>CM074497.1:27220836-27660918 GCA_037389245.1 Oryzias sinensis
AAAAAAAAAAAAAAAAAAAAAAAAAAAAAAAAAAAAAAAAAAAAAAATAAATTCGTTTGGAATTGTGTTTTGTAATTTTTGAAAGTACATTTTAGTTTCTGGTTTTTCATTTTGGTTTCTAAAAGTAAATGCTGTTTTTTTAAGAGCTGTCTTGGTTTTTTTAATCGTCTTTGTGATCTTTAATATGGAATTTAAGATTTGCTGATGTGATTTGCGCTTTAAGGGCCACCGTACTTTTCTTTGCCAAACCAACCAAATCTCTTAGATGGATGTTCTTCTCTTTCTTACTGATGTTGACGCTGCATCAGAAATGAATAAAGGAAAAGAGAAAACAAAGGACCAAAAACGTTCAAGCAGTGACTTTTGGTCGAGTAGTTTGCTTATTTTATCTATTTTAGACCAAGATCATCAGAAAAACTGTCCTCAACTTGTTTTCGTACAAACATAAGTTCTCAAAATCTTGTTTTGTTCTTGGTGTTTCTGGTTCTTTCTCCAGGTTGAGAAGAAGACCAAGACCACCGTGCTGACCGCCGCCCTGCTGCTGTCGGGCATCCCCGCCGAGGTCATCAACCGCTCCATGGACACCTACCGGAGGATGGGGGACGTCTTCTCCGACCTCTGCCTCTACTTCTTCACCTTCATCCTTTGTCATGAGCTCTTGTTGCTCTGCGGCTCAGAGACTCCTTAACTCATAAGGAGCCCCGTTACCCCTCTTGTTGCCCCCTTCTTTTGTCCCACATCATCGAGGCTTCATTGTCTGCTCCCTCCAGTGGTGGCGTTTGTTGTTGTCGACATTCTGGAGACGGATCCCTCGCCGCCTTATATTGAGGGTCAGACCTGTTGGTAGTTTTTACGCTGAAGATGAGGAGTTTTCTTCTTTTTTTTTTTTTTGGTTTTGTGTCTTGGGGGTTTGTGCAAACATTTGCAATATTTGTTGCACTTATTATTTATTTGAATTTACCCAACAACCTGAATTTAAATCTGAAGAATCAAATCTCTTTCTGGAACAAACATTGGAGCAGCCACTTTCATTTAGCAAACAAACAGAGATTTTTATGTTCCACCTAAACACCTGACAGGCTCAGCTCTTTCATTTACTTTGTGGCAAAAAAAGAAATAAAATGATGAATCCAGCATCATTTTTAGACAACAGTTCCCTCCCAAAACATTTTATGTTTTACTTTTCTGTCATCAACACTATTTTTCACCTTCAGAAAACAGTGTTTACACATTTTTTTTAAATGACAAATGTATTTGATCTTTGAAAAAAAAGAATAAGCTTGAATTAAAAAAATGCACATTTGAAATTCTTGCAGAAACTCTTGCAGGTTGTTGTTTTTTTCCAGTTAGTTTCTGACTGTTTGTTTGTGTCCAGGCCGATGGTTTTAAACTCGGATTCACTGCAAGTTTTAAATCATCTGCATCTTTGTGAAATAGCTCTGAAAGCATTTTCACTCTCTTTTTTAATACAATTATAAATAGATTGCATCACTACGAGGCTTTGTGGTGACAAAATCTCTGATAAAGATTCCGTTCAGCCTGTGACACGGGCTTCTCGTCTGCTCTGTGACTTTTTCGTTTTAAATCGAGAACCACTGGAAAACCCTAGAGAGGAGAAAGTGGAGAAGGTGGTTCAACAGTGTTGGTGTACATCACAGGAGAATACACACGTGTGGAGTCCTCTTTGAGCTCGTCACACCTCCTGAGCTTTTGTAGTGTGTGGAGATCTTCTGGTTCAATCTGGAGGGATGTTGCTGCTTCAGTCGGGTGTATCTCATGAACTTGAACTCTGTTACCTGGTGGATGAAAGTATTTGTCTGAATGGCGGTGCTTTACTGTCCTCGCTATTCTGCTGGCCAGTATCCAGGGGTCCACCTCCATGATGACTACTGTGTGTTTCTCAAGAAGCATTTATAGAAATGTGTATAAACTCAAAGTTGTGTTAAGATCTAGACCTAAATCTTGTTGTGTAGTGAGCGTTGTGAGCATATTTGTGTTGTTTGTTTTTGTGACGTGTTCTGCTTTGCTGCGAGACTCATAAAGTTTTTATAAAGAGCTTGCAGCACGTTTCTCCAGGGTCATGTCAAGCCTCAAACTCTACTAGAACTTCAAATAAGTTAATTTATTGTTGTGTGTGTTTATTTTCCTGTAAATAAATCTGTGAATTAAATAAAGGAAACATCAAGGCCGATTGTAATATTGTGTCCGCTCTAATGCGGTTGGTTCATACCAAATAAAAACTGTTTGAAATACAGGTTTGTGTTTTGTTTTTAAAATAAAATGACCGTTTGTTTTCTAATTTTATTCCTGTTAAATAAAAATATAAATAAAAAGTTCAAATTAATTTACAATTCTAAGATTTAGCCTAGAGCAGCTTGAATTTGGGTTCCTATTTTTAGTTTACAGTCTTAAACACTCACAATCATGTTCAATAATAACCAAAAGTGATTCTAAATCCTTATTACCTGCATCATATAATAGGTTTTTTTTTAACTTAAAATTAAAGCAATCAAAAATCAGGCAAATTCTTTTTACTTAGCTAATGCCAAAGATGTAAATAGAAAGTCTTTTGTTCCTATATAGAAAGTTCATTGCTGTTTATAAATTCTTAAAGGGGCAGATTAACAGAGTGATTTAGACTATTTTTAATTTATCAGTTGCAAACCAGTAACAGATTCTCAAATGTAATATAAAATAGCACATTGGAAGGTCATGTTTGTTTGAAGTGCATGGCATGATTGTGTTGCACTATTCTGTATGTAAATATTGAATCCTGCAATTACAAAAAAGCTGTTAGATTAGTTTAAACATGGTCACATTTGAAATCCTTTACAATTAATAATTTTTATCATTATTTTTCTAATCTATTTTATTTTGCCATTATTAGGTTGGTTTTTTTTTACGTTTTTGTTCATTTTCCTGGCAATGTGAACATTTTGTCATTTGCGCATAGTGTTTGATATTTGATACATTTGATATGTTTGTCAGTGTTTGATATTCTGTGTATGTGCAATATTTGTTAATAAAGTTTAGTTCAAAAAATGATTGTGTTGCACTTCCGGACCTGTTCGCCCTCCGTCCACAGGGTGGCGCCATAAAAGATTCAGTCGTGAAGTTGTCTGACTTAGGCCGATTTAGACGTTGGTGCATCGCTTGAGTTCTGTTCCATCGAGCACCATTTCACTAATCTAAAGTAGGCTACATTAATTACATCAGAATGGCACGTGAGTCAAGGTATGCGTAAGTAACCTCTTAAATATTTACTTTTTTATTTTCATTGATAAAAGCTGACTTTATATTTTAAAGTTGCGTTGATTTGAGTTGCTAGCATTTGCATGCTAGCTAAAGATGATGTTTTTGTCCGTAGCAAAGGCATTGTGCGTGCTTCTTCTATTACAGTTTTGAAATAGTTTGACGTTAAAGGACAACAATATTTTCTCGGTTCAGGCATTATAGGAAACGCTCGGCGTCTCGTGGACGGTCAGGTTCCCGATCGAAGAGTCGGTCCCCCGAAAAACGGTCCTCCAAAAAAGATGACCGAGACCGAAGCAGGAGGGACAGGTCACGGAGCCGCGACCGTCGGAGGTCCCGATCCAGAGACCGAAAACGAGCCAGGTGAGTGTTGTGAGCTAAACCTGGAGCAGTTTAAGGATGATTTACGGTCAGTTAGGGAATGTGAGTGGTCCTTTTTTGGATTTGGGTTTGGAAATGGTTTATTTCAAGGAATCGAAACAGAAATATTCATACAGAAACATATAATCAAACTCTCATACACATGTAAATAAATTATAATTACTCCAGATCATAAACAGACCTGTTAACTCTTATGCTTACAGAACACAACACGCACAGAAAAAATAAATATCAGGTTTGTCAAAAGGAGTTTATTTGCTTTAAAGGGAGGAAACAAACATTTAATCTCAACCCTATTTTGCTTTACCGAACTTTTTGTTTTTTACATAAATGATCAATAACCAGTTCTTAACTTCAGATCAGTTATTTTACTTAACAAACACAATTATAGGCCTTTAACATAAATCCATAAGTATTAATAAAATCAAACAAAGGTGAAGTCCATATTCATTATGTAAGAAGAAAACATTATTCTGGAAATCATATCTGATCACAGATCAAGTATTACAATTTAGTGCATGTTTTTCATTAAAAAACATTTGAAATATTTGAGGAATTAGTATTGAGAATCGCCAAACAGGAATCCTGAATATAAATCCCACACCAGGAGTGTGAAGTCTGTACAGTTTATGCAGGTTAGTAAAGTGCTGAAATCTCCGACTGATATCTTATTTTCCCCCGTCTGTTCTCTGGTTTCCTTTGGTGTCTAGGCGCTCCCGAAGCAGAGACAGGAGGAGGTCCAGGAGCCGCGACAGAAAGAGGTCGTGCAGCAGGAGTCGAGCCCGCAGGTCCCGGTCCGGCAGCGCAGGAAAGAGCAAAAAAACGGATGAAAAGTGAGAAGTTTTAGACTACTGAAGACATTCTGTCTACAGACAAAATGAACAAATTCATGTATGTTTCTGAACCTAAATTCAAAATGGATTAATTGATTTGCTTTTGGTTCATTTCAGCAATAGAAACACAGGAAAAAGTGACAAAAAAAACCCAGATGTATCAAATCTATTTAAGATCATATAAAAGTTCATCCATAAAAGAAGGAAAATGATGGCTACTATTCCTAAATAGACATATCTGCACTTAAACATACAGTGCACTTACACCACATTGAATCCATTAAACATAATGATTGTCAAATTGAGTGGAAAACTGTAATAACCTAAGAAATTATTACTAGATCTACAATGTCATGTAATCACAAAGTTTCACTCAAACTCTATATTGTTAACATTAAATAGCTGTATATGCTTATATTTTTGATGTTGACTCACAGGCCTAAAAGCAAAGAGAAAGACAGTGTTGATCCCGTATCAGAGAAGAAAAAAGTGAAAGAGGAGAAAGAGGATGAGAAGACGGAGGATGTAAGTACCTGCAGAAAAATGTTTGTTTGAAATGTGTAGCAGCAGATGAGCATAGCATCCATTCACCTTAGCAGCAAGACTTTGACCAGAACAAACTGGAGGAGGAGATGAGGAAAAGGAAGGAGCGAGTGGAGAAGTGGAGGGAGGAGCAGAGGAAGAAAGCAATCGAAAACATTGGAGAGATCAAGAAGGAGCTGGAGGAAATGAAGCAGGGTAAAAAGTGGAGCTTGGAGGACGATGAAGGTGAGGATTCACATTTTTGTTTGACTCCAACAGCTGACTTCTCTCTTCACCAGTTCAGGGGATTTTGATACTTGCTCATCATAAACTTTTCCTTTCAGATGATGATGAGGAAAACTCGGCGGTAATGGAGGTAGAGGACGACGACAGTGCAGACGGGAAAGAAGAAGGGAAAGAAAAGGAGATAGAGGAGGAAAAGAAGGAGGATGGAGACCAGGAGAAGGAGACTCCCATGGAGCAGCAGGCGGAGGAGGACGAAGTGGATCCTTTGGATGCTTACATGGAGGAGGTGAAGCAGGAGGTGAAGAAGTTCAACATGAGTGACATGAAGGGAAATGACAAAGTGAGTACATTGTTTTCACAGTTTTCTTATTTATAGTTTTTACTTTAAAAAGCGTTTAGATAAGACGCTGTTTCCGTTTGGCGTCTGTTTTTCTTCTTCTGTTGGTAACATTTGTTTTCTTTTTTTCCACAGAAAGGGGCGATGATGGTAACTAAGGTTGTGACAGTCGTCAAAACCAAAAAAGGAGCCGGCACTCACAAGAAGAAGGGCGAGCTGATGGAGAATGACCAGGATGCCATGGAGGTGGGTCGCCTTTAGCTGCTTTCTGCAGCCTTTCTCCAAACGTTGACTGTGCTGGAAATAAACGGCCACAATTCTCCTGCTGTGAGACAGTACTCATCAGAGGAAGAGGAGGTGGACTTGCAGACTGCCCTGACAGGGTTTCAGACCAAACAGAGGAAGATCCTGGAACCTGTCGACCACGCAAAGATCCAGTATGAGCCCTACCGCAAAAACTTCTATGTGGAGGTTCCTGAGCTGGCAAAGATGACAACAGAGGGTCAGTAAGCCAAAGTTAAGATCCAAAGAAATGATCTATAGTTAAATTTATTTATTCACTACTAAGAACCAAAGGAAGAAAAGTATAGGGGGGAATCATAAAGCAACAAGTTGGAAATTCTTTTAATCATTGCTGTCAGGTGTAGAAGCTGGTCTAAAAGGGGCGGGGCCTGTCCACACTCACTCAAATGTTACAAACGTGCCTGTTGGCTCCAAAAATGTTCACATACAAACATGTACACAACACAACTACTGTTCACACACATACTTATGCATGCGGACCAACACATGTGAAACATTTCATTCAGTCACACAAACTATTTGTGCAAAGGTGAGCTCACACCTGTGCTCTGTTGTTCTCCCATCCGTACAGAAGTGAATGCATACAGGTTAGAACTGGAAGGCATTATGGTGAAAGGAAAAGGCTGTCCTAAACCCATCAAGACCTGGGTGCAGTGCGGGGTGTCGATGAAAATCCTCGCCGCTCTGAAGAAGTGAGTTGATGTTTGATGCGATGGTTTACCGACCGTAAACACGCGTGGCCAGATTTATCCCCAAACACCAGTAATACTTTTTCCTCACCAATCCACCAGGCAGGGCTACGATAAACCCACCCCCATCCAGGCTCAGGCCATCCCCGCCATCATGTCAGGTCGAGACCTCATTGGCATCGCGAAGACGGGCAGCGGCAAAACCATCGCCTTCCTGCTCCCAATGTTCCGACACATCATGGACCAGAGGCCCCTGGAGGAGTCTGAGGGACCCATCTGTAAGATCGTTGCAACTTTTTTACTGTTGTAACTAGAAATGTCCCGACCCGATCAGGTAGTTTCAGACTTCATCAGAATCGGATGTTGTATCTCGATCAGGGGTCAGATATTTATTTTATTCTCCTTATTGTGATCAACACTAGACATTCAAATCTTATTATTACAGATCAATGCTCTGCTATAAGTCTGCACATCATGATGGATCAGAAGAACACACTAGCATGAGCAGGAGGCGCACAAAAACAGTTCAGTAAAGGAACTGTAGAGTAGAGTCGTACTTCTGAGATCAACAACTCTTCAATAAACTTTTAGAACTGACAGCAAGGGTCTCCGTAGGTTTGTGTTAATGCAAACAACCTTAAAGAAAGTACATTTTTAAATCTTTTAGATGAGAATAAACAGAGACAGCAGTGAGACGGCTGCTAAGGGACCGTTTACAAACTGCAAGCTCCAGGAAAAAGTGACAAAAACAACCAAACTTCATCAAATGTTACACTGAAAACTCGTCATCATCTTCATGCTACAACCATTTTGAATGAAAGTCATTTATAGTTTTTATCAAGTTGCATGTAAACATGAATCCTAATTATAATAAAATGTTCAGTAGTTCTGAAGATACTAAACCTGAAGTCCCTTAACTTCTTCATGTGACTAATTATCAACTAATCAACTAGTTAATCGTTAACTATTTTTCCTACTGAAAGTTGCTCTATTTTTACTTGATTGTTAAAGATATACTTCACTGAGACGCACTGTTTAAATATTAAATGATAGAAAATTAAAAAACATCCTGGATCTGTTCATATATAGCATTTGTTCTTTATTTTTTTATGTGTTACAAAAGTGTTGGATCAGGAGTCTGTATCAGCAGAAACTCAAAATCAAATTACTCTGAATGCGATCAGTGCCAAAAAAAACCCTGATCAGGACGTCCCTAACTGGAACCAACTGCAGTGAGATGAACTAAACTAGAACCAACGGTCTTCCTGTTTTAGCAACAATTCTTACTGCTTGTACTGAACAGTTGATGACATCCTTGATGATAAATGTTTGTACCTCATGTAAAGCTCACGGTTTAGGAATCCACTCACAGTGTGTTGTTCTCCGTCTGCTGCAGCTGTGATCATGACGCCGACCAGAGAGCTGGCTCTGCAGATCACAAAGGAATGCAAGAAGTTCTCCAAAGCACTGGGACTCAGGGTGGTGTGTGTTTACGGGGGCACAGGCATCAGTGAGCAGGTCAGATATTCAGTATACTTACATCAACCCATATTGATCTATAGTAAAGCAAAAATGCAGTTTTTGAATCTTTAAGTCATTCTGAACAGTGGGAATGTTTGCAATGTTGGACTGCAAATCTTCTCATAATAACAGATTTTTTAGACTCATTTGAAATATGCTGTTTTGGAAAAAAACAATTTTCTGAATATATTTATTTTACTGAAAAATAAATGGTCAAGGCAGTGAAGCAAAGCTTTGATTTTTCGGTTTAGACTTTTTTTTTTGGCATCTGGGTTCTTTAAAGAAAGATCTCCGTAAAGATGCACAGAACATTTAAGTCATTAAAGTTGCACTAACTTTATCAGGATTGCAAAAAATAGTATAACACAAAAATGTATGAATGTAATAAGTATAGAGAAGATTCTGAAGACCTAAACTCTGTGGTTGTTTCTCCTCAGATTGCTGAGCTGAAGAGAGGAGCTGAGATCATCGTGTGCACCCCAGGAAGAATGATTGACATGTTGGGGGCCAACAGCGGTGAGTTTGTCTGCCTGTACCCCCCCCATTCAAGAAAATGTCACTGAAAAAAGTTTGAGAGCTTTTAATTGGTTAAATGTTGTAGCATGATTCTATTTCAAAACGGTACCATTTACTAAACTGTTGACGTTGTTTGACCGCTGGAGATCAGTCGATCTACAAGATCCTGAAGATCAGGGCCAAGCACAGGTAGGTGGGCTGGCGCTGCTTTCCACGGTTTTATCCAACCTGCAACGCTCACTGAGTCTACACTGCATCACCGTTATACCTTCAGTATATCTATAGCTCAGCTTTGTATCGTGTGGAGATAAATGTGGTTTTGGCTCATGAAAGCCGCTGTTGGACTGTGGGTTTAGGAAAGCATCCTCTGCTAACGTTTGTCAATAAGGAGGTTGCTCTGGTTTCCACACATGCGAGGTAATCTGTAATATGTTTCCCTTGTAGGTAAAAAGGCGCTCGGTCAGGTAATGCTTGATGGGGCGCCAGCTCTTGTATTGTCTTGAGGCTGTTTTCTGACATTTACAGGTCCGTCGTGCCCCTAAGATGGTACGCAAGAGCAGAGAGAAGCCAGAACAACAAAACACTTCACAACTGCAAATAGATTAGAACTCCACACCTGAGGGAAACATTTGTTTGGATAAACAATAGACTGACAAGCATCTTAACAAAAATATATAGTTGAATATTTTGGAAAAAGCTGTTTGTGTGGCTCTTTGTTGAAGGTGATGGATTTCCTCCTGCTCCTTTTTCTTGATGTGTAGGCCGGGTTACCAACCTGCGCAGAGCGACCTATGTGGTGTTGGACGAAGCTGACAGGATGTTCGACATGGGGTTTGAGCCCCAGGTGGGTGTGGCGCCACTTTAACCATTTTCTCACCATTTTCCTCTTTAAGCCTGCTAGCTCACTTTCATGTGTTTGGATGGTACTTTATCCTGTATTTGTGAAGACACAGGTGAATTAACAAATACACTAACCTGCCCTCTACATAGGGATGCGGTACCAAAGCCGGAACCATTTGGTATCGATGCCACGTCCATGTTTTTACCAGACATATAAGGTTCAGCCTTAACGGTATTTCTTAACGGTACCGGCATAGCCCCGACATGGCCAACACTATTTTGTTTGGATGTGGGTTAGTAGAACTGGCCGTCTGTCTCTCTTCTCGCTGCTTTTCCTGCTCCAGTGTGCAGGGGCGGGGCTTCTCCCGCCGCACGCGCTTTCACACACGCATAGTCCTGCGCCAACGGTGACAAAAAACGCACGTGGACGGCAGAACAGCCGCGAGCAAAAAGGTCCAAAGTGTGGCTGTATTTCCAAAGTACAGAAGCTAAAGTATTTTTTTTTTCAGCCACAATTGTGCAAGGTCTCTCACTTAAAGATGAGAGGTAGACCTCAACTATGACAGACAAAATGAGAAAAAGAAATACAGAAAATCACTGTCTGATTTTTAAAGAATTTTATTGTAAATTATGGTGGATAATAAATGTTTGGTCAAGATTTCTGGCTCTCACAGACCTGTAAGAGGATCCTGTGTCTTCCACTGGTTACCTGTGTTAATGGCACCTGTTTGAACTGGTTATCTATAGAAAGACGCCTGTCCACAACCTCAAACAGTCACACTCCAAACTCCTCTATGGCAGAGAGCAAAGAGCTGTCTAAGGACACTAGAAACAAAATGACTAACCTGCACCAGGCTGGAAAGACTGAATTTGCAACAGTACTGCAGCTTGGTGTGGTGTTATTATTACAAAGAGACCTTAATATTTATTGATCATTTTATTTTACATCAAAGAATGTCAAATTAACATTGTGTTTTAATCTTTCTAAAATGAAAGGTTTTCATGTACACAGGTAATTTTTCTTCTCCCTCCTTGGTTTCGCACAGAAACGTATTGATAAGAAAAGCGAATCGATAAGCAGTATCGGTAACATCTCAACGATTCCCATCCCCACCTCTACATCAGGTGATGCGTATTGTGGATAATGTGCGTCCAGACCGGCAGACCGTCATGTTCTCAGCGACCTTCCCCAGAGCCATGGAGGCGCTGGCCCGCAGGATCCTCTCCAAGCCCATCGAGGTGCAGGTGGGCGGCCGCAGCGTCGTCTGCTCAGACGTGGAGCAACATGTGGTAAATACTGGTTTCTGCTGCTTCAGGCTGGGAAATTCCTGACACTAGAGTTTCCTTGCTGTCCACTGAGACGAGCGTTTGATTGAAGGACTCTTTGTTCCATGTTGACTCCTCCACTCTGCATTATTCCACCTGCAGCTCGTGATTGAAGAGGATCAGAAATTCCTGAAGCTGCTGGAGATTTTGGGCCACTACCAGGAGAAAGGATCAGTCATCATCTTTGTGGACAAGCAGGAGCACGCTGACGGTTTGCTGAAAGACCTGATGAAGGCCTCCTATCCCTGCCTGTCTTTACATGGAGGTACTAAATCCGGCTTTTAGCTGGGAAAAACCTCTTTACAGTTGAGATTTAATCCAATTTTAGATGTCCTTAACATTTCTAGGATGTGGAGTTTTCTGATCAGATCCACATTCTGGAGTATTTCTCCTCGTCTGAGCTGGCATCTGGCTCCTGCTGGATAGCTCCGATACTACTTGACATTTTTGTTGGTTGTTGGTTCGGGGGTTTGAGGGGCTGTTGCATAACGGAAGGAGCATGTAAACAGAGAGCTCTCACCATAAGGGAGGGGAGGGGGAACAGGGTTAATTGTGGCAACAACTCAGAGGTGAATTTCTCATGAACTCCTGCCGCTCTCCAAAAACTCCTAGAAAATGACACAGGCGTATGGATTTTGGCTGAAAGCGGCATAATTACCGTAACAGACCAATAGGAAGGCTTTAATTACAGATCAAAAGATGATCAGAGTGGAACTTTAAATAAAAATATATCAACTATCACTGGACAGTAGATTAAAATACTTGTAAGGATTTCTTAAGTATCGCATTTCATGTAATCAAAAAATATTCCTAAAAATAATAAGAATATTATATATTTATTAGTCAACAGTAATATTTTGAATATGTTAATAATGATCATTTATTTGAAAACATCACTAATGTGTAAAGATTCCAGGATGATGTTTTTTGTTTGCTTCAGCTCCCATGAACATTTTCAGTGTTTGTCAGATAAAGTCAATGTTTTTTTCTGTTTTTAAGTGAATGTATTGAATTTCTGACAATAACATTTCCAGGATTACATAATCTGTTCTTCGCCAACGCTCTGGTCCCATTTGCACGCTGTGCCAGTGTTTTGAATCAGTTTTCTTCCTTACTTTTTTGAATATTGAGAAAGAAAATCCTTGAACCTCTTTCTTTTGGCCATGTTGTCTCTGCATGCTACACATATCTTCAAATCATTTTCATTTTCATCGGTTTAAAGCCATACGTTGGTAAATTGGCTGCTTTATACGTATAAATAAATGAATAATATAAGTTATGTCGACATGCTTTTTTAGGCCAACGTAAATCCTGAAATCAGTCCATCCTCCAAACTAGAATTAAGTCTTTCCAAAAAATATAACTGAATTGCATAAAGATCAGAATAATTTTAAGAATAGACTAGTATATCCTTCCATTCCAGAGCCGTTCAGCTACTCTGACGTCACATTCAATAAAGTGTTCCTCGTTTTGATGTGGAAGCAGTTACCCGTCATTTTTCTCTTTTTTTTTTTAGGAATCGATCAGTACGACAGAGACAGCATCATCAACGACTTCAAGAACGGAGTTTGTCGCTTGATGGTGGCCACGTCTGTGGCCGCCAGAGGCCTGGATGTCAAGCAGCTGATCCTGGTGGTCAACTACAACTGTCCCAACCACTACGAGGACTACGTCCACAGGGCGGGACGCACGGGCAGAGCCGGCAACAAAGTCAGGACCCATTCCTTTCCGTCTTTCTCCTGCGGTCTCCTTCACAGCTCTGCTCACGACTCTGGTTAAACTGCTTTCTTCTCTCAGGGATACGCCTACACCTTCATCACAGAGGACCAGGTTCGCTATGCCGGGGATATCATCAAGGGCTTGGAGCTGTCAGGTGCTCCTGTCCCTCCGGAGCTGGAACAGCTTTGGGCCTCCTTCAAAGACCAGCAGAAAGCGGTAAACTCTTAAAAATCTCAACGGCTCTTTGTGGCGAAAAAATTATTTGAACTTCTGAAAATTCATATTCGAAAGAACACAAATCTGCTGAATGACTTGTTTTTGGTGTCATGCTAGCAGGATTTCACCTTTTAACTACACATTTATTTGGAAAAAAGTATTCATCTCTTCCTGCATCTCTCGATCCCCCCATCAGGAGGGTAAGACCATTAAGAGCAGCAGTGGCTTCTCAGGAAAAGGATTCAAGTTTGATGAAACCGAACACGCCTTAGCTAATGAGAGGAAGAAGCTGCAGAAAGCAGCACTCGGATTGCAGGACTCTGATGATGAGGACGGAGCTCTGGATGTGAGAAACCTTTGGTTTTTCTTCTCAACAGGAAGAATTAAATCAGTCTTTTACTAAAGGTTCAGTATTGACCGTAACTCATCAAAATCTTCTATGTTTCACTAGATCGAGGAGCAAATTGAAAGCATGTTTAACTCTAAGAAGAGGGTAAAGGATCTGTCTGCACCCGGTGGTGCTGGTGGTGGTGGGGGAGTGGTTTCTTCGTCAGCAGCCTCTCCCGGCGGGTTCGGTATGACGCCTACGTCAGCTGGAAACAACCAGAAGCTGGAGATGGCCAAAAAGCTGGCTCTCAAGATCAACGCCCAGAAGAATCTGGGCGCAGAAGCTCAGGTATGTGGTGCCCTCATGTGTTCTGTGAAGAAGACTCCAGCAACCGTTCCTTCTCCAGTTTCTTTATGTGTCACTGAATAATCGTATTCTCCGTATTTATTCCCCTGCTGCTTTCGGTTCACAGGATGTGATGCAGCAGGCCACGAACGCCATTTTGCGTGGAGGACCCATTGTGAGTCCATCCGTGTCGGCCAAGACCATTGCAGAACAGCTGGCAGAGAAGATCAACGCTAAGCTGAACTACACACCTGTGGAGAAGCTGGAGGAGGAGAGGCAGTCGTCCGAGCAGGCCGAGACTGTCAGGAGATACGAAGAAGAGCTGGAGATCAATGACTTCCCACAGGTCAGAAGGAAACCGCCTTTTACCTTCTAACATGAAAGCTGTCGTCTTGAATCCCTGCCGTGCCAAAAAAAACAAATGTTTTTGCTTGGAGGAGAACCAGAGCTTTGCCGTGCAATGACGCATGTCATTTCCTTCCAGACGGCCAGGTGGAAGGTGACTTCCAAAGAGGCCCTGCAGAGGATCGGTGAATACTCTGAGGCAGCCATCACCATCAGGGGAACCTATTTCCCTCCAGGGAAAGAACCCAAAGAGGGAGAACGCAAAATTTATCTGGCCATTGAGAGTAAGTGTCACGAAAACAAAAGGCTGAGGTTTCTGGTTCTCCAGAACATTGAATGTTAAAGACCGTCTCTGATGTTCATGTTTCTGTCATTTTTCTGATGACGGAGGACATGAATAAGGAGATTTAACTCAAAATTGCACGTCTGAGTATATCTTTAGCCTGATCATTTAAATCAGGAGCAGAGGGAAAAAAAGCAGTTTGAAAATGATTTTATTTTTTATTTCAATTAAACTTTTGTTGCACCGGGCATGTGATGTTGGGTTGGGGGTGTGAGAGGCTGTAAGCTAGCGAGAAAACATGTAAACAGATGGCTCTGGTGGGTTATGGGTAATGAACTCCTGCCGCTCTGCAGACACTATGTCCTAGAAAATGACAGGGTTTTCATTTGGGCTGAAAACTCCATAACCATTATTAAAAGAACACTGGGAGCGCTTTAAAAATAGCTCAAAAGTCTCAATCAGTTTCCACAGGATTTCCAGAAGTCTAAACAGAGAATGTTTGTTTGTGGGATAATTTATAAAAGGAAGCCATAAGGAAGGGTGATCCGTACAATCTGCAGACAGACTTGGCTTTTCAAACAAAGTGACAGAGATGCCAATAAAACCGTGTGGGAGCACACGCTCGGTTCTGGTTGTTGTAGAAAATGTTTTCACTATTGCCAATAATTATGCTATTTCAACTTGAGGTCATGTCATTACCTTTTTAAAGTCAACTTCTCATCAGTGAAGCCGCACGTATCATGTGATATAATCAAGCTCAACTTTTTAATGATACGTCCTTGTTTTCCAGGTGCAAATGAACTTGCCGTACAAAAAGCTAAAACCGAGATTACGCGGCTCATCAAAGAGGAGCTCATCAGATTAGTAAGTGGCACTTTCAGGGAATCCTCTGTACTTTCCTGTGTGAACATCACAAGTGATTCCTAAACACTAGCTGGAGGTTGTTCTAACCCTTTGTGCCTTTTTTCCCATCAATCCACAGCAAAATTCCTACCAGCCGACAAGCAAAGGCCGGTACAAAGTGTTGTAGTGCCCAAAGCAATGCTCAGTGGAGGAGTTTCTACAACCCAACATCCTGTCATCTCTCTGCTTTCATCAAAGTCCTGCAAAAAATATTTTAGTCTATATTTTATTGAAATACAATCATCTTTTTTTTTTAAATTCCTTACCTGTGTGTTCAGTAATTTTTATACCCAAATATCTGATTCCACATTTCTTCTCTTCTCTAAATGTGATGTAGACTGATTTTCTTCTTCTCTGGTTAGATTTATGTACAAACATGGAAATACTTTTGTTCAAAATAAAACAAAAGCTGAGCTCAGAGACCCTTAAACCGTGTGATGTTTGAAAATGATGAGGATGGTGCAGACAGTTAATTATTCAACAGCTGTCTTTACTGTGAAAATGATTGATGCATGTAAAATAGTTGTAATTGTTTTGATAAATTAACTTGGTTAAATGTTTCCCCCCCCAAAAAAAATCATTTTTAGTATTTTAAAGTGTGTAAAACGCCCGTTTCAGTGTTTTTGAAAGAAGGGGAGCTTTAAAAAAACACACAACCTTTGCCTGCCCTTCTGCGCATGCCCAGACTGCTCTCCCTGTCTTATTAATTTTTAATGGAAAATGGCTGCGTTTCTTTTCCAAAGCGCTCGCGCTGGGAACTAAAACCTCCTTTCGCCTCCTCCTGGCTCCCCCCGGAACGTGTGGATGTGGTGAGCACATGATAGCAGGCCGACGGCCCGTGGTGCTAAAAGAAAATAAAAAAAAAAACTAGCTAAAAAATGAATCGACTGACGCTTTGAGGGGATGAAAGCTGATTTTTCTCCTTAACCCTTTCGACGCCGATTCCTGCTAACAATCGAGGTACGGTAACCTTTGTGCTCCTCCCGGCGGTTTGGGTTCGGTGTGGAGATGAAGCCGCTTCAGGGTTAGCTTTTCCTCAAGCATCTTTGCTCTCCGCGGTGCCGGAACCGTCATTATTCGGGCCAGAACCGAGCCGAACGCTGCTGCTCATTAACATTTCATGACCCGAATTTTCAGGGGGGTTCTGCAAAGACGCGGAGTCTTTCACGCGCCTCCTCATGTTTTCTTGTTTTGTTTTTGTGAATGGATGTTATGTTACTACAGACGGTAGATGTGGGAGTAAAGTCTGCACCTCCTGCAGGAGAGACGGACAGGAAGGAGCAGACTGTCACGCTGCTCCTCTTCCTCACTTCAAGTATTTATAACCTCCTCCTCATTTTGGTTCTAAAGGTCCTATTTTTTTATGCGCATTGATTTACCAAAATAATCTTTGTAAAGGTAAGTGGAAAATATTTATTTAGCCAAGGCCTAAAAGGAAAAAAAACTTTTTTTAACAAAAAAGCAAATTTAAGATTCAAATTTTTCAGAAATATTGAGAAATCATAAATGTCTTGTATTCACACACACACACACACACACACACACACACACACACACACACACACACACACATATAATTATATATATATTCTTTTGGTGGCAAAAAAATGTTTTTTGAATTTATTTAAAAATGTTGGCCAATAGTACGTCCTCATCGAATAGCTTAAGTGTTTTACCAGATATTGGCCAAATTTAGATTTAAAGACCTACTTCAATCGTCTTATGATCCACTGGAAAGCTTTTGATTCTGTTTATGCCGTTTTCAGCCCAAATCAAGAACTCTGTAGTTTTCTAGCACGTTGTAGGCTAGAAATTTGCCTCCAACTTGTGGGCGGGGCCACTGGCGTGGCGTAAACCCACCCTCCATCCCATTCCTGTTGCTGAGAGCTCTCTGTTTACACTCTGCTGTAAAAAAAAAAACACACCATTTTCATTGAAGTAGTCATTTAAGGTGACGGCTGGAATCTTCTATATCATTTTTTTTTATTTTTTAATCGAAATAACCTTTATTTGTAAATCGTATCATTTTACAGTTTATTTTTTATTTTTTTTACAATCTTTAATAAGTAATTTTGTTCTCCTGGGAAGTATATTCTAACACTATTGACCGTTTTCTAAAGACGTTTTGTCATCTAACTGTAAGGTTCGATCATGTATTGTAATCTTTCAGTGTTGGAAAATAATCCAGACTTTCCTCCTCCCAGCTGAAGATGATGCGCCAGGTGACGACCAGCGACTTCTGCATGAGCAGCAGGCCCTCGTGCCTGGCAGAGGACGCCCACCACCCTGCTTCTCACTTCGACCTGTGCACCTCCCAGCCCAACAAGTTCTACCCTCCACCCCCCACCACGTCCCTCCAGATGACGCTAGCTCCCATGGCCCTGCCGGCCCAGAGCCACAAGCCCATGGTGTGCCAGAGACAGGACGTTCTTGGGAGCGAACCGCGCTCGCAGGGGAAAATAGCCGGCATGAAGGGCGCCGAGCAAGCGCCGGACGCCGGCAAAAAGAAAAGCAAAGGTGCCGGCAAGACGGGCCGACGGGGGCGACCTTTGGGAACCACCAAACTAGCTGGGTACAGAACCAGCACCGGCCGACCGCTCGGCACCACCCGGGCTGCCGGCTTCAAGACGAGCCCGGGACGGCCGCTCGGCACGACGCGAGCCGCGGGGTACAAGGTCAGCCCAGGGCGGCCTCCGGGCAGCATCAAAGGCCTGTCGCGCCTCAACAAACTGGCTTACAGTAGCACCTGCAGTGGAGCCGCGTTCCCATACCCACTTCCACACAAAGACATCCTCTGTGAACCTTCCTGCAAAGAGAAGACGGCCACGGAGTGACGGTTCTGCCCCGCCCCTGCCGGGACAGAACACACATGCACAGGCTTCCTGCTGCAGTTTAGGGGCAGTGAAGGTGAGAGGAGGGAGGCTTTTTATAGGAATAATACTGTGTTGTTGTCATTTGTGTGACTGCCATCAATATAATCCACACCAGTTTGCAGTAATCCTGCTGAGATCTATAGTGTGTACTGAACACGGCTGTTTTCCACTGACTTATGTAGCATCGTATTCCCAACACACAGACGCATCTGTCTGAAGATATTAGCTGCAGTTTCATCCCCTCCAACAGAGGAGGTCATCACAAAGACAACAGATGTGCTACAGAAGAGGACAATGTACTTTGAATGTTGGTCCCTTTCTGGAAAAGAACTCAAAAGAAGCAAATTTATGACTAAAAAAAAGAAGTTTAAATGAAAAATCTGGTTCTACTCTTTATAATTATCTATATGATTGAAGCACTGATGGTGAATCAGTGCTTCAATCTAATTTAAATCAAACTTATTCCATTTCAGGAAGTTCAAGTTCTCCAAACGATGAGTTTTAAAACATCAACACTTTTTTTGCATGCAGGAAATATTCAAGCTCAGCTAAAAGGTGGGAAACAGATGAGATGTTTGTAAAGGATTTTTGATGTAGAAACTCACGTGTGCACGTTTCATTTATCAAGTGCTTCTTCTCATTACATGTATTGAGTTAGTTTGAAACCTTTGAACCGCGAAAAGTGTTTAGAAAGCTCAACGTCAAAATGAAAATGATGCTTATTCATTTTTTTTAGCAGACATTTATGCTTTTTTCTTCAGTTTTTCTTTTGAAAACACTAACTGGAGTCACATTTCATACATGTGATTGTTTTTTTACCCAACTTAGTTATATTTAAAGAAACTCGTTGAGGACTTTACCATCAACATGCTGCTTTCAGATGAGCAGTTTTTACTGAATAAAAACAAAACCGTGTTTTTGTATAGTTAGCTGGTTTTCTTTTTTTTTTTTTGCAAACATTTTCTTTCCTCTATAATTTCAACTGTTTCCTCTTTTAGTTGTTTTTGCATTCCAGACCTTTATGTGAGAATTACGCTTTCATTACAGACCTCTGCCCTTAAAAGGACTCCCAGAATCATTTTAATCCTGTTTTCCTATAAAAGAACTCAACCAAGTGGACAAAAATGTTAATTTATATATTTGTGTTACCCTGATATTGCTTTCAGTTTGAGACAGAATTTGTTGTTTGGAGATGTTTTTATCAAAACATTGACTAAAGTCAATAAAAGGTTACCCTGTTGGGAATAATCAGATAAAACCCCAACACTTCCTCTTCATCACTTTGAATGATTAAACACTGAAACCATCGCCTTTTATTAGCTCAGCATTCCTGCACTGTAGGACTGTTCCCCAGTCTGCCGCTAGAGGGCGCTGTTTCTGTAAATGGCAGCTAGTTGCCAAACATGATTTTGCAATTTTTACAATTGGAAAGATTTGTTGTAAATCTCATTTCTGGTTGTTTTTTAACAAGATGTTTTAAAATTCAATCTGCTAAAATCACATTTAACCCTAAAAATGTACATGAAGAAAAAGAAGTTTGGTCCAAGATTTGCATTTGGTTAAATCCCATGACCCTGCTGACCTCATGACAGAGGTGTAGCACTTAATCACAGACGGTTTGATGGATCATCCGACAAACTAAACATTTATTTTCAAGCGTGAGCAGCTCAGAAATGAGAAATGACAACGTTTAGAAAAGCGTCAGTTTGGTGCAATAATGTGTTTTATGTGTTATAGGTTACCATGGGAACGTTGATACTATCACTTTTTATTCATGCTGTATTTTAAAACCTACATTGAAGTCATTTCTGTCCCTTTTTGTTGGAGTTGCATCCTGTAAACTGATGTATTGAAAATGCTCCTTACTGTTGTGACCCTCCTTTACCAAAGAATGGGATCAGGCTATGAACATTTCAGCTTGGAAACATTAGTTTTTCAGGACATTTTCTAACTGGCAAAAGAAAACTGTGTAAAAAATTCCTAAAGGATTGTTTGAATTTACCTTGAAGTGGTTGCATCCAACGTTCAGTTGATTTAAAGGCAGCTTCCTGACAGTTTCAGTCTTCTGATATAAACTTGATCACTTTCATTGTTCTTCTATTCACTTTATTTAGCTTTTTCTACACATTTGTATGTAGCCAAGTTAGATATTTAAAGATGCTTTCTGCGGCTGCCTGCTCCATCCTCGTCCTGACTTTTGTACAAACTCTTTGGAGTCAGACTGATGAGGACGTTGCTGGTTTGTCATCCATACTGGAGATGTTACAGGACGACTGTCAGCTTTGTGTCCCCAATTCACAGCAGACGTTTGACACGAGTCTGACTTCAGTTTCACGTAAACCCTGCTTTAATGTTAGCATGAGAGGTTTTATTCAGTGTGGCTAACACGCGTGACCTCATGAAGCTTTCTTAGGTAGAAACTGTCACCTTGACTTATTCTTGGGCAAAAAAAAAACTTTTTCACCAAAAAGGATTTCATGTTTGCTATAATTTGCAAGAAATAAAGTCTGCAGCACAGCTGCTGTTTGTAAAAGCTGCTAAAATAGTTGATTATTTGATTTATTTATGAAGCCCACCTGGTGGTAGCTGTAAAAAGGGATCCAGCTGTGGCTCATAGAGAAAACCTTTCCAACTAATCTACGTGGAGTTTTTCTGTTTCAGTCAGAAAAGTTGCACATTTCAGTGGATGTCTTCAGAGGCCTGCACTTTTCCACACAGACACCAGAGGGCGCCATAAAGTGAACCTGGGGTCCGACCCTCTCTGGGTTCTGCTCTTCTCCATGCAGCTTCCTTTGGGATTCCGTTTGGTTGTTGGTTTAGTGTTGATGTTTTCAACCTCGTGGAATCAGCAGCAGCATTTCTGCTGTGATGTAGGCGACTAAACGTGGATTTGTGGTAAATATCATGGCTCAAAATATGAAAAATGTTTCAGGTCGTTGAAAACAGTCACAAATATTATTAAGGTGGAAGTTTTGTTTAAGGTGGTTGTATCAGCTGTGTTTACAATTTTAGAGAGAATTTCAACAGAATGAGACTTTGGATGTGCTCTGTGGATGGATGTGTTCAAAATGATGACTCTATGGATTGCTGACCGTCTTCATTGTAAATGTCATTGTTTGTTATGCTGTCATTTACTTTGCTGAACACAAAGCTAGATTAGAGGAAGTTTGGTTGAAGTTTGCATCCTTCTCATGAAGGAATCTGGGATCATCCTAAAACTGTCCCAAAATAAACATGAATGCATTTGAATGTGTGACACATGGAGCACAGTTCTAAGTATTTGATTCTTTAGTCTGCCATCACCCGAGGCGTCTCCTCACATTTGAGTTTTTCATGAAGAACGGAGGTTGAGGTACTTCATGACTGCCATCAACAAGGCCCGTAAAGCTTTGTATATTTCCCCTTTTCTTCCTGCATGGTTGTTGTGGAATGTTCAAAAGTTGTGTAATAAATCAGAAAGTAACACAATCTGATGGCACGGATTGATTCTTTACACTAATTAAAACTTTGCTGTTTGGGGAAGAGAGCAAAAAGTTTCAGAAAAAAACATTTCTACTCTTTCTTTATGTCTGTCTACAGAGCCCCTAAAGGGACAAAATAGAGCTGGTTTCTAGTGTGCTCGAGAAACTGCTGTGCACGAGAAACTACGAGGTCTTTGGCACAGAGGAGACTTTTTCAGAGTCAGTTACCTGAAAAACATTAGATGATCTCATTGAGTTTTATTTTACCTTCTGAATCTCCTACAAAAACATAACTGCTTTATTTGCTCTGCGTCACCGTGATGTTATCTCTCTAAAACCAGTTCTAATGTCATGTGGTTTGTTTTGGAGCAGCAGAGACTCCAGCTGTGAACTACTGGTGTGCACGAGAAGCCAGCACTCATTATTTTACTTCTATGTGCCTTTAAGTGCTCCATACCTGTTTATATTCAGAAGGTTTACAGATTTATTATTATTATGACACAATTTATGTTGCAGTGTGGAAACAAAAGATTAAAAAAATGACTGATGTACTGTTTCAGCATAACAATGTAGTATTAATGATGAAGAGTCAAGGAGACTTTGTACTTTTATTTTTAGTTTTTTATTACACAGTTTTTCTCCTGAAATTGATTTTTAACCTGGAAAGTTTGAACTCCACCCCAAAAATTCAATTCAATCAAATTGAAATGATAAACTTCATTATAAATGAAAATCAACAGACATTCATGCATATTTCAACACCTAAAACGGAGAAAGGCTTTTACTCTTAATACTCATCACAGACTAATCCATTTCTAATTCTAATGTTTTACAGATGAAACATAATGTGATCATCAAAATGAGTAAATGTTAATCCAGCCCTAATCTAACAAATGTCTTTGATTTTTGACTCACTGTTATTAGCTGATCAAACAAAAACACTAGATAGAAATAGAGATTACAGTTTTCATAACTCAAAAAATGTTAAAATTAAAACTAATTATATGCAACAAATTTTAGGCTCATAAAAAACAACACAAATGATTTAAATATCATTTTAGGAACAAAGGAAATCAGCAAATTATTATTACTTGATGACATCATGAGAGTCCTGACAACTTGGAGGACGTCTTCTTGAAGCTCACAGACTCATTTGCAGATTCTTGTTCAAGAAATCATTTTTCTGGTGATGATTTTATTTTTTTGGGTATATATATTTTAGATTTCATTGTTATTTTAATTGTTCTGTTTACAGTTAAGTTTAATAAAAACTGCATTCTATCTTTTGTTTTAAATTTTTATTCATAAAAAAACTTCTTTTTGTCTCTTAGATATCTAAGCAAAAACTATTTTTGTTAACACAATGATTATTAAAAGTTACATACACAATATTTTCCTGAGTTTTCTGTTTTCTACAGTGCAGACATATTTCATCAGTGATTCTCACAGATGAGGGACTGCTTTTCACTCCAACAACCTGATCGTTCCTCCAGACCCAAGTGGAATCCTGAATCCAGCATAGAGAGTCTGAGTGAAAGTGGTCTGGACTTTGTGTAGGAGAGTCATGGAGTCAGAAACGCTGTAGAAAGACAAACTTCCTGCTTTGTGATTTAAATAAACTCCCACTCTGGAGGATCTGGGAGCTGCAATAGAAATCCAGCTGTTGTTGTGGAGAAATGTATATTCAGTGGGTGAGCACCTTAATGCCCAGGATTTATCATTAAATCCAAACACACTTTCATAGGTTCCTGTACGACTGATATCTTTGTATGCAACTGCAATGACAACCCACCCGCTCCACTCCACCTCCCAGTAGCAACGTCCAGTCAGACCTTCTGCACTCAGAACCTGAGACCTTTTAGCAAATCTGTCTGGATGACTAGAATAATTCTGTTTTATCTTTGTCCATGTTGCTGTTCTGTTCTGTTCACTCAGAGATAGATTCCTGTTTGCTGTGTTTGGATCCAGTGTGATCTGATGATAGAACTTCATGAAGTCCTCTCTGGATCTGAAGTCTTCAGGCAGAAAAACATCCACTGAGTCTGAAATCTTTGTGGTCTGGTCTGTGAGAGTCTCCTCCAGCTTCTCTCTGGCCTCAGACACAGCTTTGAGAGCATCATCAAAGCAGTGCTGAGCTTGTTCAAACCTGGGTAAGTCTGTACAGACACTCAGATCTGACAGAGAGGAGTAGTTGTTGAGAAAATGGAGATGATCTTCTGTAGATGAGAGCTGGTCCAGCTCAGCCTCTGTTTTCTTCAGTTTGGTGATCTCATGCTGCATCTTCTCCTGGAGTTCTTCCACTTTCCTCACTTCCTCCATCTGATAGGATGTGACCTTCTGCTCCACTTCTGAGCATTTCTGCTCCAAGAGGCGGATCAAACCTTTGAAAAGGTTCTGACTTTCTTTGATAGTTTTCTCAGCAGACAGATTGATGGCCTCCACCGCCTGCTGAAGCACTTCTAAATCTTCTTCCAAGTTGATGATTCTCTGTTGGACTTTTTGTTGATCCAGTCCCAGCTTTGTCTGTCTTTCAGCCCTTTCTGCTGCAGCAGACACCATGTCATGACCTTTGTGTTCATCCATGGAGCAGAGACTACAAATACACTTCTGATCAGTGCGGCAGAAAATCTTCATCACTTCATCGTGACGAATGCAGATGTTCTCCTGAAGCTTTAGAGTAGCTTTGACCAGTTTGTGTTTCTTTAACCCAGCAACACTAAAATGGGGCTGGAGGTGCTGCTCACAGTAAGAAACCATACAGGTCAGACAAGACATGGCAGCTTTCAGCTTCTTTCCTTCACAGAAATCACAGTCAACATGTTCTGGTCCAGTTCCAGAACGCTCAGATGAAGACGGTTGGAGCTCTGCTTTTCTTGCGTCCTTCACCAACTCTGCTAAAATAGTGTTTCTCACCAGGACAGGCCTTGAAGTGAAGCTTTGTCTGCACTGAGGGCAGCTGGGAGCTTTTGGTTCCTCTCCAATCCAGATGTTCTGAATACATTCCAGACAGTAACTGTGTCCACAAGGAATAGTGACCGGATCCTTCTGTAGATCCAAACAGATCGAACAGATCAGTTTGTCTTTATCCAGAAAAACCTGCTGAGCCATTCTCTCTAACTGCAGCAAATGTTCACTTTCTGTTTCTAGATGAAAGCTCCTCCCTCCTTTCTGCTTCTTTTTTTTTCAAAAACTTTATTGAAAACAAGCAAAAGGTGTCAGTACTCCACATTAACAACCAGGAAAAAAAACCTTTGAACAATAAAAAATATACTTTTTGACAAACTATACAATGTAAAATTTAACATGACATCTAAAATATTAATTTGGATATTTATATTCAATTTTGTGACTAAGAATTCTTCCTAATCTGACCAAAATTCATTTGTGGACATACAAAGATAGAATAAATGAAAAAGTCTCTACTATATTTATTATAAATCTCCTTAGCGTATCTTTAACTGGATACATTTGATGTAAATTTTTAAATTAAACCTTTTTTAGCCTTTTCCCTATTTAAGTTACTTGTTTTTGAAAACCAAAAAACATTTTCTGCAGGTTGAACTGAAGGAGTCTGTAACAACAAACAGCACCTTTGCACAGACTCATTGTTTATTGCTGCTCTCACATGTTAATATTCAACATCCATGTGTATCACACCGTTAGCTCATGAAAGTCTCTTTTGCAGTCACTCTCAGCTGAATTTGCACAACAGCTGATTTGTTTATAGATTTAGTCATTTACTGATGCTTAGTCATATTTTAGTTTTGTGTGAATTTTCAGATATCCTGTATATATCCTACCCTATCTGTATTTTATTTTATTTAACCTTTTGGCAGTGTGATTGTTAACCTTCTACCCTGCGACACACTGGTGACCTGTCCGGGGCATCCCATGCCTTTGCCCACAAGTGGCTGGGATAGGCTCCGGCAGCCTAGTGACCCTGAAAGGGAAAAACGGTACAGAAAATGAATGAATGAATGAATGAATGAACCTTTTGGCATTTCAAGCAGACAGCACAGTGAGCCTGTCATTGTACAGGGAAACGCGTTTCCTTACTGTGCATATGACAATAAACCCCTTTGAATAATTTGTATTATATTTTGATGATACAATATATGTTTTAGAAAATGAAGGTGTGGCAGGATTAATTGGCTTAGGTGCAGTGCAGAAGATGATGACAGGCAGTGGCCTCATGGGGCGCTATAAAAAGACCAAGAGACCCCTCAGTTGGTCATGGGCAACATTTGGCCATTGGAACCGCTCCCTTCCTGTTGCACACCTCTGGTTAGCCTCACAGGTAATGTAGCGAGGTAGGCTGGTTACAGGAGTTTGTTCGCTGCCTCACGCTTACATACTGTTTGAGTTCCGGATGAGAACTGCAAGCACAGATTTTGAGTCAAAATACAGCCTCTGCATTTGAGCGCGCCTCCCAGGTGACGAACAGTCTATTTGGTAAGATGGCGAGGTCAAATCCTGCGCTTGCCTGTAAGTGGTTTTATTTTTGTTATGTTTTGTTGTTTTTGCATCGCCAGGGACTTTCAGACTTCTGCCGCACTTTCATTTTAGAGTTCGATGCTAGCCAGGCTCGGCCACTGTTGGAAATTTGGCGGGGCCCAGCGCCCAGGGACACGGACACCCCCCGGCTCAGTTGTAATGTGAACACCCCCCCCCCCCCCCGAGCGGAGAAAGCACCGCCGGGCCCAGGAGACCGGCACCCAGGGGACATGGCAGCCGTTGCCAAGGGACCCGTACCCCCCACCAGGGAAGGGGTAGGGGACAGATGGTCCTAGGTCCCACCTTCCTTGCAAAATGTGTGTTCGTGTATGTGTGTTTGTGAGGGTGTGTGTGTGCATGTGTGTGTGTTTTATGTTGGAGTGTATATTTTGAGGGGGGAGGGGTGTGTGTACTAAGGGGGGTGCAGTTAAAATTGGCGGGTAGGGCACTAAGGGGACATCTCCTGATTACTCACAGTGATGTCCCCTCACCCTCCCCACCAAGGGCCCCTAAATGTCTAAGGTGCGGCTAAAATTGGCAGGTAGGGTGCTAGGAGGACATCCGCTGCTTGCTGGCAGTGATGTCCAAGCACCCCCCCCTACCAAGGGCCCTACATGTCTAAGGTGCAGATAAAACCGAAAGAGGGGGGGCCCACTCCATACGGCAACCATGGGAGGGGTACCACTGCCAAGTAGCTCCCCGCCCAAGGCGCATTGCAGGCAAAACCCCCCCACCCCTTCACCCTAATATGAGGTTATATGAGGAAGGGGGTAGGTTGGGGACAGCTGGTGGACTGTACCCCGGTGGTCAAACAGCTGTCCCCCAGCCCCCCCCAGCATAGGGGCAAGGTCCCCTCAGCCCAGGGCCGATTGCTTCAGCGGAGACCCCGACCCGTCAACCCCCAAAGGTCCTGTATCATTAGTGCCCCCCCCAGAAAGCCCCCCCACAGGACAGGGCCAACAATCCCCCCCACCCCAGACCCCGTAGCCGCAGCAGATGACACCCTGAGCGACCGAGGGTCCCAAGAGGGTTGTCCCGTCCCAGACCCAGGGAAGGGTCTGGGTTAAACTGCAGGGGCCCCCGCCAACCCCAGCACAGGCAAAGGGACCACCCCCCCAAGCCAAGCCAGACCACCACCCTCTGACCAGGCTGGTACGTGGGTCCCACCACCCTGTGTCTATTGGCGATGCGGCAGTTGCTCTCTTTGTTGTGGAGGAGAGCAGCCTTGGTTTGGTGCCAGACGCGTTGGCAACGCTGGAGATATTGCTTGACCGAGGGCACTGCCAAATCAAATTCCTGTGACGGAAACACTGGTGGTGAGTACCTGAGGGCGGGCTGGATTGGAGACACCCCAGTGGCGGTTGAAGAATGAGTATTGTGAGCATACTCAATCCAGACTAAGTACTGGGACCAGCCTTGTTATTCTGTGCCACCAAGCAACGAAGTGCTGCCACCAGTTCCTGGTTGGCCCTCTCTGCTTGGCCGTTGGACTGGGGGTGGTATCCCAATGTGAGGCTGGCCATGGCCCCCAAGGCAGAGCAGAAGGCCTTCCACACCTGAGAGATGAACTGAGGGCCATGGTCAGAAACAATGTCCATAGGAATGCCATGATGATCGAAAACCTGATCTACCAGGACTTGAGTAGTTTTGGTGGCTGAGGGCAACTGAGGTAGTGGGGCGAAATGAGCCATTTTAAAGAATCTGTCGATTACGGTGAGGATGACGGAGTTACCCTGGGATTGAGGCAAACCAGTGATGACGTACACGGCGATGTGTGACCAAGGACAACTGGGGGTTGGTAAAGGATGGAGTAAACCAGCGGGCGCCAAAGGTAGAGGCCTTAAAGCGGGCGCAGGTGGTACAGGCTGCCACAAACTCTCGGACATCCTTGTCCATCGAGGGCCAGAAGAATCGCCTGCGGAGAAGGTTGAGGGTTCTTTGGATACCGCCGTGACAAGCCACCCGTGATCACATGTGTCCCCAGGATATGAATTTTGACCTGAGAGAAGTGGGGATAAACAGGGTGCCGTTAGGGCAGGGGGCATGATTGAGTTCCACACCTTGGGCCTGAAAGACGCGTTTTTTGATGTCCCAGGTGAGGGAGCCCACGATGCAGGTGGAAGGCAGGATGGTGGAGGTGGTAGGTTCCGTGGAGCAGTACTTGCGGGAGAGGGCGTCAGGCTTGACGTTAGGACTTCCGGGTCTGTAAGTGATCGTAAATTGGAATCGCTCAAAAAATAAACACCAGCGAGCCTGCCGAGAATTGATCCTCTTAGCGGTCCTAAAATATGCCAGATTCTTATGATCAGTCCACACGATTAATGGATTCTCTGCTCCTTCCAGCCAGTGCAGCCACTCTTCAAGAGCCAATTTAATTGACAGAAGTTCCCGGTTTCCAACGTCGTAATTCTGTTCTGTGGGTGATAACTTTCAAGAGAAGAAAGCACATGGTTTCAGTTTACCTGACCCTTCCTCTTTTTGCGACAGGACAGCCCCAACACCTGTATCCGAGGCATCCACCTCTATGATGAACTGACGAGAGGGGTCAGGTTGAATTAGTATAGGTGCTGACACAAAGAGTTCCTTGAGTTGGTCTAAAGCCTTTTGAGCTTCCGGAGTCCAGTGAAAACCTTGGTGGGTGGAAGTGAGACGCGTAAGAGGTGAGGCTATGCTGCTGTAATTGCGTATAAAATGCCTGTAAAAATTGGCGAAGCACAGAAATTGTTGAAGTTTTTTGCGGTTATCAGGGGGTTACCAATTAGTAATAGCCTAGATTTTGGAGGGGTCAGGTCGGATACGACCGGGCTCGATGATGTATCCCAGGAACTGAACAGTGCTTACATGAAATTCACATTTCTCAAATTTGACGTATAATAGATTTTCAAGGAGTCTTGTGAGTGCTTGGCGGACATGTTGTTCGTGTTGGGTTTGGTTCTTGGAATAGATGAGGATGTCGTCTAAGTACACAAGAAAAAACGATTCAAAAAGTCTCTGAGTACGTCGTTCACCAGTCTCTGAAGACGTCAGGGGCATTCATAATCCCGAAGGGCATAACCCGATATTCATAATGTCCCAGTGGTGTGTTGAATGCCGTCTTCCATTCAACACACCACTGGGACATGAGGTGATGAGAGGTAAAGAGTACTTTTCCTTGATGGTGATCTGGTTGAGTTCCCGATAGTCAATGCAGGGGCGAAGTGACTTTTTCTCCATGAAGAAAAATCCAACTCCCACAGGGGAAGATGAAGGGCGAATGTGGCCTAGGGACAGCGCCTCGTGGATGTAACTCTCCATGGATATTTTTTCAGATCCAGAGAGATTAAATAGCCTGCCCTTAGGGAGAGTGGCACCAGGCAAAAGGTTAATGGAGCAATCATAGGGGTAATGGGGTGGCAATGCGCTAGCTTTAGCTTTGCAGAAAACGTCCTGCAGAACATGATAGCATGAAGGAATTTTAGTCAAATCCACCTTACTGGATTGTTCAGTGGAGGGATTGCGAATGGAGGGTATGGCAAACAGGAGACAGTTAGCAAGGCAGTACGCGCTCCAATTGGTTATTTGTCCCTGCCTCCAATTAAACTGGGGGTTGTGGAGTTTTAGCCAAGAGAATCCTAAAACTATGGGAGTATGGGTAGACTGCGTAATAAGAAATTGAATGGTTTCTCTATGGTTACCGGAAGTTAATAGCTGGACTGGTTTGGTACGATAGGTTATCCTCGAGAGAGGTTGGCCTCCCAACCCAGATGCCTCAACTGGCGCTGCGGATGGCTGCCTCGGTGCTGTGTTCTCTCTCAGCTGAGGCTCATATAAATATTAATTACAAATAAATAGTAGATATTTTTTTCCCTTTTAGCGTTGCTCCCCGCTCTCCCACCGCGGTTACATTCAGCAGAGAAGAGCTTTTGCACATTGGGCAATGCAGTGCCGAACTTTTTTCTCCTGTTTTCACTCACACGGACAGTTTTTTGGAGATCCTGATCTGAGGCGCAGCAGCCCTGTGTGGACCTAGAAAGCGGCGTCAACGCGGCAAGCGGGCAGGCGCGCTGGTTAAACGAAGGCAGCATGGTTTACGCACCACTCTACCAGCCATACAGCTAGGAAACGTCCGCTCTTTGACTAACAAAGTGGATGAACTGCTTCTACTCCTAAACAAAAACTCGGATTTCGCTGCTCCTCCGCCCTATGCTTTTCTGAAACCTGGCTCAGTGAACACATCCCGGACAGCGCACTTCACCTGCCGGGCTTCCAGCTGCACCGAGCGGACCGCAACACCGCGCTGTCGGGGAAATCAAAGGGAGGCGGAACGTGCTTCTATTTATCGTCTATTTCGTCTGCTAAAGAAGACATGCAGCCCACACTTGGAGTCTTTTTTCCTAAACTGTAGACCATTCTATTCTCCGCGGGAGTTTTCTTCATTCGTGCTGGTCAGTGTTTACATTCCACCACAGGCGTGCGTAACGGAGGTGTTACAGCAACTCGCTGTCCAGATCACAGACTTTGAAAAAAAACCACCCTGACTCTCTGGAGATCATACTCGGGGATTTTAACAGAGCAAACCACAAGGTTGAAATACCCAACTACAAACACCACCTGACTTGTCCCACCAGAGGCTCGAACATTTTGGACCACTGCTACACAACAATGAAGGACGCATATCACTCTGTTTCCCGCGCTGCCCTGGGACTTTCTGACCACTGCCTAGCCTAGTCTAGTAACGACTGGTGCTGAACCACCTGAAGGTCATCACAGAGCCTCTGCTAGATCCCCTGCAGTTTGCCTACAGAGAAAACAGGTCAGGGGACGATGCAGTCAACATGGCTCTCCACTACATTCTGCACCACCTCGACTCTGCAGACACGTATGCACGGGTTCTATTTGTGGACTTTAGCTCCGCATTTAACACCATCATCCCAGAGCTCCTCCACCACAAACTGTCCCAGCTCACCGTGCCTCTCCCCACCTGTGAGTGGATCACCAGTTTCCTCACCGACAGGAGGCAGCAGGTGATACTGGGACGCTTCACATCCGGCACCCGGATCCTGAACACTGGCGCCCCCCAGGGGTGTGTTCTCTCCCCTCTGCTCCTGGCTCATCCGGGACGGAAAATGAGACTGCATACAGAGGAGAAGTGGAGCGGCTAGTCCTCTGGAGCAGCCAGAACCACCTGGAGCTGAACCCACTTAAAACAGTGGAGATGACAGTAGACTTCAGGAGGAACCCCCCCCCCCCCCATTCTCAACAGCACTGTACCCTCAACAGACTCTGGGGTCCACCATCTCACGGACCTTAAGTGTACCTCATTTTCACATTGACTTGGTCCGGAAAAAGGCTCAGCAGAGGTTGTACTTCCTGCGACAACTCAGGAAGTTCAACCTGCCTCAGGAGCTGCTGACCATCTTCTACACGGCAATAATCCAGTCTGTCCTGACCACATCTATCACGGTCTGGTTTGGTTCAGCTACCAGACACGACAGGAACAGACTTCAGAGAATCATTAGGTCTGCTGAGAGGATTATTGGTTCCAGCCTTCCCCCCATTCAGGATCTGTACCATTCCAGAGCCAGGAAGCGGGCTGGCAGGATCGCAAAAGACCCCTCGCATCCTGGTCACTGCCTTTTCAGCCTCTTCCCATCAGGGCGGCGCTTTATGACAAAGCGCACCAAAACCACTCGCCACAAAGACAGCTTCTTCCCCCAAGCTGTCACTCTGATGAACTCCTAACTCCGGTCCACTCAAGAACACTGAACAATCACAGAAACTGTTAAACTGGAACTACTGCTGCTGCATTTTTGACTTATTTTATTTTATTTCATTTCTTTATTTAGCTATGTTTATTTATTTATACAGCTACCTTACATCTGTAAGGTTGTATTATTTATCCTTGGTTTGTCTTACCCCTCACACTTTCTATACCTTGCTAGTTTGCATGAGTACACAAGTAACTGAAGACAAATTCCCTGTACATGCGCTGTACTTGGCCAATAAAACTGATTCTGATTCTGATTCTCAATGGGAATTTCCAGTGGTTCTGTGGGGAGAGAGAGTTTAGTAACCAGGTCATGGTTGATGAGACTCTGGCTCCGGAGTCGATCAAGGCTTTGGAACTATGGATTTCAGACTTCCAACAAAGTTTGAAAGGGATAAAAAGAGAATTCATGGCAGAGTGATTGGAGGATTTATTCCCCCGCGGTCTGTCATCTAGCGTGGGGGATCTGGAGTTTGAACGCAAGGGACATTGCGAAACTAAGTGTCCTTTAGTTCCGCAGTAAAAACAGGAGACCTCGTCTCAGCGTTTTTGTCGCTCCTCCGCAGATAGTTTTGAGTGGCCTATTTGCATAGGTTCTTCCGATGTTTTGGGAGATGTGATCACCTCGGTTCTGGGAGGCGACTGGACAGCTAGGGCTGAGGTCACTTGAAGCAAGTGTCTTTTCTTGAACGGCCAGTTCAAAAACTTGTGGTTCTAGTACAACACGAGTTAGATATTAAAATTGAAGGTAATAGTTAAGGTTCTTCAGATTGATATTTTTGAAAATTACAAGATTTTACATGTGTACATACAATTCTTTTGTAATTTTGGTGACAGTGTAGCTGTCATAAAAATGTTTCCATTTTGTAAATGTATGTTTAATTTTTGTGTCTCATTGCTTGTGGTGAACTGAAAAATTTACTGTGCGTGCGCTGTCCATGCTTTTGATCATAGATCAAGAGTCTAAAGGGGCAGCATTAGCATTATGAGAAAGAAAACAGAGAACAAGCTGGAAGAAGATGGAACAGTGGATGGTGCCAAGACTTTGAAATGGAATAGCAACTCTTTAAAATGTGATCAGAAGGCAAAAGGTAATATTCTTTCATTTAATTGTAAATTTGTAAATCTTTATGTAAACGTGTATTTTTGAAAAGTGTAATTGGTTTTTCTTTAGTTTTTCATGGTGATTCATTTGGTTATGTGAAAATGAACTACTAAATGATCAGCAGTCGGAGCGTGGCTTTTTCCTGAACAGATTAAAGAACTTAAGGAGCAGCTACATTCATTAGGCTTCATTAAGTAGACACTGTCACCTTGACTTATTCTTTGGCAAAAAAAAAACTTTTTTCACCCAAAAAAAAAAATTTCAGAATTTTATGTTTGCTATAATATGAAAGAGATGCAAGTCTGCAAGCACATGTGCTGTTTGTAAAAGCTGCTGAAATAGTTGATTATTTGATTGATTTATGAAGCCCACCTGGTGGTATATGTAAAAATGGATCCAGCTGTGGCTCATATAAATATTAATAATAAATAAATAGTAGATAATAAATAACTAGTAAGTCAATAAATAATAATAAATCAATAATAAGTCAATAAATAATAATAATAATAATAAATAAACGGATTAGAAGATGAATGAAGGAATGAATAATAATAATAAATAATAAGTCAACAAAAAGTCCTAAAGTTAACAATAGATTTCCCCTAAAAAACAAAAAAACACAAAAAAACAACAGATTTACCCCACTGATTCATGTGAGTGATCAATTTGTGTAACACAGATGGTATGGTGTCGGGTTTCAAGCAAACAGTCCGGCCTCTTATCAAAATGTGTTTCCACAAATGTTTTGAACATATCCAGACTGTATTGCTAGTTGGTACCACAGAGATCCATCTGGGTTAGCTCTTTTTATTGCTAAGATCCACTTTTTCCTTAAGTCTGAGTCCACTGGAAGCCTGCAAGAAAAGTTCAGTCACTGAGTCAGAAATGTATATATCTATATTACTATAATAGCCAAGTCCTAGTATAGTGTATAAAGGTTTAAAAAAATAAAGTTTACGTTTATGTCAACAGCAAATTATACGTACATCATGCAGCATGTTGCAGCATCATACATATATGCATATGCATATACATGACATGTGTACCATTAATGAAGCCCCTGCAGCATTTAAAGAAAAAAAATATAGCACTTACCTGTGAAATGTTATGCTTTCCTCTTCCGTGGAGTCATTTCTCCGATTTTGGCAGTTGAAACCCGCACAATGAACTGAAATTTTGCAAAAAATGCCACATCCATGCACTGCAGCTGTGACTTGACCTCACCAAGATGGCAGTGCTCTCATCCCATGAGGAATCACATGATGTCTCTGTCAGGGTTCTGACTTTTTCCTTAGTAAAGAGAAGAACCACACAGGACATGAGAACTTTTGCTAGACTTCTGCAGAAGGAGAATCGGTCTGTGACAGCGCGAACTGTCACAGAGGAGTTCTGCCATCCTAGTGCATGGAGCCTTCTTTTATTGAAAACTGAAGGTTGCAGACATGAATGTGGGTCATTTAATCAGAAACAACAAGAACATCATATTCTCGTGTAATCAGAATTTTTCAGGTCATTGTTTTCTTACTGAAAGATAGAAATGAGACAATCATATTATGGAGATTATAGTGTGCAAGCAAATGATAATTATTTAACTCTAACAGTCTCCTCTAGCGATAGAACTCATTGGTTGGAACCCTTTCTGGGTTCTGCTCTTCTCCATGCAGCTTCCTTTTGGGATTCAGTTTGGTTGTTGGTTTAGTGTTGATGTTTTCAATGGTATCACCATGATGTTATCTCTGAACGCCTAAAACCAGTTCTAATGTCATGTATTTGTTTTGGTGCAGGAGAGACACCAGCTGTGAACTGCTGGTGTGCACGAGAAGCCAGCACTCATTTTTTAAAACGTTTTAGGTCCCTTTAACCCTTGTGCTATCCAATGGGGTCAAGATGACCATTGACGTGTTCTCCCTACCATGACAAAGGTGGATAAAGGTGAAAAGGATTTCATGTAATCCATGGACACCAGTGAAGATCACAAATCATTGAAGAAATAAGGTTCAGAGCACTGTCCATGGAGAATTTGAACTCCTCCCCAAAAATTCAATTCCATAAATGTTACGGCTCGTAACCAGAAAAGACCCAGGAGCAGGAAGGACTCGAATCCAAGGAGTTTGGGAACTCAAAAGGTTTAATAACCAACATACTCCAAACCAAGCGAGAACGGACATGACTAAACAGGGCACTGCGACAACAGAACCACATAGACAGAAGCTTAAAGTGTGGATGCCATGCTTTGAACAACTTTGTCAAATAAAAAAGCCCTTTAAACGCTGATTCTATTGATACCAATAGTTTGCGTCGAAAAAAATCCGAAGCATATGAAAAATAGACATCTTTCGAAGGAATCAGAGATTTGGATCTGCCGCTAGAGCGCAGGCTGGAAGTGAACCCGATATGACCTGTGACGTCACGAAAGGGAGTTGCCTTTCGCAGTTGCGCTTAGGACAGCATGTAAACAAAACAGGTAGTCTTCGTTTCTCTCGTGTTTAAATCTGTTAATCATCAACATGCCAAGTCGTTGTGTGGCAGCTGGATGTAGCAATACATCTAGTGAAAGTGTATCTGTGTATAAAATTCCCAAAACAAGAAACGCTGCTGAAAAGGGGAAAATTTAAGAAGGTGGACGGCGAAGGATTTTTCCCTCCAGATCTGCAGGAGAGAAGTCTGCGTTTTCGAAGGGACAAAAACCGGGACACAAACGAAGAATTTTGAACGGAGAGTTGGGAGGAGGATCTTGGCTTCTGAGTCGAGGAAAGGCGGGTGAGCTGGAAGCGAGTGAGCCGTTTTCTGGGTCGGACAGGACGGCGCTGGAGTCGGTCGGGAGCGGAGGCTGCTAAGCTAGTGTGCATCACGATGGATCACATTGAGGCGAAGTATTCGTGTTTTCTGTTGTCCTTGGATCCAACTGGAGTATTTCAACGCACTCAATGTTTTGCAAGAGAAGCAACAGTTCTGCAACGTTTTTTTTCTTTTGCTTTTGAGGTGCCGGTACCGTGAGTAAACTGAACTGTGTGTGAGCGCGCGCGCACGAGAAAAGGTTTCAAACTGGTTCAAACAGGTAAAACTGTTAATGTTCCACAGTTGTTAATGGTATACAGTGACTTTGTTAACTAAAGAGTAGTACTATCTGGGAAACTCTTATTTTGTGACATTTATTTTGTAAATTGGGTTGAAAACCAGTGTTTACCTTTGTTTAGATTAGGCCAAAAGGGTACATTTTGAGTATATTTTAGGGTAAGTGGAGTAATTTAATTTTATACATTTTTTAGACTTACTGGAGTCTAGCCGAATCTTCATGCTGGCTATCGTCATCGGCATCACTAGACCTACTACTTTCTGCTATATCCTCCTCACTTTCGCAAAAGGGTTCGAATCGATACGGTTGCAAAAGTGACTCATCATCATGATAATCTCCGCAACTTTCCTCTTCATCTTTCTGTTCATCTGATGATAAATCGCTAATAGAGACGGTAGCATCACTCTGTGCTTCGCTATCGGTGCTAGCCATGTTGTCTGCCTTGTCTTCCTTTCGTTACGTCACAAACAGGGGGGCGAGAATTCGGCGGAATGCGCGAAGCCGGCGGCCGTCCTCGTTGTTTATATTGCGTTTTTCGCTATTTATTCTTTTTCGAAAAATATTAAAAACAATCGCAACATGAAATAGAGACTATTTACTATATTTTGGCTTATTAAAATAGACCATGTCACCCACACTTTAAATAACCAAACACACTAATTGAAAATAGGGAACAGCTGAGAAGCCTGGTGAGAACAAAGAGGGAGGAGGGGGGAATGCAGCAGGCAGCTGCAATTTTATTCAATCAAGTTTATTAACAGACATTCATGCATATTTCAACACCTAAAACAGATAAAGGCTTTTACACCTAAAACTCACAGACTAATCCATTTCTTTTTTTTAATGTTAAATAGATGAAACATAATGTGGTCATGAAATGAGTAAAAGTTAATCTACATCTCACCCCTAATCTAACAAATGTCTTTGATTTTTGACTGGCTGTTATTAGCTGATCAAACAAAAACACTAGAGAGAAAAAAAATACATTTTTCATAATTCAAAAAATGTTACATTCAAAACAAATTATATGCCGCACAAAAGAACATTTGACATAGCAACACAAATGATTTAAAAATCATTTTAAAAACAAAAGTAATCAGCATACTCCGATTACTTGAATGTATCATGAGAGTTCTGACAACTTGGAGGACGTCTTCTTGAAGCTGACAGACTCCTGTTCAGTTTTTTTCTTTACACCATTTTATATTTACTTTGTAAATTGTGCTCTCTGTTTTGTTAAATTATTTTATTTTATTATTCTATTATTTTTGTGGGAGCCGGTTTAACTCGTGCTGGTTTGCAGCGCCTTCCCTCCATGGAACCAGGGTTCGAATCCGGGCTGCTCCCTGTTCCCTTCTCTACTTCTGTGTGCCGGTCCCAAGCCCAGATTTATTGAGAGAGTTGCGTCAGGAAGGGCATCCGGCGTGAAACGTTGCCAAGTTAACCATGCGACTTGTCCTCGACAGTTAGGATGATTCCCTGTGGCGACCCCTGATGGGACATGCCGAAAGAGGATGAAGATTCTATTATTTTTATGAGAATACTTTTCTCATGTGTGTTTGCACTGAATAGTGAGCGGCTTTCATCTCACTGTATGCGCGTGTGATGCGAATTGTACATGTGTATAGTGACGATAAAGGCATTCTAATCTATTCTATCTTTTGTTTCACATTTTTATTACAAAAGAAATCTGGTGTTTTTGTCTCTTATTTTGATATGTAAACAAAAACTATTTTTGTTAACACAATGATTATTAGAAGTTACAAACATAATATTTTCCTGAGATTTTCTGTTTTCTACAGTGCAGACATATTTCATCAGTGATTGTCATAGATGAGTGACTAGAGCTGTGACGATAACCGCATCACCGCATCACCGCGGTGATGAGGTCATCACCGCATCACTTTTTTAAAGTTTTTTTTTTTTAAGTTTTGCATATGGTGTGTGATTGGAACTACAATAAACACATGAAACACATTCATCTTTGCTGATAATTTACTCTCTCTGCAAGTCCTGTGTTCAGACAAAGGGTTTCAATCTGAAACCTTTTATCACTCTTCTCCTTTCTCCTCGTCGCACCCGCCTGCGCGCCTGCGGCTGTCAATGTCTAAGAGAAGCACGCGGCACGTGCGCACTCTACTTAAACACGCACACGTGCGCTGTTTCAGAAACACACACATCCTCATTCGAGGAAATACGACAAATTTACTGTGTTCTAATTATTCATTTCCATTGTATTCATTTCCATTACATGCTGTGTGCGTTCTTGAATGTGCGACACTGCCGCCCGCCGGAGGATTTTGTGTTGGGGGGGAGGGTATTACTGTTCTCAGTCACTATGTAGCACCTAACATGAACGCGCGCTGTTAGATTTCCATGAATATCACTACATTTTCTTGTTGGGAACTATTTTGTTAGCAGCAACGTTACGTGTCTGTATAAACAAAGGCGGAGCCTCCTGCCCCGCGTTCTTCATGGGTGTCAGGCTTCACGGTTACCGGAGAGGTGACAAAGTGTCTGCAGTCTGTGTATTACTGGGCAATAAATAATATTCTGAGAAGATGTCTGTACCAGAGAGCACAGGTGAAACCTCGCATGCAGCGACCCAGCAGAAGAATCAACACGCACCCCCAACACACATGTGCGCTTCTTCCTCCTAGTCCTACACAAGACGCAGCGTGCGGACACAGTCACAGTCAATCTACAACACCTACATAGTTAAGTCATTAGTTAGATAGGTATTCGTTAGTTGTTACAGTAATTTGTTAATAAAGAATAGTACGTTTTGATTGTATTTATTTCCGATGCGGCTGCCGGGGGATTTTGTGTTTTTTTTCTTTTTTGGGGGGGGGGCTGCGGTTAGCCGCGACACTGCGCCCCCTGGTGGTTCATCACCGCGGTGATCAAAAATCCGACACCGTCACAGCTCTATGAGTGACTGTTTTTCACTTCAACAACCTGATCATGGATCCAGACTTTGACATCCTGAATCCAGCATAGAGAGTCTGAGTGAAAGTGGTCTGGACTTTGTGTAGGAGAGTCATGGAGTCAGAAACGCTGTAGAAAGACAAACATCCTGCTTTGTGATTTAAATAAACTCCCACTCTGGAGGATCTGGGAGCTGCAATAGAAACACATCTGTTGTTGTGGTAAAATGTATATTCAGTGTTTGAGCACCTTAATGCCCAGGATTTATCATTAAATCCAAACACACTTTCATCATCTGTTCCTGTACGACTGATATCTTTGTATGCAACTGCAATGAAAACCCCCCCGCTCCACTCCACCTCCCAGTAGCAACGTCCAGTCAGACCTTCTGCACTCAGAACCTGAGACCTTTTAGCAAATCTGTCTGGATGACTAGAATAATTCTGTTTTATCATTGTCCATGTTGCTGTTCTGTTCTGTTCACTCAGAGATAGATTCCTGTTTGCTGTATTTGGATCCAGTGTGATCTGATGATAGAACTTCATGAAGTCCTCTCTGGATCTGAAATCTTCAGGCAGAAAAACATCCACTGAGTCTGAAATCTTTGTGGTCTGGTCTGTGAGAGTCTCCTCCAGCTTCTCTCTGGCCTCAGACACAGCTTTGAGAGCATCATCAAAGCAGTGCTGAGCTTGTTCAAACCTGGGTAAGTCTGTACAGACACTCAGATCTGACAGAGAGGAGTAGTTGTTGAGAAAATGGAGATGATCTTCTGTAGATGAGAGCTGGTCCAGCTCAGCCTCTGTTTTCTTCAGTTTGGTGATCTCATGCTGCATCTTCTCCTGGAGTTCTTCCACTTTCCTCACTTCCTCCATCTGATAGGATGTGACCTTCTGCTCCACTTCTGAGCATTTCTGCTCCAAGAGACGGATCAAACCTTTGAAGAGGTTCTGACTTTCTTTGATAGTTTTCTCAGCAGACAGATTGATGGCCTCCACCGCCTGCTGAAGCACTTCTAAATCTTCTTCCAAGTTGAGGATTCTCTGTTGGACTTTTTGTTGATCCAGTCCCAGCTTTGTCTGTCTTTCAGCCCTTTCTGCTGCAGCAGACACCATGTCATGACCTTTGTGTTCATCCATGGAGCAGAGACTACAAATACACTTCTGATCAGTGCGGCAGAAAATCTTGATCACTTCATCGTGACGAGGGCAGATGTTCTCCTGAAGCTTTAGAGTAGCTTTGACCAGCTTGTGTTTCTTTAACGCAGCAACACTAAAATGGGGCTGGAGGTGCTGCTCACAGTAAGACGTCAAACAGGTCAGACAAGTCATGGCAGCTTTCAGCTTCTTTCCTTCACAGAAATCACAGTCAACATGTTCTGGTCCAGTTCCAGAACGCTCAGATGAAGACGGTTGGAGCTCTGCTTTTCTTGCGTCCTCCACCAACTCTGCTAAAATAGTGTTTCTCACCAGGACAGGCCTTGAAGTGAAGCTTTGTCTGCACTGAGGGCAGCTGGGAGCTTTTGGTTCCTCTCCAATCCAGATGTTCTGAATACATTCCAGACAGTAACTGTGTCCACAAGGAATAGTGACCGGATCCTTCTGTAGATCCAAACAGATCGAACAGATCAGTTTTTCTTGATCCAGAAAAACCTGCTGCGCCATTCTCTCTAACTGCAGCAAATGTTCACTTTCTGTTTCTAGATGGAGGCTCCTCCCTCCTTCCTGCTTCTTTTTTTCCAGAAACTTTATTTAAAAAAAACGTTATTAAAACATTTGTAGAAAACATTAGGTAAGAGGAAACACTGTACATACTGCTCCTAAACAAATTAAAAAATGTTTTCTCTTTTTTCACACTACTCGGTAAAAAAATAAGACTCTTCTTTGTTTTGATTAAATCTTCTCAGCATATTTTTAACTGGTTAAATTTGATTTAAAAATTTAAATGAAACGTTTGATTTTTTATTAATGAACAGTAGTGTTAGTCATTTCCTTTTTAAGTTACTCATTTTTGAAAACCAACAAACATCTCCTGCAGGTTGAACTGGACAAGAAGTGTGATTTCTAATACTTTCATATATTTCACTGAAATGCCAATTTGATTCAGATATTTGAAAAAGGCTATGTCATCTGCTAGTTGGCAATTTTTAAACTTTTTGTCAATAGCATTGATACCTAAGAAAGGAGATCATTTTATAGGTGTGGTCAATCTTTTCTGAGGAACTAAAAGAAACCATATTGAAGATACTGGGGAGAAATGTCCAATACCACCTGAAATACTAAATCTTGCTGATTTGCCTGTTTTTGAGTTTTACAGAGCTGGAGCAATCATTGCATGAAGTTTTAGCTGCATTATAAAAACAACTACCAAAGCCAGAAAAAATAGACTGTCATGGCTACAGAACACTTTCGAAACCAGATGCTGGATCCCGGAAGAAACACAGAGGAAGACGAGCTTGGCAGGCAGGAGTCTTAATAGAATAATTAAAAGACAGAGCGTGAGCAGAACGTGTGGAGGGTCCTTGGCGTGAGGCAGACGTAGATGGCGTCACTGGTGGATTACTCCGTAGGAAGATGCAGACGTCGGGAGTGGAGACCCAGGGAGCAGAGGAAACGGCAGAGGCTCGAGGTATGACCATAGGAGCAGGCAGAACAGGAGATCTTGGCAGAGGCTGATTCGAGTGACCACTCGTGGCTGGGGATTCCATCAGGGGTAATGGACTGGCGAAGACTGATGATCCTGGAGCTGCTTATGAAGGCGGATGAGGTGATGAGGTAAGTGGTCGCAGCTGGGGAGAATCAGCAGCCAAGCGGAGAGGAGAGGGGGAGGAGTCTGACAGAGGCACCATATCAGTACCCCCCCCCCCCCTCAACGCCTGCCTCCATGCGGTCAAGGGCGGCGATCTGGGTGGGCACGGAAAAAATCCTCAATGAGCGAGGGGTCCAAAATAAATGAGCGGGGAATCCAGGAGCGTTCCTCCAGACCGTAGCCCACCCAGTTTACCAGGAACTGGAATCCACGACCCCTACGACGGACATCCAGAACCCGGCTGACGTCGTAGACCGGAGCGCTGTCGATGACCCGGGCGGGTGGTGGGGAAGTGGACGGCGGGCACAGAGGACTGTCCTGGACTGGCTTGATCTGAGAGATGTGAAACGACGGATGGACCTTCAGGGCTTTGGGTAAGCGGAGACGGACACAGGTAGGATTGATGAGTTTTTCAATGACGTAAGGTCCAATGAACTGTGGAGCCAGTTTCCTGGAGGATGCCTGAATGGGTATATTGCGGGTAGAGAGCCAAACCCTCTGACCAGGTTGATAGTCGGGTCCCACCACCCTGCGACGGTTGGCGATCTGGCATTTGCTCTCCTTGGTGCGGAGGAGAGCGGCCTTCGTCTGAGTCCAAATGCGTTGGCAACGCTGAAGGTGATGGTGGACGGAAGACACTGCCAGATCCAAGTCCTGAGACGGAAACAGAGGTGGTGAGTACCCGAGGGCGGCCTCAAAAGGAGAGATCCTGGTGGCAGATGAAGGATGAGTGTTATGGGCATACTCTATCCATACCAGGAAGGTGGACCAGTCCTGTTGATTCAGTGCCGCCAGACAGCGGAGAGCTCCCTCCAGTTCCTGGTTCGCTCTCTCCGCTTGGCCATTAGACTGGGGAGTGTAGCCAGACGTGAGACTGACCGTGGCCCCCAAGGCCGAGCAGAAAGCCTTCCAGACCTGAGAAGTAAACTGGGGCCACGGTCGGAGACAATGTCCACGGGGATGCCATGGTGGCGAAAAATGTGGTTGACCATAAGGTTAGCAGTCTCAGTGGCCGTGGGGAGTTGAGGAAGGGGAATGAAGTGAGCCATTTTCGAAAAACGATCAACAACAGTGAGGATGACTGTGTTACCGTGTGACGGGGGAAGACCTGTGACGAAATCCATGGCCAGATGGGACCAGGGGCGGTTGGGAGTGGGAAGAGGATGAAGCAGACCTGCAGGAGCAGAGGATGAAGACTTTGATCGGGCACACGTAGAGCAGGCTGCGACGTACTCTCGCACGTCTTTTTCCATGGCAGGCCAATGGAACATCTTGCGGATGAGACTTAGTGTCCGGTGAACCCCCCCATGGCAAGCCAAACGGATGTATGCCCCCAGGTGATGACCTCGGAATGGAGATCTGCAGGAACGAACAAGGTACCCCTGGGGACAGGAGGGTGGTCATTATTGTCTCTCAGGGCTTGGAGTACCTTGTTCTCAATGTCCCACGTGAGGGCTCCGATGATGCAGGGGGAGGGAAGGATAGTGGCTGGGGTGCGCTCTGAAGGGCTGTATTTTCGGGACAGAGCGTCAGGCTTCACATTACGGGATCCGGGTCTGTAGGTGATAGTGAAATTGAAGCGGTTGAAAAAGAGACACCATCGAGCTTGCCTTGAGTTGATCCTTTTGGCAGAACGGAGATAGGCCAGGTTCTTGTGATCTGTCCAAACGATTAACGGATGTTCAGCTCCCTCCAACCAGTGACGCCACTCCTCCAACGCCAGCTTGATGGCAAGTAGTTTCCGGTTCCCGACATCATAGTTTTGTTCCGCCGGTGACAGTTTGCGTGAAAAAAAAGCACACGGTTTTAATTTGCCTGTGGTGGCTTCCTATTGGGAGAGGACGGCCCCTACACCAGAGTCCGAAGCATCCACTTCGAGTATGAATTGCCGAGATGGGTCTGGTTGGATGAGGATGGGTGCGAATACGAAAATTCTCTTTAGCTTGTCAAAGGCCTGTTGGGCTTCTGTGGACCAGACAAAGGGGTGACTTGTGGAAGTGAGACATGTGAGGGGGGAAGCAATGCTGCTATAGTTCCGGATGAAACTTCTGTAAAAGTTCGCGAAGCCTAGAAACTGTTGCAGTTTTTTCCGACTATCAGGAGGTGTCCAGTTGGTGACAGCCTCAATCTTAGCGGGGTCAGGTCGGATGCAGCCAGCTTCAATGATATAGCCTAGACACTGGACGGTAGAAGCATGAAACTCGCATTTCTCAAGCTTAACATAGAGTTGATTCTCTAGTAACCTCTCGAGAACGAGACGTACATGATCTTCGTGTTGGGCCTGATCGTGTGAATAGATGAGAATATCATCTAGATACACAAAGATAAACTGATTAAGAAAGTCATGAAGTATGTCATTAACCATTCTCTGGAAGACTGCCGGGGCGTTGGTGAGGCCAAAAGGCATGACTAAATATTCATAGTGCCCTACAGGGGTGTGGAAGGCAGTCTTCCATTCGTCGCCTTCTTTGATGCGAATCAAATGGTACGCATTGCGGAGGTCTAACTTAGTGAAAATTCGGGCTTGTTGAACAGAGTCGAAAACGGACAATATTAATGGCAAGTAGTATTTATCTTTGACAGTTATCGGATTAAGTACGCGATAGTCATTACATGGCCTGAGTGTTTTATCCTTCTTTTCAACAAAGAAAAACCCGGCCCCCACAGGGGAGGAAGAAGGTCGTATGTGACCTAGTGAGAGCGCTTCCTGAACGTACTGCTCCATGGCGGTTCTTTCGGGGCCCGACAGGTTGAACAGCCGGTCCTTAGGCAGAAGAGCACCTGGTAGGAGAGTAATAGCACAGTCGTAAGGTCTGTGCAGGGGCAGAGCGCTAGCCTTAGCTTTGCTGAAGACCGTTTTTAAGTCGTGGTAAGAAGGCGGAATAGAAGCTAGATCTATTGAGACGGGACTCTCTGTATTAAGGGAGGAGACACGAGGTACAGCAGACAATAAACAATTAGCGTGACAGTATGAGCTCCATTGAGTGATAGATCCCTGAGCCCAGTTAAATTGAGGATTGTGTAATTTAAGCCAGGAGAACCCTAACACAATGGGAGTATGAGCAGACTGAGTGATTAAAAATTGGATAGATTCCCTATGGTTACCTGATGTGACGAGCAGAATGGGCTTGGTGCGGTGTGTGATATGAGATAGGTGTTGTCCCCAGAAGCTTCAATGGGGGGGCCCAGGAGTTCTGTGGGGATTGACAGGCGGTTAACAACATGGAAATCGATAAGGCTTTGCTCAGCCCCAGAATCTATGAGGGCACTGAGATCATGAGCTTGGAGATCGTGACATAGCTTGACAGGCAAAAACAGAAATTCTTTACCAGAAACTTTGGTGGTCAACTCCCCTCGCGGCCTGTCGTCTAGTGAGGGGCTTGGGAGTTTTGAACGCTGGGGACAACCTGAAACTAAATGTCCATTAGTCCCGCAGTAAAAACAGGCTCCGGCTTCGCGTCTCTTGGGACGCTCCTCTTTGGACAGCCGTGAGTGGCAGATCTGCATGGGTTCGTCCGGAGGTTTTGTGAGGACGGGAGACTCGGTGATAAGGCTTTGCTTAATTGACTGAGCATGGACTAACTTGGATGAAGAACACGGAGGTGGAGGGCTTCGTTCTCTTTGACGCTCCCGTAATCTTAGATCTGACCTAAGGGCTGCATAGACTAGCTCTTCAAACGAGCGAGCTTCGGGCTGCGAACAGAGATGATCTTTTATTTGCTCATTCAGGGATTGATAGAAAATAGCTTTAAGAGCACAGGTCTGCCCTGCTGTTTGAGTGCGAGTAGCCGCCGGGTAGCTTCACCCTGTTTACGAGGTCAATCAAATACAAGGCGGAATTCGCTAAGGAAACATTCAAAAGTAAGGTGAGCAATGGGATTGGCAGATAGAAAGGCTTGACCCCCCTTAAAAGCTTCATTTCTCAGGGAATTAATGATGAGCGTTATCTTACTGTGGTCCGTTTGATAGTAGCTGGGGGCTTGTTGACATATCAACTGGCACTGCAGCAAAAACCCTCCGCAGGCTTCAACGTCCCCGAAGAAGGGTTCTGGTTGGAGTCGGATATTTTCGGCAGACAGACAGGAAACGGAAATAGTGTTGTTGCCGGAAGATGTTAGGCATGAACCTGGGGGAACATTAGCATGGAGGTCTGTTAGCTTAGTAATGCTTCGTGTGTTGCCTTTTACCCCTGTAAGCAAATCCTCTTGAACGGTCGTGATCCGAGTTATGGTACTGTAGAGGAGTTCCAAGAAGGTTCCTTGTTGGGAGACTGTCTGCCGAAGTTCTTCCGGGTCAGCTGGGTTGGGGTTTTGGCCAGTCCGTTCTGTCATGGCTACAGAACACTTTCGAAACCAGATGCTGGATCCCGGAAGAAACACAGAGGAAGACGAGCTTGGCAGGCAGGAGTTTTAATAGAATAATTAGAAGACAGAGCGTGAGCAGAACGTGTGGAGGGTCCTTGGCGTGAGGCAGACGTAGATGGCGTCACTGGTGGATTACTCTGTAGGAAGATGCAGACGTCGGGAGTGGAGACCCAGGGAGCAGAGGACACAGCAGAGGCTCGAGGTATGACCATAGGAGCAGGCAGAACAGGAGATCTTGGCAGAGGCTGATTCGAGCGACCACTCGTGGCTGGGGATTCCATCAGGGGTTATGGACTGGCGAAGACTGATGATCCTGGAGCTGCTTATGAAGGCGGATGAGGTGATGAGGTAAGTGGTCGCAGCTGGGGAGAATCAGCAGCCAAGCGGAGAGGAGAGGGGGAGGAGTCTGACAGAGGCACCATATCATAGACTTCAGTACAAAATTATGTTCAATAGTATCAAAAGCTTTTTAAAAATCAAAGAGCAGTGTACAGCTACACTATATAAGCAAGACGATTTGTTCAACAATCCAAATGATCTAAATTAGGTGTCCAAATCTCTTGGACTGGCCACAGGTGTATAAAATCATCACTCAGTCATGTAGACTGTTTTTACGGGCCGCTCTCAGGAGGTCAGGGAATTCCAGCCTGGACTTGGATGTCACCTGTGTAACAATGCAAAGCGTTGGATGCAGTGGTGTAAAGCACGCCACTACTTGTCATGTCTCTTCAGTCTTATCTAATGTCCTGAGTTGTACACTTTTGGAACAGCAGGGGGTTCTTGAACGGTTCATTGTGGACAAATCACTCCTGTCTGACTTCTTCAAGTCCCATGGACCGTCTGGTGTCGGTCCTTAAGGGGGGGTACTGTCATGTCTCGTCAGTCTTATCTAATGTCCTGAGTTGTGCACTTTTGGTCTATATCTATCACCTGTGTTGTCTCGTGTTGCACTTCCTGTTTTATTTTGAAACACTAACTCAGGGGTGCTCATTACGTCAATCGCGATCTACCGGTCGATCTTCAAGGACATGAAGGTAGATCTCGGGACAGAGAAGATTAAAAAAAAAAAAGTACTTCTGAAAAAATCCACCAGCCAATCAAAATCGTCACCGAGAAGTACGGGACTTGATTGACATGCAGAACGGCCAATCGGACATCCTCTGAAGCATACGTCACTGCAGACGTGTGTTTAAAAACACTGAGCGCGAGCTGTCTGTCATCAGAGAGTTGCTCTCTGCCCTGCGTCACGTCAAGTTCCCGGCAGAAGACCGCTCCGCACAAGCGGAGTGTTAATTAAAGCCGCCCCGCGTGTCTCCTCATGCTATCAGCTCTGCAGTTCTCGGCCGATAAATACAAGCTCATAAGGAAGCTGTCCAAGGCGCGCGCTTCGTACGGCGCCATCAGCGCCTTTGAAAAGCCATGATGCTCCCCCCATTACACGGTTTGCAGCAGAGCCTGACATACCATGGTTGCTGCTTTCTGTCTTTGTAATAAAACGCCTCATCTGTTAATACAAAAGTATCTTTGTGTAATCTCACTGTGTAATTTTTAATCATCAGTACATAAACAATAATGTTAATATATATATATATAGTTACATGTGGCGGCTGGGTGCCTCAGCTGGTAAGGTGCAGTGGACTGTCATGCAGAAACCCCAGTTCGACCTCTAGGGCGGAATGAAAATATAATGGTAATGGTACATGGGCACTACCATAACAATGGAAATGGGGAAATTAATGATAACAATAGCTGCAGCAATTAACATCACCCAGTGAGGGTCCTGGCAAGACCTTGACGCCACGTGCCTACCTCTACAAACATGAGAGACAATGAACCACATGTCATGTCGCTCAGACGCCGCCCTCGCCAAACAAGCGCCCATACAGGTGTTAGGACCAGAGCACTCTGATGGAAAGCGGCTACTGAACAAGATGGAAAATGGACTACGGCGAACAAGGTTCTGTTTAGAATGCTACTACTCAAGTAATCCCAACCAGCGTGGCTTACATGAAGAATGTGAATGAATGGATGTCAACTGCCAATCAAGGCTAACTGTCAACAACTGGTAGCCCAATGCCTCGAACATCCACAAGCGGCAACTCCTATCACAACTTGAGATTGAAGCGACATAATACAACGGCCATACCCTCGGGAGAGCCAGAACAACAGGTCAGAGAGCAGGCTATACTATACTCCTACCCTGGAGATTGGGTAACACAGCCCCAACAACTGGCTGGTTACGCTTTGGAGCAAGGCAGCAACTGGACCTGGGAAAGACAAGATCATGTTTAGAATGAACACTTCCCTCAAGGCAACCCCGACACCAGCTACAACGGCAAGGATGTACCGCCTGAAAGTCTACTGGAAACTGTGGAATACATGAGGGCAATTCCTACCACAACCATCACAGAAACCAATGGACTGGTTTACACTTCTCTCAGCAGCAGTGACCTTGAAATGCTTGGCTATGAGTAACCATGGGGAGAAAAACAATACCCACCATGGGAAGCAACGGGTTAGAGGCCAAAATCAAGGCAACTCGAAGAAGGATGAGTGCTGGACAGGGAGGCTCAAAGAGGTACAATGAGCAGTGCTAAGTAATTTGGTGATACAGCCAGATGCCCATACCTGAAGCACTGGAAACTGCCAAACAAAGGCTCCTAGCCTTGAGCAGCCGCCTAAAGAGGTACACAAGAGACAATGAAGCCAGACGTGATAAACAGGCTGTCTGGTAACTCAACCTGCGTAAAAGTGTAATACCAGTGCAGGGCCAAAACAGCCCCAGTGCAGACCCACCAAGGCTAGAAACTGAACAGTACTGGAAAAGTATATGGAGAAAGAGACAGCACATAACAGTAATGCCCAGTGGCTGGTCTCTCTGAGAAAAGAACATAGGAACCTCCCTGAACAGAATCCAGTAACCATCATAGTAAGATGACCAAGAAAAGAGTCTCAGGTGGGTGAAGAACTGACAGCACCGGGCCCTGACATGATACATGCCTACTGGCTAAAGAAGTCACAGCACTCACTTGAGCCACGGCAGCAATAAATGAACCAGCTGCTAAGAGATGACTCATCCCGACTTATTAACAGAAGGGCGAACGCATCCTGATCCAGAAGGATCCTCAAAGGGTGCAGTCCCATCCAACCACCGCCACACCTGTCTCTCTCCACAACATGGAAGCTCATGTCAGTGCACTGGCTGCAAACTAAGATAACAGGCACATGGATCAATTCATGAGTAACACACAGTAGGCATTGGCAGAGACCCAGAGGAGCCGAACACCAACCCTGGGTTGATACAGAACAGTCAGCCAAGACTTAAGTCACGGCTACTACCAACCTGTGCACAGCCTGGATTGATTACAAGAAAGCCTATGACTCAATGCCACACACGTGGATCACTGAATGCTTGGAGCTGTTCAACATAAACAGGGACTCTAAGAGCCTCTATAGGAACCCAATGACAGGAAAACCACCCTTGAAGCCAATGGGAAGCCACTTGCACAAGTGTCCATCAAATGGGGATATACCAAGGTGATGCTCTGTCCCCACTGCTGTTCTGCATAGGTCTGAACCCCTCAGCCAAATAATCAACAAGACTGGCTACAGGATAACGCATCAGAAATGGGGCCAACATCAGTCACCTCCTCTTACATGATGACATCGTTATGGCGTTAAGAGCCAACGTGACATTGACTCCTGATCCACACCACCATTGGGATGTCATTCGTCGAGGAAATGCAGCCGATGGTGACAAGAGAGTGCAAGGTAGTTCACACACAGAGGGTCTCTACCCCAGAAGGAACAATAGCAGACATCGAGACAGTTACACTGGACTCCACAGGCAAATGGCAACCTGAGCAGGCAACAAGTGAAAGCTGCAACAGCTAAATACCCAAAGGTAAGGCAGTCCCAAGAGGAAGCCAGCTCACTTGGCAAAAATAAGACCCGGCACAAACAGCTACGCACTGCCAGTTATCAGGATACCTGGGTGCAGGAATAATAAGATGGCCAAAGGAAGAGGTACAGACCATGGACAGCAGACACGAAGTTCTCACTATGGCTGAGGGTTCCATCCCAAATTCAGCACTCCTGAGGATCGGCGGGCAACAAGAAGGAAGGAGGCTGAGACTATAGGAAAGGAAGCTACTCATCCAGGATGAAACATCCAAGATGCATGAGTACATCAGTTCAAGGCACCAACTGGGACAGTGCTCAGTGAATGTCTCAGGCAATGGAGAGCAGAGGATAAGAAAAGTTGGAGGATAGATCTCATGGGAGGACAAACCCTGCATGGGATGCAAATTATCGACCATAACTGAAGTGGTTGATATCAAGAAGTCTCAACACCAATGGCTAGAGAGGGCTGGCCTACAGGACATCACTGAAGCGCTCATCCTGGCAGCTCAGGAACAAGCCCTGAGCACCAGAGCAATAGAGGCTCAGATCTACCACACCAGACAAGACCTAAGGTGTGTAGGCTACAGTAAAGAGGCATTCCGAAATAATCCAGCACATAACTGCAGTGGGTGTAAGATGCTACAGGTAAAAGATACATGGAGCGCCACAATCAAGTGGCTGGAATAATATACAGGAACATGTGCAGAATATGAATTGGAAACCCCAAGGTCAAAATGGGAAACACCTCCGAAGGTGGTAGAGAATGAAAGGGCAAAAATCCTGTGGGACTTCCAGATCCAGACTGATAGGATGGTAATGGCGAACCAACCAGACATTGTAGTGGTGGATAAAGAACAGAGGAAAGCTATTGTGGTGGATGTGGCAGAAAAGCAAGCTAGAGCGGGGAACATCAGGAAGAAGCAACATGAGAAACTGGAGAAATACCAGGGACTCAGAGAAGAACTGGAGAAAGCCTGGAAAGTGAAGGTGTATATATATATATATATATATGACTCCGAGCCGCTGTCGCCCGCGGCGGACCCTGACTCTGAGCCGCTATTGCCCGCGGCGGACCCTGACTCCGAGCTGCTGTCGCCCGCGGCGGACCCTGACTCCGAGCCGCCTGCCGCGGACCCCGAGCCGCTGTCGCCCGCTGCGGATCCCAAGCCCGAGCCACCAGTTCCAGACTTTGAGCCCGAGCCGCCAGCCGTTTGCTGCTTAGTCTGTCGATGCCGGATGGCGCTGCCTCCCGGCCGCCCTCCGGATCTGCCTCGCCGGACGGAGCGGTCTCTGGGCCGTCCTCCTGACCCGCCTCGCCGGACGGGGCGGTGTCCGGGCCGTCCTCCGGACCCGCTTCGCCAGACTCCTGTTGGCCCTTGGATTGGCCTTTCGGGCCCCCTCCTCCTGGACTCTTGGGGGAACCTCGGTGCGGTTCCTTGAGGGGGGGGTTATGTTACGGTTTCGGTTCCTTTGTGTTTTGTTCTTGGATTTCCTGTTTTGTTTTGAGGTATTTCCTGTTTGGTTGTTGTTTCGGGTTTTACCTTGCCCCATCAGTCCTGAGTGTTTCCGCCTGTGTCTTGTTGCCTTGTGTGCGTTTGGGTCCTGTCTTTCCCTTCCTCCTGTGCTGGTCCATATTGTATTCTTCCCCGGTTTTGAGTCTTTCGAGTGTTTCGAGTTTTGCCTGCCGTATGCAGTGGTTTTGGTTTGTCTTTAGTTTATGTTATTAAATCCCGTTCCCCTGCGGCCTCCTGCCTCCTCTCCTCTCTGCGCTTGGGTACTCCCTTTTCCCCCCGTGACAATGTCTTAAATAGTCTGAGTCTCCCTACACCTTTGTGTCTGATAGAGTCAGGATTGTCTTCATGATCTTGCGTCTGTTGGGGAGGGCCCGAGCGTGGGCCATGGCAGAGTGGGCTTGCAACTCTCCTCTCTGCTCATCCCTCACTGCCTTCCAAGCTGCCCTACAGATTATATTTGATACGGTATCAACCAGCCGGGGGAAAGCACAAGAACTCACCAACATAAGACAAGGTAAAGAAACTGTGTGTGATTACTCCATCCGTTTCCACACATTGGCGGCAGAGAGCGAGTGGAACTCCGCAGCGCTGTATGATGTCTTCCTGAAGGGGCTGGCACCGCACATCCAGGAGCAGCTCGTGCCACTGGATTTACTTCAGGATCTGGACTCTCTCATCGCTCTCGCCATCTGTATGGACAACTGGATACATGAATTGTCTTGCCTGTGGAGCTGCAGATCCACAGGCAGAGGTCCTTTCAGAGGACTGATTCTGCTGGATGGGATTTCAGCCGTTTTCCTCCTGACCTGCATCACTTTTCCCCCACGAACAGGGGGGAAAATTCTAAATACTCTACCAGTCAACTTGATCTGCTTCCTACACTTCTGGTAAAAGCTACTCTTCCCTCCCTGTCACCTCTCATCAACAACGTTATTCAGTCCTCTCACCACTGGAATTTTTCTCAAAAAGGCTGCTGTCACTCCTATACTCAAAAAACAGGATTAGACCCCTCCAACCTCAACAATTTTCTGCCCCATTTCTAATCTTCCGTTGATCTCCAAAATCCTTGAAAAAACGGTTGCAGAACAACTTCGAATGCATTTCCCCTTAGAATAACCTATATGAACAATTCCATATATGGTTTCCATCCTCTTCACAGCACAGAAACGGCTTTCCTCAAAATCTCCAATGACCTCCTCCTTGCTGTGACTACGGCCTACTCTCCATCCTCCTCCTACTTGATTTGAGCTCAGCCTTCGATACCATCTCTCATACCAACCTCCTAGACAGACTGTCCACCTTAGGTGACACAAACATACCTCTGAACTGGTTTCACTCTTACCTCTCTGGTCGTACCCATTTTATTCAATTAAAAACATTCACTTCCCACATAGTTCCTGTCAATACAGGTGTGCCCCAGGGCTCCATCCAGGGACCTCTGCTATTTATCATTTACCTTCTCCCTCTTGTTCAAATCCTCTGTAAATACAAGATTCTCTTCCATTATTATGCAGACGACACTCAGCTCTACATCTCCACCAAGCCAAATTCCTCTCTTCCTCCCACGTCCCTCACAGACTGCCTTCTTGCAATAGAATCCTGGTTTACTGCTAATCTCCTAAAACTAAACAATGATAAAACCAAACTTCTTCTGATCAGTACTAAATCCATTATAAACAGCATCCAAAACTTCTCCATTCCCTTTGAATACTCTTCCATCCCCCTGTGAGAATTGAGGGAATGGTGGTGGCCGAGCACCGACTAAAGGAGGGATGTGATGTCCAACATCTGAAAATGTAGCCAAGAAGGTCTGAAGAAAATTGCTACAATTAGATTGGGAAAGATTGGGGAGTTGAGAGGAAGATAATTTATGGTGTTAAAAAGAGTGGTTTTTTTTTGTTCATTCAAATATGTTTGTGAAAAAATGTTGACCTAGCTTGCTTTATCATATCATTTAGGGTGGAGACAAGCTCTTTAAGATGCAGCCTGTGCACTTCCAGTTTTGTTGTTTTCCAAAGACATTTTATTTTACTGCATAGTCTCCTGAAGGAATGAATGTCTGCTTTTATCCAAGGAAATTACTTGTTGGAAGTGACACTGTCTGACAGGAACAATTGTGTTTGAAATGGTTTCACAACGACTGTTAAATGAATGCATAAAATAACCTACATCGTTAAAATGATAAAAGAGTTTGCATCAAACAGATCTGTGAATCTATCCGGCACATTCTGACTTAAAATTCGTCGCTGCATTGTAACATGCGTGGGTGAAGATGGGCGGGGAAATCACACTGAAGAAAATCCAGCAGTAATCACTGATTTGACTGTCTTTTACACTAAGCTGCTTAATGTCTAGACCTAGAGAGAAGACTAGGTCCAGAGTGTGTGTCCTTTGTCCTTTGTCATGGGTGGGGACAGAAACATGTTGAATCAAATTAAAAGACTCAGTTATAAATACTAATTCTGAAGTAGAGGCACAGGAAGAGTCATCCATGTGGATATTAAAATCACCCATTATGAGGACAGAGTTCAGTAAATTAAAATACAATAAAATGGAGAGTCAGATCAATGGGTATTTCTATGTGGGTAAAAAAGATGGGATCCTCAGGCCCTGCATCCACTACAATGCTCTCAACAACATTAAAATAAAAAAACAGATACCCATTGCCTCTTATGATCTCTATTGGATCATAGCCAATGGCGTTAACACCTGATGGCATGCTGATGAGCCTTAAAAAGCTGAGGCCAAAGGATGGCATCAACTAGCAAGTGTTTTGCTACTGCGGGGCAACCTCTTCCTCAGCAATGTACATTGCACACTTGTGTACCACATTGTATGCTGCGTTTGAGGACCTGAGAGGCAGTCTGGTGGAGGCACAACACCAACTGGCTTTGGTTTTGTGCAAGGCGTTTTGGGTTATGAGTGTTTTGAGTGTTAAGACCTGTGGCGATAGAGTACATGTGTCGACAGCAGGCCTAAGTACTTGGGAGCTGTTAGCAGAAGCTCTGCATGCAGGCGGCTCACATTTTAATGGTCACAACTTTAACTGACCTATGAGTACCAGTTTGCTGAGGCAGCAATGTGAGTGACCAGGCAGCCCTCTTTAGGGACAGCATTGCCTGCCCAGTAATGGGAAGCCCCTAGAAAAGGTGGGGTAAAAAAAGCGTACTCAGATCTATACCTGGCTGGCTAACCGCGGTCAGAGGGACTTCCTTTAATGCGGTAGAACCTCAAAATCGAAGAAGATGACTATTGCAACATGGAACGTACGAACTATGCTAGATAATGATAACCGAACTGAACGTAGAACAGCTCTGATTGTAAAGGAACTCAAGACGCTCAGCATTGAGATTGCAGCCCTACAGGAGAGACGTCTTGAGGCCCAAGGACAGCTCCAAGAAGCAGAGTACACTTTCCTCTGGGTTGGTAAGACCACAGCACCTAGAGAAGCTGGAGTTGCCTTCGCAATCCACAACACAATTGATAAGAAGTTAATATCACTACCCACAGCAATTTCACCTAAACTTATGTCTCTAAGAGTACCTATTGAGAAAGGTCGCTATTTAACTCTGGTAAAGTTGTATGCCCCAACTATGACTTACACTGATAATGAAAAAGAAACATTCTAACAAGAACTTACTCATGTAATCCTTAAAGTTCCCAAAGAAGATAAGCTCCTAATATTAGGTGACATCAATGCTCGAGTTGGAACAGACTGGGAAACCTACTTGGGTGTCATTGGCAAATTTGGAAAGATGAAAAAGAACCCCAATGGAGATCTTCTTCTAAACCTTTGTGCTCAACTTGACCTAAGCATCACCAACACAAACTTCTATCAACCCGATAAGAATTTCTTCACATGGAAGCACCCTCGCTCAGGTCACTTCCACTTGCTTGACTATGTTATTACCAAAAAAAATCCGACTTAGCAGATATATTATGAACAAAGGCAATGCGTGGACCAGAGTGCTCTACTGACCATTATCTTGTGAGATGTCAACTTAAAATGAAAATTGTGTTACCTCGTAGGAAAACTTCTGCAAGTACCAAGCTCAAGAAACTGGATACTAACAAGCTGCTAAGCAAAACATGTTGTGATGAGCTATCAAAAGAAATTGAAGCTGCTCTGGAGAATGTAAATTTGACTAGAGAGATGGATATGAACAGCACTGGAAAGATTTAAAAGAAACAGATTATTCTACAAGTATGAACATCCTAGGTCCCATTTATAGAAAGACTCAGGATTGGTTTTGTCAAACATGGTAGTGAAATCAAAAAACTCCTGGAGGAAAACAAGCGTATACATCTCAGACATCTACATGAGAATTCTGAGAAGAGGAAGAGTGCACTTTCTGAAATCAAGGCTGAGGTATAGAAGGAGCTGAGACATTTGAAGAACAACTGGTGGCAGAAGAAAGCAGAGGAATTGCAGAGCATGGCTGATAATCATAACTATCATGGACTGTTTGCCGGTTTGAAGTCTATCTATGGCCCAAGAAGCACCGCTGTTGTCCCAGTAAGATCAGCAGATGGAAGTAAGCTATTCACAGATCTCCAAGACATCAGATCCAGATGGAAGGAGCACTTTTCTAAGCTGCTAAATCAAGAAGGTTCAGTAAAGTCAAATGCATGTCAGAACCTGGAAAATAAACCAAAAAAGAATGAACTGTGTAGACAATTCAGTATGGAAGAACTCAAGTACGCCCTGAAATCAACAGCAAGTGGTAAAGCACCTGGGGCCTCATTTATAAACGTTGCGTACGCACAAAAGAAGGCATACGCCACTCTCTATGCAATAGTTGGTATTTATAAAAAGCAAACTTGACGGGAAAATGTGCGGTCCTTCACGCAAGCTCCGACCCAGGCGTACGCACAAAAACGGGTGAAATGAGAAACGGCGACACCGTCGGTAGATGGAAGAAACACGTGAAAGTGAAAATGACAATCCTGCCTCTCATAAATAACATGAAGACTTCACAAAGCAAGTCTTACAATTAACAGCCTACACGAACACCCGTTTGATCGATCAGCAGTGAAAGAAACAACAAAATCAAACGAAAATTACAACAGAAATTCAAATGAACACATATTTGCAAAAAGAAAAGTGAAATATGTTCTGCAATATTGGCATGTTGTGCAATTCATCCTCATAAATAATATAGTTAACAGAACGAAATAATGTACAAAACTGATATTCTCGTCAGTGTGTCCGTCTGGCGGAGCAGATATAGGTGCGGGCGTGCGGACGGACGGACGGAGGGACAGACGTACTAATTGTCCACTGGGGAAAGTTGTCTTCATATTAAAAAATTTCTTCATGAGCTATGGAATTATGGTATTCATGCATATGCCTTTAGTTTGTTTTATCTTTGATAAAAAATTTCCCATTTCCACGTCGATTATTACCGACATCTGTAGCTTGTCAGATGTAATAAATGGATGGAAATAAAATCCTCCATCACAATGCGTAATGACGCACAATGGCTGATCTTGCGCTCTTAGAAGATGTGGCAAATGGAAGAATTCGGAGTGAACGCATCTTTAGACAGCAAGAAGACTTGCTGGCAAACGAAGACGAGTGGCTAATGAGCCGGTTCCAGCTTCCTCGAGCCGTCCCACGCGTGTCACCCGGTGCATCTGGCGCTCCGGTATGTGTGTGTGTGTGTGTGCCCCCCCCTACCCCCGGTGGAGCGCTAGACGTTTTTTGTGCCTCGACTTTGACTTTGATGTACGACCATTTCTTTTTTATTTCGGCCACGGTCCGAGGTTGTGAGGCTACAGCATTACGGCGTCTGCCGTTTGCCACTCAAGTGCCTTTATGGCATTAGTAATGGCCACACTGTGCCCTCCAAACAACATTCTTCTCCTCTTTTCCACCTCGCCAACTAAAACTTCTACTTCACATTGAGTGAAGTTACGTTTTTTGATTTCCTCTCGGTGTTTGCCATGGTTTCGCAATCAATGAATATTCATTTATGGGCATTTCACGGACTATTTATGGGCAACTATGGGCGTGTCATGAAGCCGCTGTATTTAGAATTGGTTGTGATTTATTAAGGGAAAGATGCGTAGGATGTGCGTGCGCATGGTTTTATAAATCTGAATATTTCTGTGCGTACGGATGTCCGTTTCATCCGTACGCCACTTCTGACGCAAATCCTACGCAAAGTTTTATAAATGAGGCCCCTGGTCTTGATGGCATCCCATCAGAGATTCTGAAATATGGTGGCGAGAAGTTGTGTGAATCTCTCTTTTTCATCTCTATTTAACAGATGTCTTATCTCTGGTACTGTGCCACAAGACTTCCGAGATGCTTTAATTGTCACCATCTACAAGAAAAATGGCGACCGTGCAGATTGCAGAAACCATCGGGGTATATCACTACTGGCCATAGCTGGAAAAGTGCTTGCAAAGATTGTCCTGAATCGATTAAAGACCATTGCTAAAGAAGTACTTTCTGAGTCTCAGTGTGGTTTTCAGGCTGGTCGTTCCACTTCAGACATGATTTTCACTCTGAGACAGCTGCAATAGAAGACAGCAGAGCAGCACCAACCACTTTATATAGTCTTTGTAGATTTTACAAAGGCTTTCGTTACAGTCAATCGTACAACTCTATGGAAGGTCCTTGAAACCTATGGTTACCCAGACAAGCTTGTCAACATTATTAGGCAATTTCATGATGGAAAGAGGGCACAGGTTTCAGTTGGTAATGAACCAAGTGACACCTTTCCTGTTAACCATGGCGTACATTAACTAACTCAAACTCATCTGATCTGGAAGTGGAACAGAGAATACTTTCTGCCACTAAGGCCTATGGTGCACTACAAAAGAGACTGTAGAGTTGCCATGACATCAGTAATAGTACCAAAGTGAAGGTATATGCAGCCGCAGTCAAAATGCTATACTCCATCGAGTGTACCACTCTCTACCACAGACATATCAAGGCTCTAACAAGACTTCAGCTTCGCCACCTTCGCTTCATTCTCAACATCAAGTAGCAAGACCATATCCCAGATGTTGAGGTTTTGAGACGTGCCAACACAGTTAGTGTTGATGCCCTAATAACATCGTCATAACTTCGATGGGCTGGTCACGTATGTTGGATGCCCAACAATAGATTGCCCAAAGCAGTATTCTACTTTGAAATTTCTCAAGCAAAAACGAACCGCGGGGGACAGAAACTACGCTATAAAGATGTGCTAAAGTGACACATGAAGAAAGCAGGCATCCCACACTACAAGTGGGAAGAAGAAGCTCTAGAAAAATCCAAATGGCGTGAAACTTTAAAGAAAGCCATGACAACCGTTGAAGACCATCGCCAACATGAATACCAATGGGCACATCATTCATTTCATTTCATTTTTATTTTATTTTTCCACAATGCGTCGAAAGCAACAAATCTCACAATACAGAATGTGGAAAAAATGGACATCCCAGAAGCAGCTGCTTATTATTAGGGGTCCAGCATTTTAGAAAAGCATAAAAATACAAAAGATAAGTGGCAGAAGGAAAAGAAAAGAAAAGAAAATAATTTCATAAATAAAATATACTAATAGAATGAGAGAAATGATGGTAATATAGTGGAAAGTGTTAGACAATAGGGACAATGAATTTGAACAACATAAACTCTGGCGTGTGGCCATATAAGTGTCAACAGACAGAAAGAAATCACAAACACATTAATAGATGGTTTCGGTTGGAGCAGCATTTTCACAGTATGTTGACAATAATAACAATTTCAGTTTCCTTTTAAACATGTACATTGTTGCAGACTGTTATATTCCAAGTTTGTGGACCTCTAGTACAGACAGAGAAGCTTGTACATTTTAATTTTCTGTTTTTGCCTATTAGCATATGCTTTCCCCTGGTGTCATGGTGATAAGAGGGCAAAAAAAGTGGTATGAGGTCACACAAACGACTATTTAATTTATTAACAACACTGTACATTGTGCATGTGTAACCGGCAGGTCTGCCTGTGACAGGTGTAGGCCTGCTGATTGGGGATTTGGTACAGCTGTGTCTGTCCCTATATAAGAAACAGGGAGTGAGTGGACAGACAGTGGCTGCTTCTTTGCGTGGTGGTATGTATGGCTGAAGCTCCTCTTGTTGGGGGGACGTAGATCACATTTTACTCATATTCTACTCTTTTTTTTTAACTAGATGCTGTAAGCGGCTGGACGTGTTGCAGATGTCTTGAGCCACTGCGTGTTCTTTACCCACCCTTTTTATACATTTTAATGTGCTTTTAGAGTGATGTTGTACTTATTGTGTGGTTGACTCTGATTTCTTTTATTGGTTTACAGGTCTGAGTCGGGCGCCAGTGCGTGTGGTGTCGGTGAGGGGGCCTCTGGTGGCAGCGTCTTCCTCACTCCAGTTCCCTCACTGTATTTGTTTATTATTTTTCCCTTTTAGTGTGTAGTGGAAGTATCTTTGGCATGTTTTTTTCCTTATCTTGTGTGGGTTTGTTTTAGTTGTTTTCAGCACGGAGTGGAGTGAGGTGCGCTGCCTCTTACTGGCTTAGTCCACGGCCTCTCTCTTTCCCTCCCCTCCTGCACAGGCGGTCGGCTCGGCCTTCCTGTTTTTATTCCTGCATCTCCCTTTTATTGTTTATTCTGTGTACTGTTAATCAGAGTGAAACTGCATTTTTAGAGTTTGAGTTTTTAATTAAATTACATGTTTTACAAGCTTTTATTGTCTCAGCCATTTTTGTGTTGGTGGTCCCACTCTGCACTGACGGTACCTTGGTCACACATGCATTATGATACGTGTTGAGTTCCGGTAACTTAAGGAGGCTGTATCTGTGGAAGAGTGGATCCGTTGGGGAATTTGGCGTGGACCAGGTTATTGCTCTTATTGCTTTCTTTTGTGTAATCAGGAGTTTTGCTGTGTAGGTAGAATATGTGTTATTCCATATGATGTTACAGTAATTCAGGTGGGGCTCAAACAGGGATCTGTACAATGTTAGCAATGCATCTGATGGGAGGATGTGCCGAATCTTATAGAATAAACCAACAAGTTTGGATAATTTTTTAACTAGTTCATCTATGTGTTTTTTAAAATTTATTAATTGATCTACATGGATTCCAAGAAATTTGATCGAGTCCACCTGTTGAAGAGATTGCCCATCTATATTTATGTTCAATTTCCTGTAGGTGGATTTGTGTCTGGATGTGTGGAATATGATAAAAAAGGTTTTGCTCGTGTTTAATGACAATTTATTGCATTTGAACCAAGTATCTACTTTTACTAGTTGTTCATTTAAGAGTTTTTCCAATAAGTCGATATTTCTATTTGACATTAATAAACTAGTATCGTCTGCAAAAAGTATTTTGTGGATGGCTCCAGAACAGAAAACAAAATCATTTATATAAATTATGAAAAGAAGTGGTCCCAATATGGATCCTTGTGGTACACCCGTTTGAATGTTGAGTTTTTGTGATTTTAGTTCATTAACCTTTACATATTGCTCTCTTTTTTTTTTTTTTTTTTTTCTTTTAACTTGTTCTGTCCAACAGCTTAGCAAACAGATTAGAGCTGAAGGCTTTTTGTGTTGGACAGGTTTTACTATCACAAAAAGAGGTTATGTAGCTTCGAGAAACTAGAGTGTAGCTTTGTATAAACCCCTTTTTGTTGTATTAGTTTTTATTTATTTGTTAGTTTTAGTGTGTGTGGGGAGGGAGAGGGGAGAATGTGAGGGGAGGGGGGGGTGGAAGAGAGTAAAAGGAAGAGGTGAAAAGGTGGGGGATACAAGCACTGATTTGAATAAGTTATTATTTTAAGCTGTTACAATTCTACCAGATCTGCCGGAAAGAAAAATGTTACATCAAAGATGAAAATCTGACACTAAGATGAGGGAAAAATATCTGTCCATCAATACACTGTGGGTAAGGAGGAGGGATGAAGCAGACAGGGAGCAGTGTGGCAGTGTGCACGTGCACGTGTGGGTGGGGATACATGCATGCAGCCGACGTGAACCGTGTGTTCATAAGGGGAACCAGATCCTACCCAGCCAGACCAGCCAGACCAGGAGAAGGGAGGAGAGCCCCCCAGGCCAGGAGCCCCCCGAGCATCCGCACCCAGGCAGCCCGGGAGGAGAGGAGGAGGGGACCGCCCACCCCACTGGCCAGGCACAGAGAGGGCCCCCCTACAGGGGCCCCCCCCAGTGCCCAGAGGCATACATATTGCTCTCTTCCACAGATATAACTCCTGAACCACTGGAGCGCTAATCCCCTGACCCCGTAATGCCTTAATTTGCTGAGTAAGATTTCATGATCTATAGTGTCAAATGCCTTAGAAAGATCCAGAAAAACCCCAATACCATATTCACCTCTTTCAAAGGCGTCATTGATTTTTTCTACAAGATCTAAGATAGCCATACTCGTGGTGCTGTTTTTCCTAAAGCCATATTGTTGTGGCACTAATACATTGTGTTTTACAAAATAGTCTGATAATCTTGAGTACAAAACTTGCTCAAATACTTTGGAAAGAATTGGCAGTATTGATATGGGTCTGTAATTTTTGGTATCATTTTTGTCCACAGACTTATATATGGGTATTATTTGAGCTATTTTAGTAATTTTTGGGACTTTGCCATGTGTTAAAGAAAGATTAATGGTGTAAGCGAGAGGTTCTGCAATTTCATTTACTATGGCTTTGATGATGTTACTACTTATGTTATCAGCACCAACTGTGTAGGACGATCTTAGCTTGTTTATAATATTCACCACTTCTGTTTTACAGGTTGGTTTTAGAAAGAATGAATTTGGGTAATTTCCCTGAAGATAAGCATTGTAATCACCGACGTCACTCCCTAGCAACCTCAACCGATTTCAAATTCTTGAGATGTGATCGCTTCTGCAGATCCCGTGCTGGGCTAGCAGCCCACATGAGAGCCTGTCATTTTTAATCCTCAAACTCAAGACGGTCAACTTCGACACACGAAAGACAGCCATATATATGTATGACCTCTGTCTTTGACCAGCTCCAGCAGACCAAGGTGTTTACAAAACTTGACCTTCGCAATACTTATCACTTGGTTATAATTAGGGAGGGGGACGAGTGGAAGACAGGATTCAATACTCCTAGAGATTATTACGAATACCAAGTTATGCCCTGTGGTCTTAACAACGAAATGTATGTACTAATGTATTTCAGGCCATGAATATTGACGTTCTCTGAGACTTCCTGGATCATTTTGTGTACGTTTACCTGAATGACATCCTCTTTTATTCCCCTGACTTGGACTCTCATAAATGTCATGTTACCGCGGTCCTTCCACGTCTTCTAGAGAACAACCTGTATGTGAAAGTGGAGAAAAGTGAGTTTCATGTCTCAACCATCTCCTTTTTGGGATTTGTGGTGTCAGCAGGGAAGGTTGATATGGACTCTGCCAAAGTCAGTACTGTAACGGACTGGCCGACACCAGTGAGCCGCAAGAAACTTCAGCAGTGTCTGGGGTTTGCAAACTTCTATAGATGCTTCATCTGGGGCTTCAGCACCATTGCTGCCCCTCTCCATATTCTCACGTCTCCTCGTGTGAATTTCCAGTGGACATCAGAGGCAGAGGCTTCCTTCCAGACTCTAAAACAACGCTTCTCATCTGCTCCACTGCTCACCCTGCCTGACCCTTGCCATCAGTTTGTAGTGGAGGTGGATGCCTCCAATGAAGGGATTGGGGTGGTCCTCTCTGCGCTCCTGTCTAGGCGACTGTCCAAAGCAGAGCACAACTACGATTTTGGCAACTGGGAGTTGCTGGCAGTCAAGGTGGCGCTGGAGGAGTGACGGCACTGGCTGGAAGGGGCGGAAGACCCTCTCATTGTCTGGACGGACACTAAAAATCTGGAGTATTTCCGAAATGCAAAGAGACTGAATTCTCGCCAGGCCAGGTGGAAACTTGAAACTTGACTTGGCAAATAGAAACTGAGGTTAAGTAGGCTAAAAGTGGGGTGCAGTTGCCATCTCCCGGAGGTTCTGGTGGCCATGATTGGAGCCGGAGGTCCGGGAGTACATTTCTGCATGTTCAGTCTGTGCCAGGAACAAGACATCCTCCATAATCTGCATTGGACTTCATGTCGGTCCTTAAGGGGGGGTACTGTCATGTCTCGTCAGTCTTATCTTTTGTCCTGAGTTGTGCACTTTTGATCTATGTCTGTCACCTGTGTTGTCTCGTATTGCACTTCCTGTTTTATTTTGAAACACTAACTCTCCTCTCACTTAGGCCTTGTTACTTTCTGCCCTTGCCTGTTCCTTACAGGTGTGACTGTTTAATCTTCCTTGATTGTTTCCACCTTTGTTTCCCTTCCTCATGTCTTAAATAGTTTCAGTCTCCCTCTGTCTTGTGCCAGTTTGTCTGGTTGATTCGTGTGCCATAGCTATAGCGTCTTTCAGAGATTAAAAACTCTTAAAACTCTGCATCTGAGTCCAGCCCTGTTTTCTGTCCTGACACTACTGGGCTCTAGAACAGTGGAAACACGTTCTCTAGAGTGGTGAATCCCGCTTTTCCATCTGGTAATCTGATGAATGAGTATGGCTTTGGAGGTTGCCACGAGAACGATACATATCTGACTGCATTGTTCCAAGTGTAAAATTTGGTGGAGGAGGAACTATGGTGTCCTTAAAGGTCCATGAAGACATGAATGACAGAGTGGCTGCACAAAGTCCCGACTTGAACCCAATAGAACACCTTTGGGATGAATTAGAGCAAAGACTGAGAGCCCAGCCTTCTGGACCAACATCAGTGTGTGACCTCATCAATGTGCTTTTAGAAGAATGGTCAAAAATTCTCATACATTAATTCAAACCGAGCGTCTTTGCATCAGTTTGACAGCAATTTAGAAGGAGAAATACTCAGAAATGCAAAACTGAAATAAGTTTTATTACACTTGTTCTATTTTATAAGTAAAATGCCAGGCGTACATGTCAAAAACTCAAGAAACATGATTTGCATTGGAGGGGGACTTCAAGGGTCATTCCAGAATTTGAGGACATTTTAGATCCCACCTGTCAGATTTCAAATAATTCATATTCAAAATACTAAAATTGAGGGATTTCTGACTAAATTTGAATTTTGAGACCAGATCCACAAGAATGAAGAGAAAGGAGTCCAAACAAAGTTATTTTGTGCTTCAAACCTTCTAACACTTCTGTCTTGTTGAAATTTCTGGTTATAATATTTTGAAATATCAAAAGAGTCTATAATTAAGCAAAGTATGGGCCAATTTATGTAGTATTGTGTAAAAAGTGATTTAAAAAACAATAAATGTACTGTTTCTGGATGTCATAATTTAGTGTGACCAGAGCAGCCTGGTTTACAGAAAGCAGATGCAAAAAATGTTCAGGAACAATGTAGTTCTTCATTTAACAAAATCACATTTCACAGCTTCTCCTTCCCCTTCAGCCTCTATCCCACTCAGATCCGCCACTTTAACCAAACAAAACAGACACAACAAAAATCACTTGTTTCTTGAAAACTATTTATTTAAACTCTTGTCAACAAAATCAACAGACATAAAATGAGAAACGACTCAAATCATTAAACCAAAAGGTAATAAGACAAATCCAATCCCTTCTACTTCCCAATGCTCAACCCTCATAAACAGGAAGTGAACACCTTGTTCCATTTGTCATCTGGGCACCAGGAAGGTCGGAAACATTACAGATTAATGCACAAATTCAAACCTGTTGTGTGAGTCTTTTGTTCCTCACATGAAACAGTCAGTTTATTACTGTGAGACTGAACATCTGAGCTGTAACGGAATGGAAACAAGTAAGTTAAACTCCTGTGTCACATGGGATATCAATGATATCGACTTGATTATGTAGAGTCAAGGAGACATTGTACCTTTTTTTAATGGTTTTTAAATTCACCGAAAAATATAACTGAGAAAGTCCAACACGATGCTTTTCCCTCATATTTTTTTAATTATTGAAAGTTTGAACCCAAAAAGAAAAGTTTTTATTTTGTCAATACATTTATCATTAACATCCATGAATATTTCAGCATCTAAATCACACAAGCGTCAGATGTTTTTCTGTCTGAAGAAGACTTAAGATCCAGAGAGGACTTTGTGAATTATTGTGTCTAAAATCTTTGTCTTTTGGTCTCTGAAAGTTTCCTCCAGCTTCTCTCTGGTCTCAGACGCAGCTTTGAGAGCATCATCAACAAATTCTTGAGCATGTCTAGACCTAGGTAAGTCTGTACAGACACTTAGATCGGACAGGGAGGAGTAGTTGTTGAGAAAATGGAGATGATCTTCTGTAGATGAGAGCTGGTCCAGCTCAGCCTCTGTTTTCTTCAGTTTGGTGATCTCATGCTGCATCTTCTCCTGGAGTTCTTCCACTTTCCTCACTTCCTCCATCTGATAGGATGTGACCTTCTGCTCCACTTCTGAGCATTTTTGCTCCGAGAGACGGATCAAACCTTTGAAGAGGTTCTGACTTTCTTTGATAGTTTTCTCAGCAGACAGATTGATGGCCTCCACCGCCTGCTGAAGCACTTCTAAATCTTCTTCCAAGTTGAGGATTCTCTGTTGGACTTTTTGTTGATCCAGTCCCAGCTTTGTCTGTCTTTCAGCCCTTTCTGCTGCAGCAGACACCATGTCATGACCTTTGTGTTCATCCATGGAGCAGAGAATACAAATACACTTCTGATCAGTGCGGCAGAAAATCTTTATCACTTCCTCGTGACGAATGCAGATGTTCCCCTCAAGCTTTAGAGTAGCTTTGACCAGTTTGTGTTTCTTTAATGCAGCAACACGAAAATGGAGATGGAGGTGCTGCTCACAGTAAGACGTTAAACAGGTCAGACAAGTCATGGCAGCTTTCAGCTTCTTTCCTTCACAGAAATCACAGTCAACATGTTCTGGTCCAGTTCCAGGACGCTCAGATGAAGACGGTTGGAGCTCTGCTTTTCTTGCGTCCTCCACCAACTCTGCTAAAATAGTGTTTCTCACCAGGACAGGCCTTGAAGTGAAGCTTTGTCTGCACTGAGGGCAGCTGGGAGCTTTTGGTTCCTCTCCACTCCAGAAGTTCTGAATACATTCCAGACAGTAACTGTGTCCACAAGGAATAGTGACCGGATCCTTCTGTAGATCCAAACAGATCGAACAGATCAGTTTTTCTTTATCCAGAACAACGTGCTGCGCCATGCCTATGTCCTAAAGGGAATGCTAAATTTCACTTTCTGTTTCTGGATAAAAGCTCCTCCCCACGTCACTACTTTGCAGTGCCTGTGCTGCAGTTTTACCTGCATATTTAAAAAATCTGTGATGCAGGAGCAAGGGAATTGACTGGACTGTGAACAGGAAGCAGAGGTCACAGATTTATCTCCAGTCACAGCCCAGCAAAGACCTTAAAACAGAGTTATTGTGGGCTACAAACTTTTCAAAACTGTACTGTAGAGATTTATACTTGTATTAATAATAATAATTGGTACTTTATTGATCCCACAATGGGGAAATTCTTCTCCGCATTTGACCCATCCCCTGGGGGAGCGGTGAGCTGCAGCCTAACTGCGCTCGGGAGGCAGTAGCGCTAAGGGCCTTGCCTAAGGACCCTCACTGGGTGATTGCTCAATTGATATGGTAACTGACTCAGTACCATTGTTTATTCCCCTCCAGGAATCAAACCCTGGATTCCTGCGCGGTAGCCGCTCACCTTACCAACCAAGCCACCCAGCCGCTATTAATTTGGAACATCAAAAAATCTGTAAATTAGCTAAGTGTTAAACTTTAAAGAAAAAGCTAAAAACTATAAAACTTGAAAGGTTTATAACAATTAAAGTTGTTTTTTATAAAATAAAAAAAATAAAAAATGAGAACCACTTCTCCTCCACATTGAAAGGAACCAGTTGAGGTGGCTCGGGCATCTAGTCCGGATGCCTCCTGGACGCCTTCCTGGAGAGGTGTTCCGGGCATGTCCCACTGGGCGGAGGCCCTGAGGAAGACCCAGGACACGCTGGAGAGACTACATCTCTCGGCTGGCCTGGGAACGCCTTGGGGTCCCCCCAGAGGAGCTGGAGGAAGTGGCTGGGGCGAAGGAAGTCTGGGCATCTCTGCTCAGTCGGATGGATGGATGGAAAAAATGAAAACCCAAGTCAAAGTCATTGCTGTCACTTTTCTTTAATTGCTGTCACTTTTCTTTTCCCTGCTCTTTGGAACTGCTGTGACAATTGAATTTCCCCAATGCGGGATCAATAAAGAATATCTAAAGTCTCTTTGTAGCCACCAGAAATTTTAGAATTCTCTGCAAAAGTTTAGCCCAAGTTGGTGTCACTTATCTGTACTTTTATAATCTATGTTCGTTTTCTCTGGTGTCGTTTCTATATTAGGTTTATATTTTCTCAAGATCTCCGCAGTTAATTACACTTTTATTTAGTTCAAAATACGTGTTACGTAAATGTTTTATTTAGACATGAAGAAATGTTAACAAATGATGTGTCTAAATAACTAAGTAAGGAACAAAACAACAATATTTGATGGATAAACCTTAGACCAAATAAAAAGGTAGGCCCTGATGTTGTATTTTGAGGAAACTTGCATTGTGACTACAATTCTGTAAATGATAGAGAATTTGATTTAGAAAATAATTTATACATAGATCAACAGGGGTCCATATTTTTACCTGTGAGTTAAAGGGGTGTCTATGTAACAAAGACAGGGACACTTCATTATTAATGATGGCAAATGATGAAGACCCAATTTGCACAGGGCACATGCTGTAGAGAACATTCAAATAACATTTACATATTTTTAGAGAGCCTGTAGAACACCCATTCCTTTGTATACTGTTCCACTCTGATCCTAGAATGAAAAAGAAACTAAAGAATAGTCAAAATTCAGAAAGTCTAAGATGACTGCCTTCAGATTCTGTCTGTTTAAACTAAATATGGCGATTTTATACTGAACGATCTACTATGAATACTTTCTTAGCTTTAAGGAAAAAAAAGAAAAAAACTTCAAACTAAGTAAATTTTTAAATTTTGAACATATGTTTAAAATGTTTTTACCCAAATGTGAAGGGAAAAATAAAATAAGAGCAAGAAGAAGAAAAAACGTATTGGGTTATAGATCAAAAACAATATTTAATTTACACCTGAACACTTCGATCTTTGAGTATTTTATTTCTTCATTATATTTTTGTTTTAATTGAACACTTCTGACAAATGTCAGAATACGAAACATATGCACATATATACCAATCAGGGCAAAACCTATTGGCCACGTTATTGAACAAAAGAAGGTGGCAAAAATAAAGACACACAAAAAAATCAAAACACATATAAATACAAAGACTTTTCATAAGACTTTTGTCCTAAATTTAGGTAAGAAATTTTTTTTTATTTTTTTTTTTTTTCATGATTTCCAATCAATGAAAATAGGCCTATAGGCAAATATCTGAATGAGTAAAAAAAAAAGTGGTTTGTTTTTTGAAAGTTTACTTTTATGAAGAATCCACCTTATTTATAAAGGTAAAATTTCTAAATACAAACCACTTCTTATGTATTTCATATGGACATTTGTTCATAAAAATTAACAATTGTTCCCCCGTGTTTTTGTTTTGGTATAATTACCCTATAGTAACAAAACATTAAGAACAACTAAATTAAACATGTTGTTTTGTAAAGTTTCACCCAAAAGAACATGTTTTCCCATAATTTTACCAAAACAGAATGGATTATTTTGAAGGCATTTCTTTTACTCTGCACCGTGATGCTATGTACTTCCTTTTTTGTTTAGTTTAACCGGAAATCCAATAAAACATTTGTGCGTCAGTTTCAATGTATTTGTGTAAAATGTGATAATAACCCCCTGGCTTGTTCCTTCCTTGTTGCTGTTTTGCATTGTTGTGTGTTGAATTGACACATTCAATAAAGTTTGAAGAAAAAAAAACTAACCGGAAATAACTTTGATGGTGTGTCGCATATTTTCGTCCGTGCTTCTTGTGATTATTCGTTCCTACCAATCGTTAAGAATGCCCTGACGCTGTCTCTTATGTTTTTTTTATTTTTTAAAGTAATAAACATGGTGGGAATTTCAAGGAATTTTCATTTAACGTTTGTACTATTATTTATTATACTCAGTGCTGTTGTGTTCAAGTTTTCGTCGGTAAAAGCAGAAGGTAAGGAACCAAAAATCTGCCACCGGCGGGTATAGCAAAGCCTTTGCTAAAGGACAGAACAGAAGACGTTTGCGTTTGGAAATCGTTTTTTAGTTTTTATTCTGCTTATTCTAATATATTAAAATATCTATTCATTTATTTTAAATGGCTTCAATTGTAAAGAGTGACATACAGTCATTTATTATCTGCCAAATTTGGCAGAAAATTTTCGTAAATAATTTACGATTTCCTAAATTGCGTCATTTTAAACAAACGGGTGTTCCATTAAGGTTTTTGGTTTGATCCTTATTACTATCAAAGATGATAAATACTTGACCAAACAAATTCCTGTCTGTTTTACTTTGTTTGTGTTGTTTTTTAACTAATTAATACCTCATTTTTCCCATTTCACAATTGTTTAACCATTTGTAAATATTAAAATGATTCAATTTTTTGGTTCTAGTCTAAATTCATATATTTGAATGGTTAGTTTGGGATGCAAGAAGTTTGATTTAAATATCTGTTGTATTTAGGATTAATTACCATTTTTCTGTATGACTTAGACAATGAGGAATCACCGGAGCTCAATTTTCCAGATGGAGTGTCGGACTCGGAGAACAGTCCCAAGTTTGTTGAGTCGGATGACCTGAACTCAGTCCTGAAGAGGCAGTTCAAGACGGCTGAGATTGCGGATGCTGTGCTGGGCACTGATACACCAATTGATCCATCTGACATTGAATCGTTATATCCCAAGAATGTGAAAGACTTCCAGACTGCCTTCTCCCCTCCCTGTGATGAGGGGGGGGATCAGTGCGGTTCCCCGGACCTGACGACCGGTTCACTGTCTCTGGAGGAGGAAGAGGAGCCATTGTCACAGCAGGTACATGTCCAAAAATGTTCCAGAAGCACTTTTAGATCGTTTCACTTTTGTCTGTAAATCAACTGCCCAACCAGTAAATTCAAAAATTGGCTTTGAATTTTTGTTTTTACGTCTGTGTAATGTACAGTTTTTAATCCACGCACTGGCCATGACTTAAATGGCTGAAACTCAAACATTAACACTGAATGACTGGAGATTGGATGTCTGCTTCCAGGTCACTCTTGAAATGGTTCATTCGGATATTACACCAACCGAGGAGCACAACGCCACAGAGGCTGCCAAGACATACAAAGTGAACTGTGATAAGAGGAACATGACGGGACTGCAGACTTTCACAGTGCAGGTCCTCAACGCATCACAGGTATCCATGATGATGATGACGATGTTCTGAGGGCCATTCATAAATGGGCTTAGAGCAGTTGTTTGGCACTCTAATTCATCTACATATTTATTTATTTAATAGAGTTGATAAAGAGGTTTTGTTTGTTCCTCGCCTCTGGCTCTTCTTCACTTTTTCAGGACCTGATGGAGTTCCTTAATGCTAACAGCACAGAGTGCTCTGTGGTGCTGTTCTACACAGCCTGGTGCCAGTTCTCTGCCAACTTGGCTCCTCATTTCAATGCTCTTCCTCGAGCTTTTCCCGGTATTCATTTCCTGGCTTTGGATGCATCACAGCACAGCAGGTGATTTATGTTCCTTTATTGACTATGTTAGGATTTCTTTAAGCTAAACTTACCTACTGGATGCATTTTTGACCAAAATTAGATGTGATTATGTTCACCACGATGGTGTGATGAACGGTATCTTGATCCTGAGGTCACAAGAAATATTGAAATTATAAATGTTTGATCAAAGAAAAACAACATAATTGACTTTAAAGCCAACAACATCCACAGAGAAGGTTTTGATAAAAGCACTAAGATGATGAAGCTGAAGCATTTGAGGCTTAATCAGATTAGATTATTCTACCTAGCTATATAGTTTTGTTGCTTTTTTCATGTAGCTTTTTTACGTGATACAATGTGTTGAATATATGAATGTTTCTCTATTTGCGTCAAATTGCAATGAATCAGAAAAGTACATGACTTAAACATAGAACCCATGTTCATTGTCTATGTGGCTTGCCTTCTCGTCACCAGCCTCTCCACAAGATTTGGAACAGTGGCGGTTCCCAACATCTTGTTATTTCAGGGCGCCAAACCCATGGCTCGCTTCAACCACACCGACAGAACTCTGGAGACGCTGACGTCGTTCATCACCAACCAGACAGGTAGACGTGCAGCACAGATGGAGATGTCTGCAGTTTAACTCATCTTCAGACAGTCATGACTGTTAATGTTTTCTGTATTGTTGCAGAATTTTAGTTTTCTCACAAAAAACATTTTAAAGATAAACTGTAAAATCAAAATATTTATTTATTTATTTTTCATCAAAGCAATTCCTAAACTTTTGCCGCTTTTTACTTGAACAACTAAAATAACTTTTTCCTTTTATCTGATCCTGTCATGTATAGTTATTTAGTTCTTGCACTCTGAAATTAACGTTATTTGAGTTAATTTTGTTGTCAGCTGCTGACTTTAAAGAGATATCTTCTAAACCAAAGTGTATTACTCAGATCACAGAATTGCAGCTCACTGTGCTTTCAAATATCTTGTCACAGGGTTTGAAGCAAATCCTGACAGAAATGTGACCGAAGAGGACCTGGAAGGCCCACTACTCAGCGTCCCTGTGAGGAGCATCGACTGGCTGCTGGTCTTCTCCATCCTCTTCATCACTGGATTCTCTGTGTATGCCATACTGCGAGCGGACAGCCTCCGGTGGCTTATACCGGGACAAGAGCACGAGCACCAGGAGTGAAGACACAAACCTCTAAGGATGAAAACACAGTTTTATTGAGATTTGTAATTTAATTGAAATTAAAGCATTTGTTTCAAAGTAAAAATGTTGAAGTTGTAATTTCAAATTAAATATTGGAGATTGTTGGGCCTAAAAACTCTTTGACCGTCGGCTATGTTGGCACAAAGTTTTGGCCATTTCTGTTTAAACATGTTTACAAATGGTATTTCAGAGATTGGTGCACAAGAAAATAATAACAAAGGGTACAACCACTCATTTTTGCAGGAGAGCTTATGTAATCTACAAAAAAGCCAAACCTAACAAACAACCCTTGTTACCAACAGTTGCACTAACCGTTGTTATTTCTACTGAATAAGAACTCGTGGAGCGTGGGGTTAAATAGTTTCATAACAAAAGGGGTGAGTTGTCATGTTAAATAACATTAACATTCATATAATTTAGCTTTGAAAAATGTTGCAACACTTTTTGACACGTTTTACAAAATGAGTCTTTTAGATAGTAAAGCAGTGAGGAAGTTCCTTTAAGTTTGTGTGTGTGTGTGTGCGCGCTCAATTTCTGTATGAGTAAGCAATGCAGTTTTGCAGGGAATGTGATTCATATTTATTGTGACCTGATTGTTACCAGTTTTGTAATAATAAATCAACGAAGATTCCTTCACATAACCTTCTGAAGCAGCCGTTTAAAAAAGAAAAGAAAATATTTTAATCAGGCAGTAAGGTAAACAGCTATGCCTGAATGTGACAGGGCAGTGGAGGACCATTGAGGACACGCAGCGTGCAGAACAGGTAGGTTAGGAAAACGGGCAGCTGACCAAACTCTCCTAATGTTTGGGTTAATGTTTAGCCTCCGGACGGGCAGCTCTTGGCCCTGCAACCGCCTCCGTGGACTGAACGGCCTGAAGGATCTTCCGTTCCTCAGGAACAACTCGTTAAAAATGGTGAGTGAGGCGAGAAATGAGAGACCCCGACAATAAATTAGCGTCCCAATCTTGGTAATGAACGAAAGATTTTAACCGGCGAAGAGTTAGTTAGCATCAAAAACACTCAGTACTTATAAGGAAATACGCACATTTAATTCCAAAGCTTAGATTTGTCATTTTCTTTTTTTAACTTTTTTCTTAAATAACCAATTTTGTACGACACCTGTACTTATTTTGACGTCTGAATTATACGTTTTTGTTTATTTCTTTTATTTTTTTTTTAGCCGGAAGTGTGACAGTTAGGAAATTAAAAGCATATTTATAATTTTTTTATTGATTGAGTTACACAAACGTAAGAACTGGATTATTATTTAAATGTTTAACAAAGTATTAGCTGACTCGGAAACCTCGGGGAAAAAAAATCTTCTTTTCAGAAGGACAAGATTGACATCTATTGGACACCATGCGAATAGCATTAGTTCTCAATATGATAGAGTTCAGAGATTTCCAAGTTTACCTTTTATTTGCACCTTTTCACACATGGGCAATTTATAGAACTTGATAAAAAAATTATTAAAACCCTATGCATAGTGAAATGACAAAATAAAATTGATTGAAATCAGGCAAAATGATCAGCATAATAACGACAAAAGAACAATTTTATTTTAATGGAAGAAAATAGCACTTTGTCTATCCATGTTAAATGTCCCCTCCTAAAACAATTCACCCTTGGAGGATCATGAAGTATATCAACCATAAAAAGCTGTGTGAAATGAGGATTTGTTGGTAAATTAAACATTTGTATTTTTTTTGTTTTAGTCGTCAGATTCCCACTGGCTCCCCCCTGCAGACCGGGATCAGCTGATGATGGAGCTCAGGGCTACAGGGTGGATGGAGGTGGAGGATCGAGATGCCATATTTAAAGAGTTTCACTTTAAAACCTTTAATCAGGTCTGTGTCCCTCAGTATTTTTTTTTTTATGTTTTGTTCTATTATGGGATATTAGTCCAGTGTGGAGCTCAAATCAAGAGTAACTTTTTAAGTTATGAACAGAAGAAACTATTCGGATGATCAGATGAACCTTTAAGTCCAGTTGCCCTTGAATAGAAATCCTGCGATAAAAACATGTTATTTTATATTTTAATATGGCTTTAACTCATCAGTGGAATTTGATTTGTGCTCTGAGGCAGTGGTCCCCAACCTTTTTGTCACTGCGGACCGGTGCAACGCAAGGCACGTTAACCGCGGACCGGTGGGGGTGGGGGGGCACGTTTACCGTGGATCATGTGCAACTTTATTAGTGGTGTCCTCGTAACGTCACACCAACAACAGAACATCACATGAGCAACATCGTTTCTACCCCAACCCAATGCGACACACTCTGGATGCTATGGTAATGTTTAAACATCCCTTCAAAATAAGTTTGTTTGGTGTCGCGACTTTGATGTGCGTTAAGTGTGATGGATGTAACAGAGAGAATCCGGTCACTTTTCAAAATAAAAGTTTTTTTTCGGAAAAAACCCCCCAATAAAATGGAAATTATTTTTTCTTTCTGTGCGTCCCGGTGCCAAAATTTCCTGCGGGCCGGTGCCAAGTGTCCCGCAGACCGGTACCGGTGGTTGGGGACCACTGCTCTAAGGGAGAGAAACGTTTGCAGTTTTTATATAAGAAGATCTCTGCGCCAACAGTCCCCGCCCACAAATTTTTAACGAGCTGCAGCCGCTCTGCAGAACAATGTCCTAGAAAACACCACTTTTTTTTTTATTTTTGGCTATTAACGGCATAATCCTAATTAAAAGACATTTGAGAACACTTTTACGATAGATCAGAAGATGATCAGAATGGTTATTTAAGGAAATAACATCCTGAATATGAATGTTTTTTACACTAAGTTATGGCATCTAAAGGAAATGCCTTTCTTTTTTGTAGTCATGTAAGGAGTTACTTGTCCAGTAAACTGCAATGTCCCAAAGCCACTTAGTGGACTTTCTAAAAATCCTGTTCTTAGTTGTTTTAGCTGCAAAGCAGTCTGTTTTTACACTTTATCATGTTTGAAGTTGGAGGGCGAGCGCTGTGCTCCCCCATCTGCGCCTCCTGGCTCTGAAACCTCTCCTCCTCTTACCCCCAGACGTCAGGCTACATTACCATGACACTCAGCAGGCAGCTGGTTGGCAGCAATTGAGTTTTTGATCACTGATTTCTTTCACAAACAATCAGATTGGTCAAAATGTCTCATCTGGTTCTAAAACCACTAACAGCTCCCTCAATCCTGCTGATATGCATTTCTTTTCCTTTTTTCCCTTTTTCCTTGCTTCCCTCCTTTTCTTGTTGCTGCCTGTCTCCCATTTCCACTTCTGCCCCCTTAATATTGGAAAATGAGCTCATCTTGTTTTAATTTTGGCCCCTCTGTCTGTTTCGCTGTCCTGTCAGATTTTTGTCTTCTCTTTTCCAAACTCTCCTTCATTTCTGATGGAAGTTTCTGAAAGGGGCTTACTGGAGGGAAGTGGAGATGAGGAGCGACACGCTGACTGATTCCCGTTTAGTTCCAAATGATGGGCTCGAGGAAATTGAACCCTCCAAAGTTTCTAATGAGAATAACAACTTATCTGTGGGGAAACACTTCTTTCTGTGGTCTGTAGGGGGCGGTAGAGCTGCAACCATAGTTCTTGTTCCACAGCAGAACCTGAATCCACATTTTCTTGTTCTTTTCATTTTCTGTGCTTCAGGTCTGGATTGATAAATCAAATAAAAAAAAAATAAGCTGCACTTGATTTTTGTTTTAGGTTTATTTTTCTCTGATTACAGCAAATAGAAAGTTGTTGTTTCTGAGCGTCCAGCACCGTGTTTTATCTGCGGTGTGCGGCTACGGTAGATGTTGTTAGTGGCATCAGTCTTTATGAAGTTACTGAGAGGGAGTTTCTTTGTCAAATCCAAAGCAGTTAATCATGTTTGAGGGGAGAAATTCTTTCTCTGGAGTCGTTTTCGACTTTGACAATGCCTGCAATCATATTTGGAAACATCTCTGCTTGCGCTTGTTGTTGATTCTGTCAATTCCGGTTGAAATTGCTCACTTTTATTGAGTCTTGGTCCCTGATATTGTTTACATGCTGCGTATGTTTACAGATGACCATCTGCTATAGATTTGAGAGGATCATGTGGAAACATTCATGCGACATCAGTGAAACAGGGTTGGTTTCCAGAGGCAGCTCGTAGAAGAAGACCTGACCTGCTCATGCTCAACTGTTGCCTTACGTTAGCTGAGGTTGACATTGATGGCATTCATTCTTTTGCCGCAAATATTTAGCCGAGCAGCGCCGGGCAAGAAAGCCCAACAAAAGCTGCGTTTTAGGTTCAAAATATGCGCCTGTTTTTTCTTTCCAAAGTTAAAAGAGCAACCTCTTATCCAGACCGTTCGACAAATATACTATGAGTTTGGGAATAAAACAGAGCTTTAGTTTGCAGACAAAGTCAGTGTTCTAAATAGAAAACACATTTAGCATGGGAAAGAAATGACTTTGTAACAAAATCCAAAACTTTTCCAGCCCTACTCGCACATCCACCTGTGTTTAAATATATATACAAAATATAAATTAAAGAAGGAAAATCCTTTTTGCCCAAAACTGTTATAAATGGGCTGAATTGTGGTTAAATATTTATGAAGGGGGAGTTAAAAACATGAGATATTACAACTACAATTGCTTTGGCTTTTCATATGATGCAAAAAGAAATGCAGAATTAAAATCAACCACGAGATCTCATTAGATGGCGATAAAAATTATAGTATTATAGAAGTGAGACTGATTTACAGCTATAAACATTAACAGAGGAGGACTCAAACACTCCTGTTCTCAGATGGCTCTTTTTGCTCCTTCCTCCATTCTCATTGGCTCTTCACCCCTCAATCTCCTACAAGCCCCGCCTCTCATTAAGGGTCTCGATCTGCTTTTAATCCAGTTAACCCTTAATGACAAACTGAGCTTCTGGATAACCCCGCCTCCTATGTATTTGCAGCCTCACAGCATCAGGGAATCAGGAATGACTTTCCTGACGGTTCGTCTTGTACTGCAGCAGATTGTTAGACTAGACAATTGTATAATGATAGAGTTGTTGGTTAAATTCCAGATCAGCATGTGGCTTTTTACTTTGGTGAAAACATCTACAGCCAACTCACTTAATAAGACCCCTTTTTCTTTTTGTTTTAAGTCATTTTTTATTTGTCTGAATTTTATTATTCATTCATTGTTTAAAACTATACATAAAAGTGCAGGCCTTTCAAGAAAGAAACTCAGTTTAAATGTTTTATCTTAAGAAACACAAAAACCAGCTGCCTGCAAGTGCAAATGGCCGGGATAGGCTCCAGCAGCCCTGTGACCCCGAAAGGGATGAAACGGAAGAAGATGAAAGAAAATGAATGAATGAGTGTCATTTGGTACAAAATTGGACTGAAAATGAAAAAGAGATTCAGAAAACCTGGAAAACTGTTGGTAACACTTTAGAATGTTTTGTAGAGATTTATAATTTATTTTGTGGCGATTTGGGCCTAAAAACTTGACAGAAACTGTGAGGTCAGATCTGACTAAATCCAACTGCGTTCCATTGTGGAGGTCAGGTTATGGAGTTCAGCTCCCAAATCTGTTCCCCCCCCCCAAAAAAAACACTGTACAGGAAAGTCAAGCGTGTGAACAGGCTGGAGAGAAGCTTCATGGTGTGTCATCCATGTTGCAGGTAGGTAGAGAATCCTGCTATCAGGTCGTTGGTAAGCTAAGATCTCCATGACAAACCTTTTGGCAACAGGGAAGTCATGGTAAGCCTGGCTTTAATGAGAGGTTTGAATGCGATGGCTTTAACGCAATGCCTGAGCATTACATGCCACCAACTACTGCGTCTCAACCGTAAGAGTCTAGATTTGGGAATATTAGTCCTGCCGATGTTCCACATGCCGAGCACAGACCCGTTTACACTGAACAGAACTTGACGGCTGGCAGCTTTGCTTTGTAACGTTTGACCTTAAATTATATACCAGTGAAGTGGGCAGGTCTCTCCAGCCAGCTGGAAGCTGGAGAAACGCTGTTTGGAAGTGAGAGGAGTGTGAAATAAGGAGCGTGGTCATCATCATAACCACAAACAGGACGGTTGGAATCTCAGCCGTTTTTTGTTTGTTTTTTTGCGTTTGGCTGCAGAAATGCTTTCAGGCGGCAAACGCTGATGTGGTTCCATGCCTAACGGTTGGGGTCAGCGTGCAGGTTCTCCTGCTCACATGTACATGTGTGTAGTGTGGATGTCAGTAGAGAGACCTGGCACGGTGGAGCAGGCATCTCTAAGCCTTTGGGCTGCGCGGCGGTGGAAAGACGATCTGTAAATAACAGCCATGTGTTTGAAAGTCATTCAGCCCACAACTCCTCTCTGCTCCAGCTTCAAATTGTCTCGCGTTGGATGACAATCATGCAGTAATGGCGCTAAAATGGCTCCTTGAAAGTGTGTGTGTGGAGAACGGGGCACTGCTGTTGGGTGTTCCTAATTATTTGGGATGGGGGGGACTGTGTCGTGTCATGTCAAATTATCGGACAGCTGCTGCTTGTTGGGCTGGTTGGCAGGCTGAGGGGATGGAAAGCTGGCCGGACGGCTGATCTGACACGTGGCCGGCATAGTGACGATGGAGGGGGGGGCTCCTCTGAAGGGAAAGCCCTTGACCTCTTGTTGACATGTTGGCTGGTAGTGGTGGGATGCCTTCTGTATTTATATTCACACTTGGACAAAGTGGATGGTGTTTATGTGACCCCCAGGTGACAGACGGTTCCTTTGTAGTGACGGATGAGGCTTTTGTTTGACACGATGTTTTTTTCAGCTTTTTGGCCTCAAATCGGATCCTTTTTCACTTTTATTTCAATTCCAGATCACATTTTAATCAGCCTTCTTTTTATTTTAAAGAACATTGTAAATTTAGTAGATTTAGCAACACAGTAATTAAAAATGTATAGAGTTTGTGTTTTGTGTCGGTAGACATTTATCCGATGAGATAACTTTGAAAAGTATATCAGAAAGTGACCAATTGTTTCTGAATGAAAGAACAAAAACAGATGCTTGAGCTTCCGACTGATTAAATCCGGTAACTATGATCGGTTTTGAGTTTGTTGTGATCCAATTCTCAGATGTGAAGTTTAATTGAGGTCGTCCTCACACAGAAAATGTTTTTTTCAACAAAAATACTTGTTTTTTTAGTGAATACTTGAAAAAAAATCATATTAGACTTATCAATTGAAGTTTAGCTTGAAGGCAGTGATACCAACTCAAAGTCATCAAATCCTTACATTTCTGAAGAAAAGGCAGAGAGGTGGGGCAAAAATACCTGTCAGTCAAACGGCAAAGGGACAAAATTATGGGAAACTGTCCACAAACCAAATAAACCATTGACTGTTTTTGAGAAGTGGAACCAATGGGTGTAAGTCACCCACAGCAAATGGTTTTCTTCAAGCTCCACCAATTCAGTTACCATTTTTTCATGATATGGATTCCGCCAGACGACGTGCACCACCACCAGTGATTGGTCCAAGTCTGTCTGAGTCTGCGTTTCTATGGCAACCACTATAGCCAATCAGGAGTGAGCTTGTTTGAGTCCGAACCCCTACCGTTCGATAGTCAGCTACATGAAATCAGTCAAACTGTAAAAGTTGGCTCCACCTACTTTTATTAAGGCATCTGATTGGATTGTCTATAACTTAAACAGCTTACAGTAAAGAAAATATTAGTGATGGGCGAAATATCTCTGCCAGTATCGGAATTGGACGATATTTGCTTAATTTGAGTTTATCTGTATTGGTCTGATATTTAAAATCTACTGAGATTCTTCTGACTGTTTTCAGAAACACTTTAGTTTTTAAAGATAGACTGTTTCCTAATAGATTGGGAAGCGTATGTTCACAGTCATAGTCAGTAATTGACTGTTTTCCCCAGGGCGGCCGTGGTGCAGCGGTAGGGCGGACGACCCATGATCGTAAGATTGCAGGTTCCATGTGTCGAAGTGTCCTTGGGCAAGACACTGAACCCCACCGTGCCTCTGCAGGGCTCCAGACTAACTTTTTTCACTAGGAGCACAGTGGCCCCTAACTGAAAATTTTAGGGGCACAATCAGAAAATTTAGGGGCGCATACCGTAAATCAACATGCTAACCAAATATACTAATTTCCACTGTATTACGTATAAATACTTTAATAATAGATGCAGAAATTACACTGTGCTGTTTCTAATTCAGTGTCACATTTTATTCTTCACTTTTGAAAATGCAACAACAGGTAAACTGACCAAAGCATCGCTGAAATGACAGTAAAAATAGTAAAGAAAACGGATGGAAATTTATCTTTGTGACACCAAATAGGTGCAGCCAAGATGCACAATAAGTGTGTTTGAGATCACCCAGGTGGACTCAACGCTGCGCCGATCACCTGGTGTGAGACATATATTTTTGTTTTTGCCCCAACATCACCTGTCAATCATCATAAAAATATTACGAGAAAGGGGCGGGAGCAAGGGGCAAACCTACCCGGACACAGCTGGAAACTGAATTGACTGAAAGCTGCCCAACAGACTACAAAACAATGTATTATGGGACATGTGTCCTCATGGTTTTTGTAGTTGAGTGATTAATTAAAATAATTTAAAATACCAATTCATTAAAAAAGGCTACATACATTACAAAACATTAAAATAATCGTAAAATATATAATAGCACAGATCACACTAAGGGGGAGAGGAATATTAAAACTAAATTAAATGTTTAGGACAACTCCAACTTCCTGTTGTCCTTCAGTCTTGCTGCAGATTCTTCTCACAGCCCCCCACCCCGGCCGGATCTCCCCAACGATCCAGGCGAGGTGCTGGTTCATCTCAAACACGTCTATCGTTGCATTTTCCCCGCGTATTTTCAGTGTGTCTAAAACTAATGTTGTTTTTGCCCGCACGTGTTTAAAGTTCAAGCCCCGTTAGCTGTCACGCATGTGCGTTGGGGACATTTATTCTCCTCAGCTGACCCGACTCCCGCGGGAGCGCTGTGCTGCCGTAACAGCCGTGCATAAACCGTTTGATGCGCCGCCGTAACCGTAACCAAAACCTAAACCTTCCTCCGGTTCTGTGAGACCCAGAGAAAAGTTCAGCACGGACTGCATTTAGAAAATTACAAGCGAATAGATACGTTCTAGAAAGGAAAGTAAGGAACTCCTTAATATGGTCTGGGGAGGGAGGGGGCTGTCAGGTGTCCTGCTTTCAAGCCCTGTCATTGTCCCGCCCCCAACAGTCATTTACCCCACTGTGATTGGTTGGTCATTTCCTTGCACGACAATGAAAAAATCTGGCAGGCTGCAGTAACATTAAATTTTCATTTAGAGAGAGTGTGTGCTCGCGTTTCATGAGTATGTGCGCGAGTGTGTGTCTGCCTGCGTGCGTGTGCGCTCGCGTCTCAGATTATTTCATTGATCATTGACGTGCCCCTTCTACATTTAATGTATAAAAAAATACGTAAGGGTGGGGGAGGCAAATTTACTGGTCGCACATGTGCGACTGGATGTAAAATTCAGTCGCACACTCTCAAATTTTGGTCGCAAAATGCGAGCAATTGGTCGCAGTCTGGAGCCCTGCTCTGGTGGTAGGTTGGCGCCAGTGTTCGGCAGTGGAGCCGCCACCAGTGTGTGAATGTTTGTGTGATTGTAAAGCGCTTTGGGCCTTGTAGGTAGAAAAGTATACACCATTTACCATTCAGGAAAATGTTCTTTTTGATAGGGAAACATGTTGTTCCTGATAGAGTTATGTCCAGTATTCAATAATTGGTCTGAATGCGTACAGATATATGTAGGTGAAAGTTTTAAAGTGATCTTTGTTCCTATGAGATCCTTTGCTGTATGTTATAAAGGTCAAGTTCAATGTGATTGTCCAGTAAAAGAAATGTTGAGCATTTCTGATAAAGACACAAAAAGGAAATCTAAACTTTGTGTTACTGTTGACGATTAAATATTCATATTGACAAATATCTGCTTTGGGCCACATTTGCAGAGGAAATGTCGTTTATACTATTGGCTGGAAAAATCATATCGGCCCCTCCCTAGAAAATATATCTGGGGGGGGGGGGGGGGGACAGGATTATCAAGAATTTCCCAGTTTAGGAGAAAAAGTTCAGTTTCCTTATGGTCCAGGATGGAGGGTGAGTTTTTGAAAAAGCTTGAGGAATTGAAATTGGACAGTGTGCACGAGTGCTTAAGTGTTAACACATAATCCCTTTACCTGTCATTCAATGTTCTCCAGCAGCAGATTAGCCTGAACTCGGCCCTGAAAGACAAGACATGTTTGGACAACACCTGACATGACAGGCCGCTTAACCTTCTCCATTAGGCCCAATGAAAAGGGAGAAAAAGCAGACCACCTCACTCTCCAAATTGCTGGCTCTGGGGTCAAGTTGCAGGAATATGTCAATTACCTAAATTGATCAGGAGACGGTTTCCCTGATAACCAATTTGATGTCGCTGCTGATCATGTTACACGCATAGCACAAGACGAGAAGCAAATAAGGCGTATCAGAAATGGGTTACACCCCACTAAAGCAACTGGACGCAGTTTCCTTTGTGGAAGTAATTCTGTTTGGTCGTGTCAGGTGTGGCTGCAGCCTTGGCCCGTAAACAATGGCATTTCAGTTGATTTAATTAGACAGAAAGGAAGCATTTAGAGGCTTAATTGAGATTGCAGTGGGAAATTGCTCTGAAATAGGTCTACCTGACCCCCCCCCCCTTGCTATGTGTATGAGTGATTTCGCTCTTCATTTTGTGGATAATTAGAATTATGGTAATGACTCCCTGGATGGCCTTTGATTGAGGAGGACCTCATGCCAAAGCTGAAATATGAAGAGTGTGTGTTTTTGTGGGCGTGGAAGTCGTCTGAATGCAGACGTCCTCGTCTGTGAGCCTCAGATGGCAGCATTGCTCTCTCTCCTATATCTCCTATATCTTTTTGGACCATGCATTTGATTATGTGTGATTCTACATCAAAGAAAGGACCTGTTCTTCAGCCTGAAAGCATTTTAGTTTTCTCTCTGCCCTGAATTCAAATACATGCAACATTTACACAAATAAAACAGCATGTGTTGTTCTTTGACCAGGGTATCAGCATTTTTAAAACGTTGGATTTTAGGGCGAAACCCTTTTTATAAGTAGGATTATTGTGCAAAGTATGATTGATAATCATATTCAGATTTGATGGATGGCAATATGTTGGGCCTTTTGCATACACTGAACGACAGAAGGAAACTATTAACTGTTAGGATTAACAAAAAGAGTTCAAAATCTAGAAATCTTTTGCAGAGCTGATGCTGTGCGTGATGTGCAGACATTTTTCACTGTTTACATATTGATGTTGCTACAGACTTTCAGTTCTTTTATGAATCTTTATGTAAATGTTTCACTGGTTTAAATCAGTTCTCATTTAAGATTTTTTTTGTGTAGATAAAAAAAAGAACTATAATATTAGGTTTCATTTGCTGAATATTTAAATGAATAAGACAAAATTGGATTTAGTATCCAGAGAAAGTCAGAACTGGGGAAATGTTGTGCTGTAAGTCAAAATGAGAGAAGCTCAGATGCATCATGTGAAGAGAAAGCAATAAGTCAGGGATGGTGCTTTTATAAACTGAATTCAGCATAATTATCAATTTGAATGCTATCTTGGGAAAAGATGTGTTTTTGTGTTTATTTTCCATTTATTTAAAATTGTCAAAAACCATCGTTAGATGGATTTTTCTCAAAGTGTTTGTTTGCATTCAGTAAATAACGATTAAATCCATATTTTTTTCTCCCGCAGGCATTTGGCTTTATGTCTCGAGTGGCTCTGCAGGCAGAGAAGATGAACCATCACCCGGAGTGGTTCAATGTTTATAATAAGGTTATTATTACATCACAGCTTATCTGCTTTAGAAATCTCAGTTCACAGAATCAAATGTGTATCCTGGTTGTGTGTTTGAGTTCCTGCCATGCTGATTTATATGAAAGACAGACGGGTTGAGGCTCACACCCTGAAAAAACTCGCCATGTCTCACTGTTTTCCCACACACCTTTGAACCCGCTTAGCCTTTTTTTTTTTTACTGAGAGCAGAAAGTAGTTGATATGACAAAGCAAGGCCGTGAAAATCTCTGGGCATTAGCTTCTAGCCACTGAGTTACTGTGTGGTGGACCGGGGCGCTGGAAGGGGAATGCTGCTCCTAATCCACTCTTTATTAAAGTGGCTGTAGAACAGAGCTGCAGGTCTCCATTGCACTGCAGCTGAACCCCCCCGGACAAACACACACACACGGCGCAAAGTTCCCCATCAACCACATATACGCTCTTTACCGAGATGCTAATATTCTCTGAAATGTAAATCTTTTCTCTCTTTCTTGGCCGTTCGTTTACTAAATCTACGTTAGCAACATCTGTCTTCCTGGACCAGGGCGAACCTCATTGGTCGACTGACATGTCACTCCAACGTCGGTGGGTGGAGCCGAAGAAACTAAATTAAATCAAAGCAGAATAACAGGACAGTTTGTGTCCATGTTTATGAGCGGCTTAAAAAAAGCTGAAATATGACATGGGGGGGGGGGTTGTGTTTGTGGTTTTATGTTCCAACAACAGCCTGAAAGAGTGTGTGTGTGTGCGTGTGTGTGGGCAGCTTCTTCAAGTCTATAAGTTTACGCCATTTGTCGACGGCTGGCTGTGTCTAGAAAACCACACAACTAGAGCCGCTGCACCAAACCCTCCCCACCAGGAACGTAGCTCCCCGGGTAGAAACAACAACAAAAGCCAGAACGCACAAGCTTCTGCTGCCACAAAAACCTTCCATTGACCTCATTATTATTTGGAAAATGAAACAGTGAGAGTGGGACATGAAAGCAGAGCTGTTCAGATGGCAGTTAGTGAATAGAACTCTGTCACATGAACTGAATTCTTCCAAATATTACAACTGAAGGGGAAATACTTGCTTTGCCACGATTTCCGTTTAAAGCGTTACACATGGTCTGCATCTTTTATAGGACTCACACGTGACACCTACGAACAAACACGTCACTTTTTCAGGATATTATTTTTGTCAAACTGGATTAACCTTTTGGAATGAAAACACTGCAACGTTTCTGTCTTCTGCTCCGTGCGACTTATTTGCAGCGTTTTAATGGCTAAAGTTTTTTTTTCTCTTCTTGCAACAGAAGGAGCAGATGTTCACTCTTTACTATTTCTGAAAAATTCCATTATCAAAATTATCCCTACTTTTGATATCTAAAGATAGTAAAACCAGCAAGCTCACCTATGAAATTCAGTGTCGTTTTCACATGTCACGTTATGAGTTTTAAATATCCACTCTGATCATCTTTTGAAGTATTGTAAAGATTTTCCCAGTGGTCTTTATATTATGATTAGGCCGTTTTTTGCCAAAAAAAAAAAAAAAAAAAAAGTTGTTTTTTAGGACATGGTTTCTTCAGAGCAGCAATAGTTCATTAGAAATTGGCCTCTGAGTTGTGGGTGGGACCATTGGCATGGTGCAACCCCGCCCCTCTTCCCCTCCCTGTTGCTGAGAGCTTGTGGCCCACCCAGCATATTTTCTACATAGCTAATACCATTTTTTTTCAAACTGCATTTTTTGTCTGCTCCTAACTCACAAGGATTTAATAAAGAAATACTAAGACATAAACATATAAGCTTAATTTTCTTTATATTTGACCTCCATCATTAGAAAAATGCCACACAAACATTTTCATAGGATTGTCTTTAAGACTTCTGTGTTTGTTGTGTATTCTGAATATTTTACATCCTTCCACTTTTCTCACAGTAAGGAAAAAAGCATACAGACTTTTCTGAATGTTTGATTTGTTCAAAAAGCTTAAACTCTATGATTGTAAATTAAAACTTTGCATTTCTCAGTGTTTTTCTCTCAAAAATTGATTAGAAAAAATGAACGAGTTCCCCCCTTTAAATCAGTTGAGAATTTATTTTGCCCTAAAATCACTAGATTTAAAAAAAAATAATAAAAGCTCAAATGTCTTCACAGGTCCAGATTACACTGACGACACATGACTGTGGAGGACTCTCCAAACGGGACATCAAACTGGCCAAGTTCATTGATAACGTTGCTGTTTCCCTGTAAACTTCCAAAGGTTTTAGTAGTCGAGCTGTTTCTAGGTTCACTGCTTTTGTATTCAGATCTTCTATAATTGGGAATTTTGCTAAATATCCATCTGCTCATCTCTAAAAATTAAAAACTCGTTCAAAAGTAGTTTTTTATTTACCTTACTTGTGTATTTGTATATTAGCAGTTTTCTATTATAGACTTTGTGTCTAGTTTAAGAAATATCAGAAAAACAAAAGCTGCCTTCATCTCACATTAAGCTTCTCTTTTCCAAGTTTCCACACAGCAAATGAAAATAGTGGTAAGTGCTGTTTGGTATCCAGTACCTGCCAGGGATCTGCAGAATCCTCTCAGCAGTCAGTCCTCCCCCGAGCCACATGTTCTTGTTTAGGCTCCACAGACTGAAGGAGGTCAGCGTCGGTAGGAAGGGATTTATTTGATTTACAGTTTGGTCATGGATGAGTCCGATAGAGCTCCCATGTTTTCTGCTTTTAGAAAAGATCAGCAAATAACAGCTTTTCTTTGAACTTGAAGATGTGGATGTGAGATCATCTTCTTCCCAAAAGCTGACAAATGCCACAAAGAATCCTCAGACAGTCCCTCAGGATGATTACATGAGGAAAGAAGGAGAAGGCAAATGAAGGAACACTATTATTCGCCTTTTATGAGACGTGAGGAATCTTTTTCTCAAAATTCTCTCATTTGACTAGAGGAATGTCTTGGAAGAACCTTTCTGGTCAACATCTCTGTTAAATTATGGCGAGGCCCTTCCAAACATGAATTGCCTCCTCTTTGCAGAAGTCTGTCATTGATGGACTTCTACAGTCTTCTTCATCCAAGTTCTCCTACGCTGCAGCTCGGAGTCCCGCACCACCCCGGGTAAAACTGAGCGTTCCAAGCAGAGCCGCCAAAAACCAAAGTAGTCCCTTCAACATGTTTTGACCTGTTCTTATTTTGACAATTAAAAAAGTGTTTAAAATGTACATTTTTGTGCCCAAAGCTTTTGTCAAATGATCGATGGCTGTCTTTCAATGTGGAATATGAACATTTTTATCTTACAACGTTGCCTTTGTCTTTTTTTGCTAAATGTACAGCTCAGCTAATTTCTTTGCTAAAATCTTGTTTGTTTTTTTACATGCAATCATTAATTATAAATTATAGTATGATTTTTTTTCTGTGTTTCTATTTTATGTAAATCTCAACAAAAGTTGTTACTAAAGTAAATGTAATCACAAGATAAGAAGTCTGTGAAAAAAATAAAAATTCCATGAGTGAGGTTTAGTTGTGATTAGATCAAACCATCCATCCAATGGGTTAAGAAAAAATTGTTACCATGACAACAGCATCTTTTCCTGATTGACAAGGTTCTAATGTTTTTTTAACTTTTTGATAATGTATCTATTATTTAAAAATACATTTATAAAATATGTTGTTGTCTAACATTTATTTATTTTTGTTTGCAGCTAGATTTTTGTTTTAGTGCATTATGGGAAGAACTCAAAAAGTGAACTCAACCTATATTCAAGCAGAGATCCAACATGGATGAAACCTAAAGTTATATTGTCTGTAAAAGTTTATATTAAACTCTGAAAATTCTGTTTTTTTGCTGCAAAAGCATCTAAACCCACATAAAAACTGTTGACGAAGACAGGATGAAGGGTTGCAGATAAGAAGTCAAATATGCTGCACAAATAATCCATAAACGAGTGTGACTGACGCTAATCTGTGCATCAAAGATGTGGAGAAGTTCAGGGATTGTTACACGAGTGGAAAATTGCACAACACAGTTGCTCCAAGCAAGCAGGTCTGCAAACAATTCCAACAAATCTGAGATTTTCTTTTCAATATTTAAAAACCATGTTTTCTCTGTTTTCACTCAACCCATCCATGTTGGTTTAATAAAATAATAATAAAATGGCTCTTCTCAGCTTTTTTCAATACAAAAAGTTTTTTTTCAGAGCCTGAAGGAAAACTTTAATGGTGGTGATATTTTAGTTTGGACATACTTTTTAAGAGTAAACAGGATAAAAATAAAAAAAAGCACGACAAATATCTGAAAGGAAGTGAAAATAAGTAAAAGTCTATCAATTGTGCACCCAGTACACCATCTATCATGGCCCTGTTCCCACTCTTATGAGTACATATTCAATTCCAGATATATAATTACACAGAAATGGGTAAATACACAGCATAGAAACATGGAAACATCCAACACACATTGTCTAATGTAAACACTCATTTGATTCCATTTAAACCTTACTTGCTAATGCGCCCAAATCCATCCTCTCCCAATTCAAATCTATATTCATAAACATTTACAGTTTCTGAAGATTCTTTTATTTTGAAGTCTTTGAATGGTCTCAGCCTGCCTTACCTACCTCAGCTTCTCTTTCCTGACTAGTCTCAGGTCAGCAGATCAGCATGGAGGTCTCAGAGGAAGTGCAGGAGATACGAGGATTTTCTATCTGCGCGCCAAATGCACTTTGTTTGACTTTTAGTTTTTGTTAAAGTGCTCTATAAATAAAGGTACTATTGTTATCTTTACGTATCGATCAATAATCATATTTCTATATTTGCTCAGTAGTTTTTACAGTACGGAGGCACAACAGAATTAAAACCCGTCAGATTATGAGTTGGTTTTTCACAGTTGCATCTGTGAAGTTGTTGGTTCTTCTGCTGGTAAAAATGAAATACAAAGTATTTAAGACATATTTTAGCAGAGTAACTCGACCTTATGAAAATATGCAATGTTCCTGACATGATGGTGTGACTTCAAATGTGTTTTTGCAAAGCAGCATTCAGGGCACAGGTCCTCTTGGACATCCTCAAATGTAGGGATCAGTCCTGTGTTGAAACTCCACATTGCAGTTTTGCTCAGATGTTTGGATTCTGCATACAATGTAAATCAAACTAAGATGTTTGCAAATGGTGAAACTCTTTTAAAATGAAATGCAAACATGCATTTGTCCTTTACAGACCACATCTGTTTACTTTTCAAGCAAAACTGTTTTTCAGTTTAGAAAGTCTTTTGTGAAAAAAGATTAGTTAGAACAAAAATGAAAAGTGTAACCTCACATTTGTTCCCCTGGATAAACAATTATCTCAGAAATTAGAGTTTTCCAGATTTTTTGCAAAACTTTAAGTTTGGGTAAAACAGTGGTGGAATTTAGAAATGTTTGCTCCGTTTCAGGTTTGATTAGCTGTTTTATTTTACCGTTTAAAAAATACCACTCAAAGAAATACCTAGAATCGCTCTCATTTTGTGTGGGAGACCCAAATTCACTCTAATGCAGCTAAAGTTGTTGAAACAAATCCTTAAAAGGTCAAACCGTCTTAAAATGGATTAATTGCAGTGTATTTCAGCTAAATCCAGATCCGTATATTTAAAACATCTGTATTGCATTCATGCTAAAGCGTTACCTTAAATCATCTCTTTTTCGATCACGAGCATGTCACGCTTTTTCTGTCTTTGTTTCAACCTGAAGGTCTTGGTCACATGCCCTGTAGAGTGCTGCTGGTGTTTGTAAGGAGAAGGCTACTTACACGCACTTATGATGTTACGTGTACAGGTGTCGTACTGAGCCCTTATGCTACACTTTAGTCATTACTAAGGTAAGCGTACCGGCTCCTAACTGATCGCACACAAGTGCCGCATGCACAGGGAGTGCAGGTGATGCGTAAAAGCCCACAGGATGTCCACACAAAGTACGCTCTGAATGTCTAATTTCCTCACAGCAGCAAGGAGCAGTTATCACGCAAACGGCCTTCTTGCACACGCTACAAGTGTTGAAAAAAAGAAATAATCCGTACTTACACGCCTGCGTCTCACCCTGATGTGTAGTTTAGGTGTTTTCTATGACCTGTTGCCTGCCCGGAAGAGAAACTTGCCTGAACAGTTTCACTCTGGACTCAACAAGCGGCCTACGACCTTGATATTTCATGGGGGTCACATGTGGGTTTTCCAATTTTACATCCGCAGATGGCTGTATCCATCCGTAAGGACAGTTCTAGGGCACACCGTTGTTGTTATTATTAGTTGTCTTATTTTGTAGAAGTGACTCAGAAATGCAACAAAATAAAGAAGAATTTTATCTTGTTGGAGGCTGATAGCAGTTTTTTGGTTGGGATTTTCCTCTTAAGGTAAAAATGAATCATTAGTGTTGATTGTTTAGTAATTTGTCTTGGAATGAAGTGATTCAGGATTCAAACGAAGGTCAGAGCCTGTGGCTCCTGAAGGAAGGAGTTCCTGAAGTGACCCCCTTCATGTAATTAGCCTCAGCTGACGGCCAGAAGCAGACAAGTCTCGGCTCCTAATCTGTTTTTAGCTTCAGCTTCTAATTCTGCGAGCCCGACTGTCACAGACGCACACATACCAGAGATAGACACACAAACAGAAGGAATGAGGGAGAAAGAAGCAGAGACAGAGGGGAGGGAGGTGATGGAGGATGAGTGATTGCAGAGGCAGAGAGGAGTAAATGACAAACTGGGCAGGTGGGGTGCACATTCTTCTTTTCTCATGCAAACCTTGAAATGGAAAAAAATAATAACTCTTCTCAGAATAAATGTCTCCTGCAAGAGTGTGATGGAGTGGGTTCTTTTCATTAGTGAGTGTGAAAAGATAGCACACGCATGAGAGAAGTTTTATAAGCTTTTTTTCCAAAGGAGCTGTTGTGACTGATGGAAGCCGATCTCGCCCCTCCTGTGACGTTTGAAGGGAAGTTTGATTCGCCCCAGTGTGGGGAAGGGGCAGAAAGACTGGTAGTCGTAACCCGATTCTGGTAAATAAAGATAAAAAGGTCATTCAAGTCACGACTTGTCATCTTATGAATCCTGCAGTGGGAGTGCAGGAGCCTCATCAGGTCATGTGAGCACATTAGCAGAAACGTTTTTATCACTGCACTTCAAAAACTTTGAGTAATTCACAAAATATATTTAATACAAGTTTATCTTAAAAAGTATAATTCTAGTCTTTATGATGATATAAGAACTCTTCTAGCGTGTAACTTCTTGACGCCTATTGATACAAATAAGCATCAAATTCAATTCTTGCGTATTTTTCCGAGTATAACTTGTGTTGTTTTTTTTGTGTGCGTAATTTGGCCAGAGTGTGACTTATGTAATTTAAAAAAATAAAATAAAATGGGTGCATATTTGTGATACTTCCACTAAAACATGAATAAATTGTATTTTTTAGCTGGGAATAACACCAAGGGATTACAATGATGTCTTTTGGGGAATAAAGCAGATAAGTATACATACTTTTTTTGAACAATAAATGCTTATTTTAAGACATATCTCCACTTAACAAAGCCATATATCTAAATATGAGTGTTTATAGCCAATTAAAAGATTGCCTAAAAACAATGCTCTTTAAAAAGCAGGATGTTGTTCTTAGCTTTAGAAATCTTCTCCAGATAAATTCTAGTAGTTCCATTGGAAGATGTTTTACTTACAACAAGAAAGACCTTCTTGTAATTTATATTATTAAACTTGTTTTAAGGAAATCTTTTCCAGTGTGCGTGACAAATACTGCCAGCTTTCATATGTGTGTACAAAAAACAAACAATATCATTTAAACTGTTTATCTGAGAAGTTTTTCCCGTTTGCATTTTTTTTATATGTTGGCGATACTAATATAGGAGGCGGGCTCTGGCTTGAGTGACAACCTCCCTGCGCTTGCGTGTCCTCTGCAGCTACTTCAGTGTGAAAACATGCTAAAACATGAAGATCTGTTGCCCTTGTGAAGCACAGATTAAGTCTGTGAGTCTCATCCTCCTTTAAACAAGATGAAACTGGAGGACAAATATCAATGAATGAATGAAAAATGCACGTTTTGAAAACCTATGTCTGCTCTGCTGAACCTTCAGCTCCTCAACTTAAGGTAGAATTTTGCCACTTTTAGTGGTTTTGGAGAGGATCCGAACACGACGTTACTTTTCTCTCATGGGTTTAAATTGAACCATTTTCTTTCTTGTTGAAACATTAAATGCATAAAATAACATTTCATATAGGTTTAGTGTGAGGGAGCTGAACATTTTAAAATGTAACCATAGCTTTATTCATATTTTCAGTGGTTTTGCACCAAAATTACCAAAAGGCACTTTGGCGTTTCAAGCCTCCTAGTCTTTTGAACTCGCAAACAATGATTTGTGGACTGATCCTTGTTTTACAAAATGCTAAATACAGGCTGAAAGTTTGAGGTGGTTTTGTTTTGGCATCGAGCTGGAATTAGCCTAGCATAGATGTAGACAGAGTTAGGTCTGTGTAGAAATGTTGTACAAATATTTGGGCTGATAAATCCAACGCTCACCACCGGCACAAAACTGTCATTCTGAGTGTGAGGAACTGTCCATTTATGCCCAACAGCAGTTTCTGACTTGTACTCCAACTGGAGCAAGTCTCTGCAAAATATTCTTTATTTTTGTTCAAGGAAAATATTAAAACTCAAAAAAACATATAAGAATAGACTACATTTAATTGGGTCAAACCATTTTTTTGTTTGTTTTCTGCAGTATTTCCATGTTTTCCCCTTTTATTTCTTTACATAGGTGCGGCCGTGCTGCAGCGGTAGGGCGGTCGACCAATGATCGTCAGATTGCAGGTTCAATTCCCACCTTGCACACCCATGTGTCAAAGTGTCCTTGGGCACGACACTGAACCCCAACTCTGGTGGGAGGTTGGCGCCAGTGTTTGGCAAGGGAGCCCCCACCAGTGTGTGAATGTTTGTGTGACTGGGTGAATGGGACTGTGACTGTAAAGCACTTTGGGCGTTCAAAAGAAGGTAGAAAGCGCTATATAAGTATACGCCATTTACCATTTTTATAAGACAACAAAAACTGAAGACCTTACACAAGTTCTTATACTGTACCTGGCAGATGAAAAGGAACATAAAAAAGAAATAGAATTTTCCCCCTCTTTTACATACTTAGAAGAAAACGAAGGAGTGAAAAAGTATTTTCTGCAATATAGCGTTTAGGTGTGCTGATGGTTTACATCAAAGCATTCAGTTTAGAATATCACACCGGCAAGTTTGTATTTTATTTCTAAATTTGTGTACCTAGAATTAAACAACCAAGTTCACAGATTGTGTTTTTGTAGCAACACTTTTCTATTTGAAGGTGATTTGGTTTCTTTCATTGAATTATTTGATTTAATTCAATTTAGTAAAACGCTACTCCTTTAAGGGAAAGTTTCTGCGTTTCCAAGTATTTAGATGTCTTCATATAAACATTTGAATCCTCTGGGGTCTCATCTCTGCCACCCACAGCTTCCTTTCACCCAGCAGCTCGACTCTGCAGAGTCACTAATCCCAAAATAACCGTCATGTGTCAGCTTTGTCAGAGTTACAGCGCTACAGAAATGGAGTCTTGGAGATAATGGCATCATTTTCCAACAATGCGTATAATTATTGTAATTCCTCCTGTTGCGTTAGGGTTTGGATGAGCAAACACACACATTGATCAAAGACTCTGTTGAATTTGAAGTCCATTTCTTTGGGTGTTTTCTTTAGTGCAGTCATACGTTTCTTGAATCTGTTTGCAGCAGCTTTTGGCTGCTTATGCCACTTGATGTCAGAACCATCATATTGACTTTGGACTGTTAAAGCCAAATCGTTAAAATAACTCTCCACTCGCTCTGGAACAGACCAACAGGAAGAAGTGAACAATGTTCCAGGAGGTTTTAGCCTTTGAAAGGCAAAAATACACACAACTTTGCATATTTTACTGAAGTTTAGAGGATATTGAGAGATAAAAAGATGTGATTGTGTCTGAATATCTGTGATGAAAAAGACTTAAGCTGGTGGCTTGTCTGTAAAATTTCGTGAAAATTGCACCAACAAAAGTGTAGTTTTCCCATGTTGTGGAAAACATGAAAATCACCACAAAAAAAACCCACTTTGAAACAAAATGGCCGCCAAGTTGTATGTTGTGTGGCCATTCCATAATATTATCAAAACTTCCTTTGGACATCCCCGACACGTGTGTTTTGGTTTTATCAGTGTATTTGAAAATGTGTTTTTTTTTTTCCAGTTCTCTATACGCATTATTATTTATTTTTTTAATGGTTTTGCTCGCTGTGATGTCATCATCTTTAGGGATTGGGAGGGAGGGTGTCATTCACTCTGCTCAAAATTAATTTTCACCGGATACTGGGTGAGTGCAAATTTCTGTGAGTTTTCGCGCATGTGGTGGCAGCTAAACAATGTGGTCTTTGCAGTCAGGAGCTGGAGCTGCAGGCCATAACGAATAATTTAACTTTAGATTTAGTGTTTTATGATTCAACTTACTTTGTTTGGTTATGAAAATATACGTTTGCAAAGCTAGTTATTAAACTTGGAAAAAGCTGCAACAGAATTGCAGAAAAGCTGATATTTTTCCTGAATAATTCAAGAAATGACTCTAAAAGTGGTTTAATAAATTCAGGATTTTAATTCTATTTTAATTTGATTTTCGTTTAGTCGAGTTTTATTTTTTTTGCCATTTTCATGTCTGTCTGTCTGTCTGTCTCTGAGTATAAGTTGCTGTTTTCACATGAAGTTCTCAAATTCTTTAGATTTGCAGGTCATATCCCTATTGTTGCCATGGTAATGTCTTATTGCCCTGCCCCGACCCTGCGCAAGCTGTTCTTGCAAAGATCTGTTGTATTTTCTGCACTTTGTGATCTTTAAAGAGATCGAATATATTTTTTTTCCGGAAGTGTGTTATCTTTTGCAAGGTGACAAGAATTATTTTTAAGGAATTATCATTCCGCTTCAAGAGAAGGCCTTTGAAGCTAAATACTTATAAGCTTTGACTATGACTTATCCAATCAGGACCTTTTTTTTGTTTTTGTTTATGGTAAGAAAATTAACATTTTTGAATAACACTGGGACTCCCAATCTGTTTCCTCCTAAATCTGACCATGGAAGATGATCAGTATATGATCATAGTTTCATATTTTGGTTTAGTATCAAATTTTGGTTTGCCAGAATTTCTTCGAGGCCAACCAACAGTCCTTCTCCATGTCCTCACCAAACTCCTCCCAGACCCGAGTTTTTGCCTCCGCAACAGTCCGGGCAGCAGCTCGCTTAGACTGCCGATACCTGTCAGCTGCCTCTGGAGTCCCGCAAGTCAGCCAGGCCAGGTAAGACTCTTTCTTCAGCTTGACGGCATCCCTTACTTCCGGTGTCCACCACCGGGTTCGGGGGTTACCGCCGTGACAGGCACCAGAGACCTTGCGACCACAGCTCCGAGCAGCAGCAGAGACAATGGAAGTGGAATACATGGTCCACTCGGACTCAATGTCCCCAACCTCCCTCTGTACCTGTTTGAAGTTCTCCCAGATGTGGGGGTTAAAGACTTCCCTAACGGAGGGCTCAGCCAGACGTTCCCAGCAGACCCTCACAGTACGTTTGGGTCTTCCAAGTCTTTCCGGCCTCCTTCCCCGCCAGCGAATACAACTCACCACCAGGTAGTGATCGGTGGACAGCTCCGCCCCTCTCTTCACCCGAGTGTCCAAGACACAAGGCCGAGAGTTGCCTGAAACAACCACAACGTCAATCATCGACCTCCTTCCTAGCACTCCCTAGCATCCAGTCTCTGGATGCTGTGGGAGTGTCTTGACTGACAAGTCTCTGCAGCATCACGTGGCAGTCGGGAACTGTACCACTGGACTGGCAGACAGGGGTGATGGTTCCCCTCTTTAAGAAGGGGGACCGGAGGGTGTGTTCCTCCTCAGCCTCCCTGGGAAAGTCTATGCCAGGGTACTGGAGAGGAGAGTCCGTCCGATAGTCGAACCTCGGATTCAGGAACAACAGTGCGGTTTCCGTACTGGTCGTGGAACAGTGGGCCAGCTCAACACCCTATCTAGGGTGCTGGAGGGATTGTGGGAGTTCACTCATCCAGTCCATATGTGTTTTGTGGATTTGGAGAAGGCGTTCGACCGCGTCCCCCGTGGTATCCTGTGGAGGGTGCTCTGGGAGTATGGGGTCCGGGGAGCCTTACTGAGGGCTGTCCGGTCTCTGTATGACCAGGGTAGGAGCTTGGTTCGCATAGCCGGCAGTAAGTCAGACCTGTTCCCGGTCCACGTTGGACTCCGGCAGGGCTGCCCTTTATCACCGGTTCTGTTCATAGTTTTTATGGACAGAATTTCTAGGCGCAGCCAGGGGCCGGAGGGGATCTGGTTTGGGGGACACAGGATTTTCTCTCTGCTTTTTGCAGATGATGTTGTCCTGTTGGCTTCATCAGGCCAGGACCTCCAGCGTGCATGGGGGCGGTTTGCGAAGCGGCTGGGATGAGGGTCAGCACCGCTAAATCCGACGCCATGGTTCTTGACCGGAGAAAGGTAGCTTGCCATCTCTCGGTGGGTGGGGTGTCCCTGCCCCAAGTGGAGGAGTTTAAATATCTGGGGGTCTTGTTCACGAGTGAGGGAAGACCGGAGCGTGAGCTCGACAGGCGGATCGGAGCGGCGTCCGTAGTTATGCGGTCGCTGTATCTGTCTGTTGTGGTGAAGAGAGAGCTGAGCCGAAAAAGCAAAGCTCTCAATTTACCGGTCGATCTACGTTCCAGTACTCACCTATTGTCATGAGCTCTGGGTCATGACCGAAAGAACGAGGTCCCGAACACAAGCGGCTGAAATGAGCTTCCTCCGTGGGGTGGCTGGACGCTCCCTTAGAGATAGGGTGAGAAGCTCGGTCACCCGCGGAGAGCTCGGAGTAAAACCGCTTCTCCTCCACATCGAAAGGAGCCAGTTGAGTTGGCTCGGGCATCTAGTCCGGATGCCTCCGGGACGCCTCCCTGGGGAGGTGTTCCGGGCATGTCCCACTGGGCGGAGGCCCCGGGAAAGACCCAGGACACGCTGGAGGGACTACGTCTCTCGGCTTGCCTGGGAACGCCTCGAGGTCCCCCCAGAGGAGCTGGAGGAAGTGGCGGGGGCGAGGGAAGTCTGGGTATCTCTGCTTAGACTGCTGCCCCCGCGACCCGGTCCCGGATAAGCGGATGGACGGACGGATGGACGGATGGACGGATGGATGGATGGATGGATGGATGGATGGATGGAGGGAGGGAGGGAGGGAGGGAGGGAGGGATGTATGGATGGAGGGATGTATGGATGGATGGATGGATGGATGGATGGATGGATGGATGGATGGATGGATGGATGGATTAAACATCGGTTTGTGTCTAAACATTTTTTAGTGAAAATTAGAGGCTCTTATCGTTAAACGCTGATTGTTAAGCAGAAACAAGCAGCTGAATGGCACCAAGAAGTGAAGCAGAAACAAAGACAAAACGGATGGATTTTCAAAATAAAATAGGAAGTCAGACTAGCTGCAATGGTTAAATCCAGGAAGGAAGGAAACAAAATCCATTAAAGTGAATCTGCTGTCTGTGTTGTTTAGATGATCTCATCATTTTAAGTGTTAGAGAAGTGATTTTGACTATTGCTTCTTGGTTCTTTGGTTTTAAACTTTAACCATCCAAAAATGGCAAAAATTTGATTTGAAGCAAATCTAAAGGGTTTGTTTTTCCCATTTTAAATTTTAAATAACTTTATTTAACCATCTGGAATTTGAGATGCAGGGCTATGCTGTCTGTAACGGTAAGCCTCACAGTGCAGATTTAAAAAAAGAACAATATAAATATAAAATCTATGCTTATTTAGAGTAACTAAAATATCAAAACACCTGTTAGTAGATAAGCAGCTAAATACCAGCACGAGTTTTAGAGAGGTGACTCTTGGTTTTTGGTAAACATGATTTCCGTTTGTTGAATTTTTATTTTAGATTATGAAAATGTTATTGAAATCAGTCGACAGATTTGCAAGAACATACCCCAGCGCTGAATAGATGCTTTCATTGACCAACTGGCAGCTCATCTTTCCATAAACAAAGCTGATCTTTTAAACGGAAACAACAGTTGTAGTGTGACTGAGTTGCCCTAATCCTCACTATTTAATGTTTGGAATGATTGTGGGTGATCTTTAGGATGTTTTGGGATAAGCCTATAATAGGATCCAGAGTTTACGGATCTGCAGGAGCTCTCAGGACAATGCGAGCTGCTGCTCGGGTCCGGCAGGAGCTCGCAAACCGAAGATAGCAGAGCTGGAGCTGGAGAAGGGTTTGTGTTTAGCAGAGCTTGCTTTGTTTAATAACTTTAAACTTTAGCCACATTGCTGGCACTTTCTGGAAGCAGAGATTCCACTTACAAGCACTAATCCATGACTTTTAGATCTGCAGTTATGCCCGCAGACCAGGAGATAAATTAATTTACCAAAAAAAATGAGTCAAGTGAAAGCAGCTATTTCAGTTTATTTTTCAAAAACATTAGCGTAGGCATTTTAGATACTGACTGATAAAATATGTCCTATCATGTAAGTAATTGAAGGGGTAAAACTAATAAAGTTAAATGTATATAATACTTTAATCCCTTCTTTTATTTATTCCAATTTACAAGCCACCAGTAGAGATTAACTGAAATGACAGGTAATATTTGGTGTTAGATCACAATTTTGCAAAGCTTTCCTTAATGAAAATATGGACAATTTACTTCTGATGAAGTTGATCTGAACTGCTGAAAGTCAAACATCATTTCTTCTTGCATGCTGGCTGCAGTTGTGTGTTTTTTTCTGTGCCATCAGTGGACTCTGCTCTCCTGGGGTCTGTCAGGATTTTTTGAGGGTGATTCTGAAATTAAATTCGAATCCAAATTAGCGATAAATGTCTGTGAAGAAACAGAACCATAGTTGTTGTTTTGCTGCAGAAGAACCTCACCTGACTATGAAAGACCTCACTTGTTAATCTGAGAATGAGTGTTCACCTTATTTGACTTTGAAAAGGTTTTCATTCAAAGTCAAGTTTTTTTTTATGTAAAACTACAACAATTTGAAGAACAGATATTGTAGTGATAAAAACTTTTCCAAATATGTATATTGAGGATATTTTTGAAGTATTTTGATGGTCATGTGAGCAGAATTTTTCTTTTTTGTTCAAACTTTTATATTTCTGGCCATTTCTTCTAAACATTATAGAACCTCTTAGTGTTTAAAAAAAAAACTTTTCAAATGGCAACCATCAGAATAGTTTAAGAAAAAGTATTTTTTCCACAGGTTTGAAAATAAACATGGTGGCTGCTATGACTTGTTTGATCTATATGGTTTATTTTTTTATTGTTTTAAAGCCACCACTCCTTAAGAATGTTGTGCTATTTTTATATTTTCTTGTTTTAACGCCTCCAATCCCTTTCTTTGAAATTTTTAGCAGTTAAAAAAATCCTGATGTATTTTGCAGAAAAATATTTCATAAATAACATTATTGAGAAAAGGTTAAACACACCTGTACTAACGATTTATTTAAAAATGCTAGAGGAAGAGGAGGAGGAGGGAATCTTTACCTGAAAACTATCAAATATTTGTAGGTTATAAAGTGGCGCGTTGAACTTTGACTCTCGGGTTCAGGCGCACTTTCGCCTCCTTTACAACTCAGGGATCAGGTATGATGGCAAACGTTTACGAGAAGAAGAAACGAGCCTTGTTTTTCTTTTGAATTACTGAGGGCCTCCAGTGCGCTTCGTCCTCCAATCAAACTATTTCAAATCAAAGCTGATGATTGCAAGTCCAACAGCTGCGCACCGAGGAAACCTTCCAGCCTTACAGTCATGGGGGTCCAGTGTACAGAGTAACCACAAAAATACTCCTGCATTATACAGTTTTTGGAGAAAAAAGTAAGGAAAATATTTTATGGCCTGATTAAACTTTTACAAGTTTAGAAGTTAAAACTTTTTTCTTTAATAAAATCCTGTTTTTTAAGCGTTACAGAATCCGTTTTTAACGAAGATTCTTGACTCCAAATAGTTTTGAGGAAAAAGGAGATAAATGTAGAAATGCATAAAAAGACACGTTTTATATAATATATATATATATATATATATATATATATACACGCCAAATAAAAATTATCGTTCAAATGCTGCTTTACACCCATTTTCGCACGCTTAAGCAGCAAAAGTGCGCTGTGTTTTGTAGTATTAAGGCTGTCAGAATCCTGTCTAATGGTTCATCAAAGCGCGGGCTTTACATTTGGATCAAGTCACTATCAGCATAAACACACAGTTATTGCTGCGCTGCCTCTAATATCAGTCTAATGGTTAGTAATATAGATATGGGGATTCCTGCAAGTGTCAAAAAACAAGATATGCTTCCGACTGATTCCAAGTTTGACTCGCAGTAAACCAGCATTTTATTTCGCTCAAATAGTTGAAAACATTTGTTTCTAAAACATTGCAATTGAATCCAAAAATCAGTCGGCTGTGCTTTGACCTTAAAGAGCCATAAAACACGTTTGAAGTCGAAGCGCGCAGGTGCGAAACTCAACTGAGTTTTTGCGCCACGAGTTCAATCTGAGGCTCAAAAGTCTGAAATAAACTTTAACGTTTTAACCGCATGCAACAGTAAGAACATTTAATGTTTTCTTAAGTCAAACGTGTCAACCTATTTTATTTTTTATTAAACACTGACAAATGCGTATTACTTTGACCTGCAATCAGTGAGCAAAATGCGTAAAAAGAAAAATCTGCAGGGTGGGGGAAAAACGAAAAAAAAAAAAAACACAAACCACGTGAATTTTAGACTTTTGAAAAGAAAACAAAGAAGCTGTGATCTTTTAAAAATCCTCCAACTCTTCTACTTTAATCATTTTAAATTAATTGGATAGATTTCCTGCGCTATTTTCTGCACCTGTTCTTTGGAAAAAGTAGAGCTCCAAACAATGACTCCCCTAAAACCTTCTTGGAATAAACCTCTTCAGCTGGAGTTTATTCAAACAAACACCGTAAACACATGAATCATGTTTGGAATACACTTAAAGCAAATTAGGTTTTGCAAAATATTACATTATTGTACAAAGCACGTCAGTTTAAACAAGTGGGTTTGTTTTCCCCATGTTCTGTTTCTGGATGAATGGAAAGCATTAGGGAACCGCAGGCGCAGACTTGAACCACGCATGTGCACAAAACAGAAAGCAGACAGTATCAAATATGCACAAGGTGTTTTTTCTCTGGTTCTTTTAAGGTCGACATTTAGTTTTAAATTCTTCTTTCGGTCTAGTCCTCTGCGCAAAGGTCTGCAAAAACAAGCAAAAAAAAGGCAAAAAATCATCTTATTAGACCTGTATATATATTTACATTTACATATGTACAGTGCAGCAAATGTAACAAGTCCTTATAATAAAAAATCAATACATTTCAATTGAATTGCTGTGTAAGTTCACAGGTAAACGTGTAACCCGCATGATCCTTTGTTTTCTTTCAGAACATGATTGCAATAATCCAGTTGGGCTGTTTGATTGTGTTGGCGTCCTCGGGTTTGTAACATCAAGCCCGTCAGCTGTTGTACTGGCAGGCGTTCAGGCTGGAGCCGGGGCTCTGCAGGCCGCTGTATCCAAAAGTCGGATGCTGTTTGGACTTCAGTCTGAGAGTTGCCAGGCTCGAGTTGCACGTGTCCCGGTAAACGCTGTACGGGGAGCCGGGAGGCCCGTACGGACAGGCGGACGACGACATGGCCGAGTTGATGCCGGACGTTCCGATCCCGTTCAGGTTGCTGATGTTGTTCAGACCCGGGGTGGGCATGCCCGGCACGGCGGAATGCCCCATCCCGGAGGCCATGGTCATGGAGGAGATGGAGTTGGGCGCAGAGAACATGGACTGCGAGGTGAGCGGACTCATGGAGTTAAAGAAGGTGAAGTTCTTGGTGGAGAGCGGCGCCGGCGCGAGGCCCTTGTTGGTCCAGTTGTTGTAGGTGTAGGCCGGGTACATGTCGTCGTAGGGCTGCATGAGGCCGCTGAACTGCGGCAGGTAGCTGTTCTTGCACAGGTCCATCTGCTGGTTCCGTTCGCGCTTCCTCCACTTGGCGCGGCGGTTTTTGAACCACACCTGGAAGAGACGTGCGCGTTAGTGCGCAATGCAAAACAGTGGGGTGTCACCAGAGCCGTTACCATTGTTACTATATTACGTTAAATAACATTTTTAAAAATTATTATTTGGGTTTCCCACTTCATCAAAGAACCCACACATGTTTTCAAAAAAATAATCACAACTAATAATTATATAAAAAACCATAAACTTAAAAAGGCATACGTCGTTTTCTGGTTTTTCATAATAAAAATGTAATTGTAATTTTTAATTGTATTTTTTATCTGTTCAAATAAAGGTTTATTAAAGTTGCCAACATTTGTAAACAATGTTAAAAATAAAAATTAATGAATGCGAATTTTTATCTTTCTAAATTGAAGTTTATCCTTTTCAATTATGAAAATACATTTTAACCTTATAATATTAGTTTCTACAAGAAATTGAAAAAGGTTTTTTTATAATAAAAAAATGTAAAAAGAAAACCTCGCAACGTCTAACACTGGAATGTTCATGTTACTTTTCCATAAGTATTGATGAATGAGTTGTTTTGGGGATTGTTTTTCATTGAATCACAAAATCCATTTTGATTCAACTAGACTACACTAATGGAGAACAAGACAAACGGATACATATTGAAATAAAAGCTTAAAATGACATTGAAGTTTGTCTCTGGTTAAGATCAAACAAATAACCTAAAAAGGTCAGAAAAGCATAAAAACATTTGAACCCGCCGATGGTCAGAAAAAGACGCGCAGCTGTAAGTTCGTTTCTTCCCTCTCAAGCAATAAATCAAACCAATATATAATTAATAATTATATTCTAATTATCATATTTAATGAATCTAATGTGGCCTATGTGTTTCTGCCTCACAGTAAACATTTCCATGTATTATTATGAGTAATTAGATTTTAAAGAGGGAGGCATCTTCATACATTTTTTTATTTCTGTAATGAGTTCTATATATTTGGGTGAGTTTGTTGTTGTCTGAGAGTCTAAAATAAACCAATAAATCACATCAAATCAAAGTAAAGCCTTTAAAAGAAAAGGACTAAATGTTAAATTAATGGTTCCAAGTCTGCAAAAAGCAAACTTAGTAACCTTACAAAATAAGTGCGCTTACAAAGAGCTTTAAGCTCAGCCAAATATAAAGCAGGTCTCACTCCACTCCGCTCGAACTGAACTTTTCTTCTTCCTCTTTCAGTCTTTTTCTCTCTATAGACTGAATATTTTGATGCTTTTTGAGATTTGTCAAGCTCGGTCTGTCGGGCGCCATGCAGCTGCTGTAAATGAAAACCAACTGTTTTGTTTTAAAGGCGCGTTTGGTGCGTAACTTTTGAAAAGAATCTGAATAAATGGCAGCGCGTTGTCGAGGTTAGGACGTGAAGCGAGTGGAAACAGTTTGTTTCAATGTCTGTGTCGATTGAAGCTTTTAAAATAAATCCTCTAAAATTCAGATAACTTTTATTTAATGAGGTCGATACTGCATCAATGCAAAGGTGAGAAAATGGGGTTAAGAGTATCCATAAAAATAAAAAGAAATATTAAACGCATACACATAAAAATTAAATTAAAAAAGGGATCTTCCTACAAAAAACGTAATGACATTTCATAGAGGAAAAACAAAACAACAAATCAAACATTTTTACTTTTAATATGTCTAAAAATGTTTGTTTTTTCGTAATTCTCTCAATACATTTAAATTAAATGTTTTAAATTTGGCTCCTTACAGGTCTAAACGCTAAAACGAGCAGCTTTTTTCATATAACTTTTAGACTTTTGAAATCTATTAGGATTTGTATTTGTTTTCTTTTCGTAATTTGGTGATAGTAAAAATCAATGTTTTATTGAGCTTTGCGCACAGATATATTTAAAAATCACGTTCAGTAAACAGTCCTATTTGCTCCCGGCTGATCGGGTCGGGTTTCTGGGCGCGGAGGCTCGGCCCGTCCGCGCGCATGCGGCCTCTTACCCGCACTCTGGCCTCGGTCAGGTTGGTCCACACAGCGATCTCCTCCCTGGTGCTCATGTCCGGGTAGCGGTTCCTCTGGAAGGTGGCCTCCAGCTCTTGCAGCTGCTGGCTGGTGAAGTGAGTCCGCTGCCGCCGCTGCTTCTTTTTCTTGGGATCGTCCGCGTTCCCGTCATCGCTCCTGTGCTCCGCGCCCCTCTCCTTCTCTGCGGATGAATCGGGGCGAAAACTAAAGCGTTTGACAAATACTGTGTGGCTTTTTATGCTATAAAAGGTGTTTTATTTTCTCGGTCGGAAATAAAGGTTTTTGGAAGACAGGGAAGTGCCAGAAAAGCTGTTTTGCACCATATAAAAACCACAATAAAGTTTTATACTTTGATTTTCTCACCGATTAGCTCAAACAAACTCATTGGTTTTCACTGAGATCTTTACTGCTATCTCTCATCTTTACTTCTTCATTAAAGTGAGGGGCTCGCGTGCAAAGGTCATTCACCTAAAGCAAACAACAGTCTGAGTGTCTGACACAAGAGTGAGCATAATGCGCGGAGACAGAAACACTACCACCTCCGTGCGCAAATCCAAACCGAAGAAGAAAATAAATCACACACATGAGCTGCTGCTTTTTCTGTGGAGAGCAGAGGGGAAGCCTCCGCTGATGTGGAAAAGCTGAGGCTTACAACAGACCTCCTGGCTTTTAGCTCAGATCGGTGGAGGGCCCGGTATTTATAGCTGCTCTTAATGCATTTACTGACTGCAAGCCAGGCTCATCCGAACATTTTTCCGTGACACAATGAGGAATCCTGCCAACTTTTTCAGCCCGTTCAGTGATACTTGAAAGCATCTTAATAAACAGGGGCACGTAACGTGATTAAATGAGCTCGAGCATGCTTTGAAAAAAAATCCTCCCGCTTCCGAAAGGCGTTGAAAATGATCTGGAGAAGAAGGAATCGAGTCTGACGGTGTATACCTGCCAACTCTGCGTCTGAAGACTCGCTGCTTGAGTTCTCTAAAGTTTCTCTGCTGCTGTTGGAGCTTTTCTGTAAATGAAACGCGGCGGCCACGTCGCGCGTCGGCGGCGGAGCTCTCGCTGCCTCTGCGATTCTGTCCAAATTCATCCCACCTTGAAGAGAAGGATGCGTAAAAGAGAAGAAGCGGGGTGAGTCCCGGGCTGGCCGGAGCCTTCCTCAACAACAGGGCCTCTACAAATCCAGCCGCTGTCAAACACACTCCGCGACATGAGCGGCTGCACCTTGCAGGGAGACTCTCCGAGGCGTTTTGTTCTCTTTTGCACACAAATAAAAGTAATAATGGAAGCTCAAAGGGGGAAAAAGTTTAGTTTCCTTTCTTTGCGGCGGTAACCGCCTTCCTTCTATCCGCAGTCAAACTTCTGCTCGATGTGACCGAGAGGAAGCTCCGCTCTCACACACAAGACCCACCCATGAGCTGCGTTAACCTGCCCAAAACGGTCGGGTCCCACCCACCAAACCTGCCAGGAAATATATCCAAGCCGGACTGACGTCAAGCTAAAACGACTGAAAGGGTGCTTTTAATTGATGTGATTTTTCCCCCGCGCGCACAAAAGGGATCAGCGAAAATTCAAGCATTAAGGGTGAGAAATTACACAATTTTCCTGATCGTGACGTGGCGCGCAGTGCAGCGCAGCGCGTCTGCCTCAGAAAAACCGCGTCTTTTCGTCATCTTTGAAACGCGCCCAGCAGCTGCGCGCTTTTGTACACACTCATTCACACAAAGCAGATCTCAGATATGTTCTGAGCTGAATAAACATTTGCTGTGTGACACAGGCCTGCCCAGTTACTGTTCCCTGTGTGTCAAATGTGCACGGTGATGTCGAGTTTATTTAAAGTATGAGCTACGCGCACAAAGGCACAATCAGGGGTGATAAATGGCGCCTCGGTGGACCTCACACTGCTGAACCTTTGTGTCTGACGGCGACAAGCGGCACAGTTCCAAACAAACAGGAGGAGAAGAACCGTCTGTTGACAGCAGGGGATCTGTCTGCTCTTTGCCCAAACAAGCTGTGATTTACAATCCGGCCTTTTCAGAAAGATGTGTTTCCCTCTGGAGCGTTGACCTTACAGTTTTTTTTCTGGGACGCAAACATTCTGCCTGGATGCGAGTAAATGAAGCCACTGATGGGAACATATTTGATCTCCGTCACTTTAGCTGGCACTGACGCACACGCTGCAGTCGGTGGTGCTGTGGCGCGAGCGCTCCAAGAACATCCAAACCGAATTGAGCTCTGCGCCCTGAAGCTGCTGTTGTGTGGCTGTTTAGAAAAGACTATAGTTTTTTTCTTTGAAATAAATAACATCTTATTTTATTTAATTTCTACTATTTTCTTTTCTGAATAAATGATTTTCTTTTTAGTTTATCGTCTTGCGTAAAATATGAGGATTGCGGCTGTCAGATGGTTCAAGTTCTCGGTTTGATCTTTTGTTAAAAAAGTGAATAATTGTGACCAATATATAACACAATTGCTAGATGTTTTATGACACATTGAGTGTGCTTCCCTGTTAACCTCACACAGCTTTTCGCCTCCACAGATGGAATTGCCTCACGCACCAACGGCGCTGCTCTTTCTCTAAATATATAAAAGAATCTGGTATGACTCCTTTGACCCTCGAGCATCGCTGATCTCATGCAATTAGTTTCTGCCTCAGCCAATAAGACGGCTGCTGATCCCAACAGTGTGAGGTTACCCGGCCCGCTGCGTTGGAGCAACGCGGCCAGCAGCTCGACTGAAACCGTCTGAAACCCCGGCTGCTATCGGCGCCACTGTCAAGCTTTTTTCCGCCTCTGAAGGACAAAGACTTGACATGAGATCCTCGTCCGACCGGAAAACTTCCCCGAAGGTCTTTCTGAGCATAATTGTGCAATCACTCAATAACTGCATGGATCTTGGTTCAACTGCGCCGCCTCTCTGTGCAAAGGCCTCACCTGCATTTGCCTGACAAATGAGATTGTTTAGTGTGAATCTGAACCGTTAATCTAAATTACTTTTTGAGAATTTCATCTTTATTTTGCTCTCAGGTCTTCCTCGAGATGACCGTCCAACAGGCAGCACTTCCACCGAATGCAGCCAGAGTAAAGAAACCAAACAAAAACTTCAGGGCATCACTGACGTTTGAAATGAAATGAAGAAAGGCAACCACTAGCCTTGATCGCTATTTATTTAATTTGCCTGAATGAATTTCCTGTCTCCACAGATCAACTAATCCCATATTTTTTAATAATTTAGAATCATACCAAGTTTGAAGTCTGCACCTCGTAAGGAAAAACTCTTAAAGCTGGAAAACGTTCTGAGTTTAGATCACAACCTAAAGTCGAAGCTACGCAAGGATCATAACAAACCCAGTGACCTCGCAACTCCACGCCAGAATATTAAGGGATTTGCAGGACATGGAGATCTATCTGCTGAGTGCTACCTTCTTCTCTGTCCCCACGCTGTGAGCTGATAGATGGTGGTAACCCAAATACTCATCCTCCATCCCTGCCCGTGTCCTGATGCTCCACTCCTCTGGAGGGCACTTGCGCGTGATGGATGACTTAAAAAGCCTTTCCATCCGGCAGGACAGGTTAAAGGCCAGTGGCAAAGCAAATACTCATATTTGTCCACGAAGAAGTGAAAATAAAACCAAGGAACGTCATCAACTACGCATCAAAGTATAGTCTTTGTGTTTTTTGTTTTACTTGTTGGGCACAGCAAAGCCAAGCAGCGGGAAAACGAATCATCTAGAAAACTGAAGCTGCAGATTGAAAGGCTGGTCCGCAGCGATGTAACTGAATCCGGTTAGTAACTGGAGAAGGACAGAGACGATTATTGCCTAGGTGATGGTTTTCCTTCTGGCCCAAAGGCCTTCTTGACCTGCAGTCTGACCGGCAACAAACAGCTTTACAGAGCAGAGCGCCGTGCCAACAAAACGGCCGAGATCCCAAAAAAACACGCAGGAGAAAGACATCAGCAGCGTTCCTCTGTAAGTGTTCCAAAACTTTTCAAGAGTTTTAGTTCGACTGAATCCTTAAAATTAGGCTGTAAACACGTTGCACAAATATATGAAAGATTTGAAACAGGAAGACACAGAAATCCACCATGAATCCTCATAAACTGAAATAAAATCTTATGCGCAAAGTTTAAGAGCATGCGCAACAACGCGTTAATACCGATATTAGTCTTTTGGATGAAAAAACAATGGTATTTTAGTTATAAAGTTATCACACCAATAACTCATTTCATTGTCCTGTTTTTTTCATGATCAGAAATTGAATTAGTTGAGGTCAAAACCGGCATTTATTTAAAAAATCCAAGAGTGTTTTACACGGACTGATTTAAGACTTTGTATTTCAGGGAATTTTTACAAAAACTAAAACTGCGAGCGAGAAAAGAAGAAAAGAAGAACTGATACCTTGGTCCCCACAGGAAATAACATTCTTTGATAGATTCAGTTCCATTCCAGATGCCTGAAACACACAAATTCAAAATGTTGAATAGAAGGTTTTTCTTTTTCTTTTTTGTTCTTTAATCCTGGTAAAATAATAAAAAATAAAATAAGTAAAATTGAAAAGGAATGTCAAAGCAGAATGATCCCTATAAATAGTTCTACCATACATTTTTTATTTTCATTTCCATTTACAAATCCTACGCTAAACAAAAATAAAATCAATGTAAAAGCAATAATCTTCTCTGTTCTCTATGACATCTGTCAAATGTCTGTCATAATTTGATCAATATGCGTTCTTGGAGTTTTGGCCAAACAGAAACATCGCTGATCAAACTTCACAGACGCAAAGGTTACCTTTACCATGACACTGCGCGCATTCTCACACAAAGCTGCTCTTATCTACAGGAATCCTTTTGCTGCTTTTATGTCCACAGTAAATCTTCACTCAGGACGCGCAGCCCTGCTTCCCTCCCGTCCTTTCACCGAGCTGTAGTAGGCAGCAGTCTGAGTGCTTCATGTGCTTCACACGGATGCTCAGAGACCTCAAAACAGCTCTGGATCTATGGAGTTTTTTTTTTTAATTCTGAAGCTGAGGCTTAAGTTCTGATCGCTCCCGTGCGTAAAGTTCCATTAAACTCAGGGAATGGCAACCTCAAAGTAAATGTTTGTCATTTACGTCGACTGGCTGCTTCAATAATGCTCAATACATTTACCAATATTTCTAATTTTACTCACCAGTCAGTTCCCAGCAGAAGACAGACAAAAAATGTAACAAAGCCTCACAGTGTCCCCATGCAGGTGTTCAGTAAATCCACTCGGGCTGTAGCGCGTAAACGCTGTGTCCGCGGATGTCGGCGCTTTACGCGTCTGTGCAGCGCTGTCTTGGTTTTCTTCCCCGGCACTCCGCTGCACGCCTCGCGCTGACGTCACCACAGTCATCCCATCCATCCCTCAAACCAGCACCCCCCACCCACACACACTCACACACACACTGAGGCCGGTGGTACTGCCGCATCACATCGTTCAACCTCCTGCATTTGCACATTTTCAATGATTCTTCATGAACTTAGATCCCTACGGTTTGCTGAACATTGGTCGTCATTAACAGAAACAGTTCATCGCTCATTTTTATTTAACACTTTTAAATTCATAAAAGTTTTTAAACTAATTGAGAAAATCCGCCAAAGTGCGCGTGTTACCAGTTAAGTCATATCTGAACTTATTGTGGAGAAAAACTATTCTAAATAAATCTCAAAAACAAATGCGTCACTAAAGAAGTGAAATAAAATTGTATTTATTTATAATCTATAATAGTATCTAAACATGAAAAATAAGGACACATTTTAGAATGCACACAATCCATACTTTTTCTATTGACTATTTCCCCTTTTAAACTTTACAGAAAATGCAGTTATAGAAATAAAAAAGTTTAGATTTTCCAAATATATCATAAAATTGAGAATACGTATTGTCTGTACAATATTCTTTAATTTTATCTCAGAAAAAAAACATTTCTAAGTTAAATCTGCAGAAAACAAATCATTTTTAAAAATCGTGTTCGCTTATTTTATTCTCTGAAAATTTAATAAAATCAAAAAAGTAAATAAAAAGTTTATTTTTATTCTTCAACTCTCCTATCTCAGATTTTTTGGGGGGTTTGTTTGTTATAATAGTCCCTGACTTTTTTCTTTTTATTTAGTTTTTATTAGTCTCGTTTAATCAAACGTTTTTAACTTTAACAGACGTTTTTTATTTAATCTAATACGCTGGAATGGGGACGGGAGCTGTTAAAGTGAAATGAGGTGACTCGGTTCGGGACATAATGGACCTGTTCCCCGTTTGAAAAGGGAAACAGGTGAAAACAGTGGAGTGTTTGTGTGAGAAGCGCAGCAGCAGAGAGGAAAAAACGGACGTTTCTCCTGCAGCAAACAGTCCAATGATTCAGGTTAAATGATGCTGTTTGATCAAGAAAAGTAAACTGTATTGAAAATGTGTTGTTTTTAATTAATTGATCAACTGATCCAAAAAGGGTTGCTTTTGTATCTGCAATCATGATTTGGACCCCAGAAAATGATGTCAGTCTCCAGCTGCTGGATCAAGGCTTCATCGTACCAAATATTATTTCCAGAGTCGCCCTCTTTGGGGCTGAAACATGAGAGAAAGTGTGAAATTTGTCGCACTGTAATACTTTCCTTTTTAAGTGAGCCAAGCGCTGCGCGCAGTGCAAAGCCCGGCTCTGCGAGAGGGATCCAGGGGGGATTAAAGCAGCGCTGCGGGCCTCCCTCATCCCGCAGCAAAAGCTCTCCTCATCTGCCTTTTTCCCTCCACTGCAGCTTCTTTTCTTCCCGAGCCAGTTGGTGTGAAAAACGCCAGGCTTCCCCTCCAAAAAGTCTGTTTCTCCTGCAGCTTGTTTTATGGGAACATTCACGTTTTTAACATTTACCGTTATTTGAACTAAACTGTGAAAACATTGAACGGAACTTTTTTGTTGTTTGATTTGAGGCACAAGTTTAAATCCTGTGGCTTAAAGCGGACCCCGTTCAGAATGCAACTGTACCCACTAAATACTGGAAAAGTCCGAATCAGCCAGTGCAATTGTCTACCTGTGAGGCCTGCATTGCTAAATAATGACTTCTTCACACACACACTTGTGCACACTCACACACACACACACACACACACACACACACACACACACACACACACAAACACACACACTGTAATTAAGCAGTAGGCTGGCAGGAGAATGCTGTGATTACTCAACGAGTGACTCGAGGAGTTAAGTAGCACCCTGAAGGTGAGGCCGTGGCCTCTTCACTCCTGTGTAAATAGGTGGAGGGATTATTTAGCCCATTTAGTGTGTGTGTGTGTGTGTGTGTGTGGAGGGGGAGGTGTGTGTCTGTGGCCAGGACCTGTCTGATGGTCACCTCTGCAGCGTAAATAGTTATTCCGAAATAACAGAACAGCTAATAGAAGATTGGAAGGAGGAAAACAAGCTCACACCCCACCAGGTGTGACTTTGTGTCTTCGTTGTGTTTGCAGAACGTTCAGCACACGACTATCACACAACTTCGGAGTATTTTCTCTGATTCCAGCAGTGATGGGGTTTTAAAATCAAAGGTGGAACAGCGTAGGCTTTCCTTTTTCCATCCAGACTCCCCATCCCGGCCGCTGCAGTGGAGCGGAGATGGTGGCATTAGTCTGTAAGGCCTGTTTCCGCCTCATGAAGAGCCGCAGAAGTGCTTTTGAGCAGCACGCTGTCCGGACTCTGCAGAATCAATCAGGAGGGTTTTCAAAGTTTGACACTGGGAAGCTGGAGAGGATGAAAAGCCTCTTGTTACGTCAAAGCAGCTTTCAAACTGGATGCAGACTCTGTCTCCATGTCGGCGAGGAAAAGGGCCAACCATCCAGGCTGCCAAGGTGCTGAAGTGGACAAACAACGGGCTGTTAGAGAGTCACAGAGGTGCAGAGTATTTACTGTATAAAGTTTCCAGCACGATGCTCTTTAGAAGCAAACAGGGGCATGGACTCATAACTGGAGCTTATTATGGGGATGGTGGCTCCCTGTTTGACCAGCTCTTCCTTTGAAGCAGTCCCCCTCTTCAAGTGTGTTTAACTCAGATGTCACAGTTTCCAATAGGCAGGGAAATTAGTGCTGCGTGGGGCTCGGAGATTACCAACATAAACAGGTCAGGAATGTAGATCATCATTCTAAGAGGCCGCATTAACTCTCCTTTTCCACTTTGTCCGAGCTCAGCAGCTCTCTGCAGCTTAGTGAAATGAAAATCGGATGTTGCTTCCAGTTTTTTCCATTTGAGTACAAACACAAAGCTGGCAGAGGTTGAATTTCCTTTCAATACAGATCAAATTTTAATCAGTGCCAAACGTATCCAATAAACTCTTTTGCATCAGTGTTTCTAGTAACTGTTTTTATTACAGTTAACTTGGTTTTGCTTTCAGATTTAATCAGTTCTGATTGACCTGATTGATCTTTGCAGCAGAATATCATTTTTATGAAGGTTAACAAAAGGAAAACCTAAATTCACAATGGACTGTTTGGTCCATATCTGCTCAGACCTAGTGGTTACTTCGATTTTTTTATTGCTCAAGTTGCATTGGTCGCATGGTCACCGCATTTGCACTCAGTACAATGGTGTGCATATCACGCCATTCAAGCAATTAGAAGATGCAATGGTGGAGCAAACTCAGTCCGAAAAATTGCAGTTTTCACATCCCAGGATTTCAAAGACAGGGCCGCTCTGAATGCATTCTAAATGCAAAGGGGTTAGAGATTATTTCAATCTGAATCAGTTCCAGTACACACACACACACAAAATATTTTCACTGCATATTTACTTTTTGATGCAGATGTTTTTATTTAAGATATGAAGCAGGTGGCGAATCATTTCAAATTTTTGTTACAAATGTAGTTATTTGTTATGTTAAGTCTTTTAAAATAATACATCCCAAAACCCCTAAGTTAACCTTGTCTTGTCTGCAGCAATTAACCACAAACTTATCTGTATAGATGTAGAAAACTGTAAGCATGAACATGAGCATGAGCATCTAGCATGAGCTAGACCGCAGGATGGCGGTAGGGATGCGATACAATTGATGCGATAGCTGATCGCTGTGAAGCATACACCGAGCATCACACAGTTTGCGTCACTGCTCAGGTGAATTTTGTTTTCCTGCATAAAAGTTCTGGTAAGACGATGTGATCGCAGACAGACTATTCTTTTTTTATTTTATTTTTTTTTACTTGTCCTGTCCAACAGCTGGGCAGGCAGATGAGAGCTGAGGGCCTCTTGTGTTGGACTTATTTTACTTTAACAAGAGGGGTTATTAATCTTCAGACAAACCAGAGGTATGTCTGAATAAACCCCTTTTGTAATTGAGGCCAAACTTTATTAATTTCAATCATGTTTGAAAATCTTTGGTGTTGGACCGGACGGAAAAGGAAAGAAGGGAAGAAGAGAGAGGGATGTTAGAGAGAGAGAGGGGGTAGGAGGGTGATAATAGGAGGGGAGGGGGGATAAGACCATGAAGCAGCATAAAGCAACAAGTTTACTGGTTGTTTATCATTACAGTAAGGTTCAAATGTAGTACAAAAAGGGCGGGGCCTGTCCACACACACACTCAAATGTTATAAACACACCTGCTAGCTGCAAAAATGTCCACCTGTCGACATGTACACAAAACAGATAGTGTTCACACGCATACCTATGCCTTAAAACCAACTAGTGTGAAATATTTCAGTCATTCAATCATGCAAACTGTTAGTGCAAAGGTGAGCTAACACCTGTGCTCAGGTGAGTGTTTATGTTCTTCTAAAATGGATGGTGGAATGTGAAAAGAAGGAGGGAGAGTGCCCAGCCATCCCCACCCCAAGACCCCCGCCGCAGCAGCAGCGGCAGCCGGAATCCCCCCAACGCCACACGGGAACCGGCAGGGAACAACCGCCGCCCGGGCGACCAAGATCGCCACCCAGGCCAGGGCCAGCAGGACCGCCGCGAGGCCCCCAGAGCCAGAGAGCAGGGAGGCACGGAGGGAAAGAGAGCGCCGCCCCAGCCCAACCAGGAGAGCAGCCCCCCCGCCACGCCGGGAGAGCCCAACGCAGGGCCCCATCGGAGAAGGACGCCCACAGCCCCAGACAAGCACCCCATCACCACCCAGGAGTTCCGGGCATCCCCCCGCCCCAACCCCAGGTACGAGCCAGGATCCCCCAAGGGAGACCCGCTCCTCACTCCAGGCAGCCACCCACCCGGCCCTCGGTTGGTCCAGGGAGGAGCAAGGCAGGGGCCCCCCGCCCCAGCCCAGGAGGGGGGAACCCCGGGGAAAAAGGGGGGCCCGCAAGGGGTGTTGTAAATATGGCCCGACCAGGCTCGGCCACAGTTGGAAATTTGGCGGGGCCCAGCGCTCAGGGGCAAGGACAAGGACCCACCCCCCAGAGACACGAACACCCCCGGCTCAGGTGTAATGTGAACCCCCCCCCCCCCCCCACCGCGTGGAGAGAGCACCACCGGGCCCAGTAAGCCGGCACCCAGGGGACCGCACCCCCCACCAGGGAAGGAGTAGGGGACAGATGGTCCTAGGTCCCACCTTCCTTGCAAAATGTGTGTGTGTGTATGTGTGTTTGAGAGGGTGTGTGTGTGTATGTGTGTGTGTTTATGTTGGAATGTATATATTGAGGGGGGAGGGGTGTGTGTACTAAGGGGGGTGCAGTTAAAAATGGCGGGTAGGGCACTGAGGGGACATCTCCTGATTACTCACAGTGATGTCCCCTCACCCTCCCCACCAAGGGGCCCTAAATGTCTAAGGTGCGGTTAAAATTGGCGGGTAGGGTGCTAGGAAGACATCCCCTGCTTGCTGGCAGTGATGTCCCAGCACCCCCCCTACCAAGGACCCAACATGTCTAAGGTGCAAATAAAACCGAAAGAGGGGGGGCCCACTCCATACGGCAACCATAGGAGGGGGGCCACTGCCAAGTATCCCCCCCCCCAAGGCGCAGACAGACTATTCAACAAACTAAAGAGAATAAGCGACGTAAGAGTCGTGCAGTTTGAGCAGGAACAAAATTCACATGCAAATTCAAAAAAGCACAATTCACAAAGAGGTTGGGTAATACATCATTAGTAAATGTGGTAGAAAGACCCAGTTACCTGTACATATGAGGTAGTCAAGACTAGATTTCATTTTTTATTTGGTCAGTTCTGGTTTTGTTTGATGCCACCCCTAAAAGAGCAACTGCATAATCTTTTTGCAACAGTTTGGTCAGCTCTCCAGAGTACAGCATGAGCCTCTTCACAATTCTAATTTGTGGTGTACCATTCAATCCAGGATGCCACTTTAAAGGGCCTCTATCATGCCTCTCTTAAGTCTGTCAGAGTAAACTATATCCATATATATGATATCATATATTACCTTTGGTACACTAAATAATTATCTTTTCAAATGAAATATTAGTTGTTTTTGCAGACGACTCGATCTCTGAGGCATCGCCTTTCGCTCCTTGTGGGAATCGCCCATTTCATGACATCAACCTAGAGACGAACTCGGCAGTGTGTCTGCAAAACAACATCTGAACTTTTGCAAATATGGATGAGCATATTGTGCATTTAAAAGGAAAATGTTTTTGCCAAACAGGAGAAAATAGGTGTTTGTGTTAGCCTGGGGGCGGGGCTGGCAGCGCAGACTCTACCTGGAAGGGACTGTTCCTCACTTTGTGATGTCACAATGTGAGGGCCTACTCGTTTTTGTGGGTTGGGAGGGGCTGGTGCTCAGAGCACAGGTTTTCAGAGGAATGCCGAGTGTGAAGTTATCAAAATACCACTTTGGGGTTGTTTTTTGTGAGGAATGAACATTATAATACACTTAAAAAAGTGGATTTAGCATGAAACAGGCCTTTAAACTTAGCATCACATTGAAAGGTAAAAAACTCTGAAGAATATTTTTTTTATATAATTGGGACTAAATCAATGGCACAAAGGGGTTAACCCTTTAGCAAGATTTTTCTTTTGTGTCAGGGTCCTTTTTTCATCATAATGTGTATAAATTAATTTAGTCTTTTGTCTTTTATCGCATATTTCACAAGGTTCGAAAACTATTGCACAAAAACATTCCAAAAGTAGTATGCTAATGTAAAAACTAAAATAAAATCAACCTAAAACCTACAATTTAAGAGCATTATTCTCCTAAAATAATAACCAATTGTTTCGCATTATGAGATCTGTTCATAGTCTTAGTCAATCTGAAAAGCCGAGTGAGGAGGGGTTAAACAAGTAGGTTAAATGGAAGTGGATGAAAATCTGTAAGACGGGCAGGATGTCTGTGAGCAGAGAGGCTGTAAACACTAAATCTCCACCGGGTTCTGCAGAATAAGATTTTAAGCCACAAACATTTACTCCACAATAAGGTTTTCATGTCCATTTATCCCTTCAATCCAGCTGCATCCGTGTATGATAGAAAGTAATCCAGAGGCCTGTGTGCATTCCCCAACACCTCAGAAGAAACACAGAATGGGGATTTTTTTAAATCACGTCAACGTGCTAATTGTCTCATTTAAGAACATTGTGCCGAACTTTCAAATCAGATGCTTTCTCTGCGCTTCGCTAGAAATGTGAGCTGTTCCCCTGCTTGTTCAGTTTTAAAAGTTTATTTAGTGTCGCTCTGGAACATCTGGATTCTGGCCTCTGGAGCAGCAGACAGCCCTGAACAAGCTTGGCTGCGCTTTAGCTCTCAGATTTATGGTGGAGCTTTATAGCACTCTGCTGTGTTTGGGATTGCATTACACTGCCCTCCATCCCACCAAGATCACTGTGACTTCTCTCTCCTGCTTCTCCATTTTGAATCCAGACTCGGATTCATGGAGCAGAACTGCCAGCCCCTTCCTCCTCCCAGGCTGCTTTGCTGTCATCAGCCGGGGCTGATTTAAAAACTGGGAGTCATGTGATCGCTGGGATAATAATGGGAGCTGCTGAACTTTGCGTTTTATTCAAAATAAGAAAATAGTCACCTATTTTTGTCCCCTTTTTGGGTTTTTATTCTGAGAAAGCTCACCACCTGATCATGTTTACCTGGTGGCAACCGGGAGTTTTAGGACTGAGTCACTGAAAGGGAGGGGTTTCTTCAAAAATAATATGTTACTCACCAAAGACTTGAGTAGTAAAGGGCTAGGTTTGCTTGAGTAATCTCTTAAAAAATGTAAGAAAAGTTTTGTCATACGTTTGTACTGTTGTGAGGAAGAACCACTTCTCTGAGTAATACGTTTGTTGTTATTATTCTAGTTTTACTAGTTCTTTGTTCTCATCGGGATTGTCTTGGGAGACTGTTGAACAAAGCATTTTCCATTCTGATTCAGATTTTTTTTTAAGTTGGAAAAAAGAAACATTTCTGTTTGAGTCTCTTGTCTCTAATTTTGCGGATTCTAAGCAGATGCTTTACTTCTTCTCAGTTATGATATTTTGAATTAAAGCAAACCTAAGTACATCTTGTGATATCTCTCCTTTTGTATGCTGAATGTAAAAAATATCCATGCCTTTCTCCACTGTTTCTGCTCTGTCAAATAGCTTCAGCCTTTTCAGTCTAGAATTGAGGGAAAATTGACAGAAATCTTTCATTATTTTCTCTGTTATTCCGAGATATACAAATATGTATATAGAACTGACAGCAGAAAGCGAAGAATCACCAATAATTTCCTCTTTTTGTGCAAAGCAGTTTGTTTTCTTGAACTGTGCAGTTTCATCCCGTGGATCAGTGGTTTTAGGGACGTAGTTGGCATCTCACAATATCATTTTAGTCCAATATGACAACTTATAGCAGAGGCAGCAAAGGAATATTTCTAAAAGTTTGAACTTATAGAGACTTTTACAAGACTTTAATTGACCCTATACAGATGGGGACATTACTTTATCTCCATGGCTAAAAAAAAGACCAACAATATAAAACAGATAATAATAAAATTATATAATTATTATATTTTCATGATATAATATTATTTTAATTTAAATCACAGTTTAAAAAAGGGAAAACAGCTTTTTTTAGAATGAACTCTAGAAATAAGAAAAAAACAGTTTAAAAAAAATCAAAAAGTCTTTCTTATTCATTTCTGACACTTAAGGACAAATACAAATATGTTTAGTGCAAATCTGTCAACACATGTTTTTTTCATAAATAATCAGTAAAGTTTCACAGTGTCCAAACTGCACCTAGCAAGCAGAAATGCTTTAAAAAGAACTTTTGGAAATGAAATACGTTTCTTAGTCCTGTTGAAATAGCAAAAACAAACAAAAGGTCATATTTTTGTTATCTGTAGCAAAAATGTAGAAAATAGCATAAAGCTTCTCCATGTGTAGCAAATGTTAAAGCTCCAATTCCACTTTTAGTTGTGCTTGTTGGAGAATTCTTGGAGTTTCGTCATTGGATGCTGAGAAGCAGAAGCTAACTGGGGTTCACAGTCGACCTTTGCTTAAACTGAACCCAAATGGAAGTTTCCAGATGCTGATTAATGCTGAAAATTCTTACAGTAAACATCTTCATATGACTACCTGCAAATGCAAACTTGTCCTGTAGAGGATATTTCTGAACCTGAATATGTAATATCCACTCCAGACAACTGAATTATCTCCTTTTGGTTCTACAGAGGAGATTTGGGGCTTTTCAGTGATACCAAATGTCAAGAGATGGAGCTCTGGGAATTGTAGTTTTTGGTGGATTTATAGAAAATACTAACTGGACTTTTATTTTTCTCTGTTTATATGTGAAAAAAACAAACAAAAAATAAGTATTTTTTAAAGTTTAGCGATATTCTAAAGCTGTGAATGACCAGTCCAAACCAGAAAGTAATTTCTGACACATTTACTTAAAAAAAAAAAAAAACTTCATTTTATGTTAAAAGGGAAAGGTTTATTGTAAAGCAAACAGGAAAATAGAAAAAAATCAAAAGGATAAGGACACTAAATCGGATGTGTAATCCAAGTAAATTCATGTGTACTTTAATTCTGAAATACTTTAGTAAATTCAGTGGTTTCCTCATAGGTCTCACTAAACAGATGGTTAGAAGTTCTGACCACAAAGGGCCTACTGGGTTGTTGTGTGGTGGTCACTGCTTGGGTCAGAAAGGAAATTCATATTTATTCTGCATCAAACAAGAACATCACCACTAAATGGGTCCATTATAACGTTGCTGAATTCCCGTTTTTTTGCAAGGTAAGATTTGAATTTAAAACTGGATCTAAAATCTCTTCCTCTTCCTCTTTTTCTGCAGTTTCCTTCTCTGTTGGACAAGACAATTGATGTCGTTTTACATTTTACATGTGCGGATGATCACAATAAGACGTGTCTGGAAACATCTGACTGAATGGATCCGACACATGTCTGGGTTGTTAGTCGAACAAGAGAAAAACAGAAGAGTAGAAAGTAGAACGGAGAGTTAATGATGAAGAGGGAGAGTGTGACCCGCCCAGGGTTTGACCTATAGCTCTCTTTGTATTCCTCTGACACTAAGATTTATCATGCAAACATTACCATTCCCAAAAATACATATTGAAACAATTTTTGGACAAACACGGCAGACAAAGTGAACGTCGTTTGCAGTCACGGCAGTTTGGAGCTGAGGGTGGGCCTGTGAGGCAGAGCAGAGAGCAGCAAGTGCATTAGTAGTCTCGCTTCAGGAGCACTGAAAAGATAAGCAGGCCGGGGCGGCGATGTGGGCCATCACAAACGCCAAGGACTGTCAAAAAAGAAACAAAAAGAAAGGAGAAATGATTAAGAAGCTGCCACAAACTCCCAGCCTGCCTGCGCTGAGTTAAGACCCCAAATACTTACAGACCTCATTGTATGTCTACGTGACCCAAAAGATCCTAACTTTTATTAACCTATACAGCTGAATCGCCCTTATACCTGTTCCACAGGTGTCTGCAACGCCTCTGCCAGGAAGGTGAGTTACTGCTTTGCTCCTTTTCAGAGACGGGTTTGTCAAGCTGTGCAGACTGGAAAAAGACAGGGCAGCTAACCCCAGAAACATAAAGAAACTGCAGAAGTGTACACAGTTCTCACGAGATGCTCCAAACAGCATCATGACTCACTGCTAAGGCTTCACACAGATCATTCATTCTGCATCTTTTATTTTGACCCAGACAAGAGCAGAAGCTGCAAGAATAGCCTCAGCCGCTCAAACAACACGCTCCAGGATCCTTTCAGCCTGACTTCACGTGAAAAACAGAGACCAGGTCGATGGCACAGCGCCCGAAATGAGCTACACTTGTTGTCACTGTCAGTGTCGTCACGGTGGGTTTGTCTGAAAACAAATGACGTTTCGACTCCAACATGCAGGAAATTACTAAAAGGTCCATTTTTAGAAACACCAACATTCCTTCAAAACTTGTGAGGCCTCTGAATAAGTGGTCACCAACCTTGTTCAGGCTATGGGCCGGTCCAATGTCGCACTACATTTTCATGGAACGGCCTGCATGAGTCTGAAGTGTGAAAGTTAATCTGGATCCTCTGAAAAATATCTGAAGCTGCTTTAATGTTAATTTGTTCACTCGTTTTCATGTAGGAACCTTTAAAATGTGAAATAGATTTTCCCTTAACCCATACGGTCAAAGTAGAAGCAAAATAGACACCAACTTCAGTCTCGTCCCACTTTTAAGGTGCGACGGGTAAATACGAAAACAGAAAAAAGGAGTCACTTATTCTGGTATTTTCTAAATATAATAATAAATGTGAATCCAACATTAGAGTAACTGTATTGTAACATTAGACAGCCGGTTACTCAGTATTGTATATTATTATTATAGATGAATGGGAACAACTGTCACAATTATCCAATCCGCAATAATCCTAAATCCAAATTTAGAGTAAAGACTCCTGTTTTTTATAAATATGCCGTTTTAAGCCAAAATCATAAAACCTGTGTCGTGTTCTAGGTCTAGGACATATTTTCAACAGAATAAAAAAAAGTTGATTAGAAATTCCCCTCTGAGCTGTAGGCAGGACTGTTGGCACAGAGTAATCCCTCCCCCATTTCCCATCATCCCTTTGTTTACACGTTTTCCTGCTAACCCCAACATAACATTAATGGTGTAAAAAATGGCAAGCACTATTAGAGCAACCCCCCTCTACGTTTTTGAGAGAGATGTCAGCTCGGACGAGGAAAACAAAGACATACACAGATATATTTGTCTATAAGTGGATACATCAGAATGGAGCAGAGCAGGAAGTTTGTTGCCTGCTGATTGTGGCTTCTATGGCACACAATTTTACTCAGAGTGCGTCTTAACCCTTGTTCTTTCCTAGGCACTTTAACGTTGGGAGTTGGGTCATCTAGACCCACTAGACAGTGCTCTGAACCTTTTTTCTTCAATGATTTGTGATCTTCACTGGTGTCCATGGATTACATGAAATCTTTCCACCTTTATCCACCTTTGTCATGGTAGGAAGAACACGTCAATGTAAGGGTGGGGTCATCTAAGATAACACAAGGGTTAAACTTTGCCTAGCAAAGGGGTTTCAGTGTGGTGGCTGTATTATCAACAGGGGACCGTGAACTTGACATGCATCAAGAAAGAGTCAGATGTGGTGGAGAGAATCCAGCAGTGTTCCATGAACATACAGATTGTAGAGTTGGAACATAAACTGGAGGTTTTGTCTCAGGTGTGTCAAAGTCACAGCTGTTCACACTGTGACACAAACTGCACCTTCACAAATGTTTTCTTTAAATGGAATATTCTAATTTACATCTACAAACTCCTCCCATTATCAACCAAATGTGTTATTTTCTGCTAAACTAAAATCTGGTATAAAAACTTTTTTAACTTACAGAGGTCACGTGTTTTGATGGGTTTGTGGCTAAATCAAACTTTACATACAAACATCTGAAAGTCTGCAGAGTGAAACCAGTGGAACATCATGAAACTAAAGGCTTACTGAAGCGTGAGGAATTCTTTTTTTAGATACCTCAAAATGTTATTCTTATGTTTTGCAGCATCTCGATCATGTCTAGAAAAGACGTCTTCCAATTGTACTTTGACACCTAACTGCACACAAAAGCATCAATAGCTGAAAGAAATTAGCAGTCATTTGCTGCAAAAAATGTTAATTTTCCCAAGACTTTAAAGTTTAAATATTGATGTTTATCCTATTGTTTTCACTTGACAAATGATCACATTGAAGGCAATTATGGGGTGTGAATATGAATTGAGGCTGATGTTTTTGCATGTATTTTAAGTGTGACCGATGTTGTTGCTTTCAGGGGTAATTGTATAAAATAGGAATGGTTACCAAGTGGTACAGCGCAAGGTTATAATAGTTTCGGATTTTTTATTAGTTTTAGTTTTTATTTAGTTTTAAAAAAATTTTAAAAATTTATTTAGTTTTAATTAGTTTTTAGAGGCTGCTTTACTAGTTTTTATTAGTTTTTATTTTTTGAAATTGCTTCGTTTTAGTTTAGTTTTTATTAGTTTTAGTGTTAGTTTTAGTTTTTTCTTTTCTTTTTTTTTGTAAATTAGGATATTTGTCAGGTGCATGATTCAAAATCACCAGAATAAGTATTATATTATAAAAACTCAATCAAAGATACATTTTGAAACACTTATTATTCAGAGGACACAAGGAAAACCATCCTTATATTAAAATACAACAGCCGATAACAGCATTACGTTATCTGCTCTCGCTTCTTTTTCGGGGGAGGGCGGGCGACAGGCTAGCCTGTCTAGGTACTGTTGATTTGCGTTGTTGTGTGCGCTTTTTGAATGTACTTTTAGATTCGTAGGGTTTTTCACTTTGAGGAGCGTTCCACAAATGTTGTCTCCTGCTTCGACTACAAGGCACTTACTTTAGTTTTCGACGCTGTTATATTCAAAAAAGTCCCAAATAGGACTCTCCCGCTTTCTCCCAACTTTTAATGCAGCCATCACGCTCATGTAAAGGTCTATGACAGCGCTAGCCGGCAGTGTCTGACAGACATCATGTGACGTCACAGACTACGTGATGCCGTAAAATTCAGATTAAAGCCCTGCGCGGGACTATTTTCTTCATCCCGCTCCCGCCCGCTGAATTTCTGACCAATCCCGCCTGCTCCCGCAACGTATGCGTTACACTCCCGCCCGCACCCGCAAAACTAATAGAATTTAGTCCCGCACAGTAATAGAGATGCATTGATTTTGTATCGTCCCCCGTCCCGCAGGAAAAAAACACGTATTTGTATTGATATTATTAAAGAGATTCATGTCCTCCTCCAGCCTCATCTTTTCATGCATTCCTCTTTTGTGTAATTTGCAACTTAATTATTAAATATTTTTTCACAAATCCCGTTCGGTTAAGTGTGCGTGTGTGCGCGCGTGCGCGCGCAGACAGACGGCCTGAAGCGCGCTCTTAGTAAGAGGCGGGGCGGGGCGCACCCCCAACATCAGGTTACATGACAGAGGCCATTGGGCGTCTCTACCTGGTGCCTTCACGGAGCTTCAGTACATAAGAATCCAACAGCCGCTCATCCTAACGTAGTCTGCTAATATATATTCATGAGATCGTTCATGGCAGCACTGATCCCGCGGGGGTTTTTTCTGCCGCCCGCTCCCGCCCGCAGCACAATTCAAACCGCCCAATCCCGCGAGATTTGGGTTGGGTCCCGCGGGACCCGGCGGGACCCGATCCCAATGCAGCCCTCCAGTTCAGATACACAGTAAAACTAGCAGGGTGAAGTAAATAGACTTTATTTCAACCCAAAAGACTTATGTATTAACAAAGACGAAAACGAAGTATTTTTTGGGGTTAATATTAGTTAGTTTCAGTTAGTTTTATACACACAACAAACAGTTTTAGTTAGTTTTCGTTTTTTTAAAAACTCTCGTTTTTATTTTTATTTCAGTTAACGAAAATGTTTTTTCAGTTCTAGTTTTAGTTTTTTCGTTCGTTTTCGTTAACTATAATAACCTTGGTACAGCGAATATTCTCAGTGGGACACGTAATTTGAGCTTTCAAAATAAGTGCAGGAGAGAAAAAAGTTTAGCACTGGACGCATGTATTTTAAAAATTATGTCCAAATAGTCTTTTCAATTAATTAATGTGCAAAAGTAATTTGAGTTAGCTGTATACATTAGCAATTAAAAGTTTGTCAATTTTGAAATGAATTGTATTTTTACTGCTATTTCTGTGCCCAAAATGCGTCAGATTTTGTGGAAAAATGTTAAATGTTCAATGAAAATGGAGTTTTTGGGGTTTTTAACATGGTCTTGTTTTCTGATGATGGAGGACACTGAAGGACATTCTGGACCCTGAAGCAGCAGATCCAGAGCTGAAGTGGAGAAGCCCGTGGACTCGCACCTCTGCCAGCAAACCCTGAGCCGACTTTGCTCCAGAAAACCACCCTGACTTCCATATTTCAGTTCATTAAAACAGCATACTGCTGCAAGGATGTGGCGATATTAAACAACGTTTTTCCAGCAACAAAAGGTCAGTTGCTTGTTTCTTTCTTAACCTTTCAGCCCATTTTCAGAGTTCAAAAACGGCATGGATTTAATGGGTTCTGGCACCCATTTGCATGCACGCGAACGTACATTCTTCCTTTACAAAATGGGAAGGAAAAAAACGCTGATATATGTGTTTTTCAGGAAAAAGACACATAGGTGAAACTGAACATGCTCCTCTCTTGTCTCGTTCTCAGAGTGAAAGGTATTCAGGGAGAGGACAACGTCGCCCCACTGAACAATTTACTGCCCTTCTCTGGGAATTCCACATGATCCAGGTATGGGAATGGAGAGTGGGAAAATCTGGAACAGTGAACTCACTTTGGCAGTTTTATCTTGATTGTCAGATAAAACGATGTCTGCTGCTCTAAAGCTGTGCACGAAAGTGTTTAGCAAGAGGCACTTTAGCTCCTTCTCCTTGTTTTTGATAAAAATCACAAAGGCTCTGCCATTAACAAGGCCAGCAAAAGTGCAGGGAGGCTGTAGATTCTCCTTCCAAAGGCGGCAGCGCACTTTTTGGTGAAAAAAGAACTTTTTCTTCAAACTCATCAATCAAAAGCTTAGAATCTGAGTCTGGTCTGTGTAAAGGGATATCCGCTCAGGTCCTTTTCTTGTAAAACCGCATCAAGGTTAGCTATAGGAGGGAAAGGCTTTAAGAAATTTTGGTTTCATGCAGTTACATTTTAAGGCAAAAACCTTCCCATCCCCAGCATTGAGACAAGTTTACAGAAATGTGTATGCACACACAAACATAGACACACACAGTAGCCTGACCCAGCAGGGCAGGTTAAAGAGGAGTTAGGGAGGAAGAGGAGGATGAACCCTGGTTATCTTCAGTCTACGGAGAGTGTTTTCCCACAGCTGCACACGCAACGCGGCCTCTTGTGAAACGCACCGTTCAAATCTTCTGTCTTTATTGCCCTCCCTCTGTCAGTTTTATCTGATGAAGGTTTCAATAAAAATGCTAACATGCAACTAACCTAATGATGTACAGCTGAAAAATTAATATAGCTGATGTTTATGTTGTACTTTTGTGTTGTTTACTCCACTGAGATCCACATCTTCACTTCTGTTGATTCTGAGCACTGGAATATGCATTTATCTGGGAAAAGTAATGAAAAGATGGGAATCTGCCCATGCAAAGCCCAGAGATAGCATTGGAGTGTTTTTCTATGGACCTCAGCTTAAGAACGGGGGAAACACACAGACAACTGTCAGGTTTGAAGAAAGATGGAAAACTGTGGCCCAATACAGGTAATAAAACCTCATTTTTGTTGAAAAAAAACTTTTTCTCTAACAAAAAAAGTGGTTAATTAAAAAAAAGACATTTAAAAAACACCAGAAACCCCAAAAAATAGCAATGGAAAAGTTCTATTTTTTAAAGAAAGGAAATGTTTGTTGATAAAAATGGTAAAAGACAAAAAAAATTAAGCCTCACAGGAAATGGAAAATAGGGATAACGTAACAAGTAAGTATTTTTTTCAAAACTGCAAACACAATTTTATTGTAGATTTAGGAAAAACTATTAAAATAAAGAAAATTTGAATGCAAAAAATCACTTCAGTAGAGGCTATTTGCTTGGACTTCTGCGACACTAGGTAACTAATTATAACCCTCAGTTGTTTGGGGCGTATTTAAAGCATTTTTAAGATAAGATAAGAATAAAGATCAAACTGTTTTTAAAACAAAGATCAAACATGTAGAGACAAAATAAAAATGTATTAATCCCAAAACAAAGCAAAGATAAAGTCAAATCAATTTGAAAAATGTCTAAAAAGAAACAAACATGTGACGCTTCACTAAACTATGCTGACTTGTTCCAGGGAATTATATAATTAGTATACCAATCATGTGTCATGGATCTTGTTATGGTCTATTTAAACTAACAATTTTAAAGCTTAGTACTCTTTGAAATATTCAAGTTAAATTTTGCATAAAAAGTCTAATAATGGGGGGATCGGTGTCATTCCTGCGTCATTAAACATCCGATGTGATTGGATCTCCGGTTTGTTCCAAGAATACTGAAGGTAAAACTTTCTATTAAAACATGCCTCATTTAGTCAAATGAGGCATGTTTTAAAAATATCATATTAATATTGTGCTTTTTGGTGTTTTATTTATGAAGGAAATTTATTAAATATTGTTTGGATTGCTGTTAAACTTTTTCATTTGGCTGCAAGTAGGAATAGCCTCTTCTATAATTTAACACCCCATTTCTAGCCAGAAATAAGCATGTTTTTCCATAAATTGAGTAGTGTGTCAAAAATAAAAAAAATAAAATTATTTATTTATTTATTTTTTATAAAATAATAGATCTTTTATTGATCCCTCAGTCCTAATGTTTTCGCTTGCTGTTCATTTCAAGATGTCCTAGAAAAATTCAGGCTCAAGTTTAGAATTTCAAAATGGCAAAAGAAAATAAAAATGTCTCTGCTAAATGTCATTCAGTGTGCTCCAGGAACTGATTTAAAGGGTCGTGAAACCATCAGAAACTCTGGTCTAACATTGTAAAATATTCATATTGAGGTCTCTATGTCCTCTTCATTCTAAGCTGATCATAAAGTCTAGTTTATTCTACAAAATATAAACAGATTTGAGGAGATTGAAAATATTATTTTTTATATTATTGTTCAAGTGCATGAGTCACACAATGCAGCAAAGTAATCTTCTACCATGATGCTTCCACCACCATGCCTTACAGAAGTGATGCTCCTCTGATGCTTGCTGCCTTTTTCTTCACAACACGATCAATGAAAACTGTTTAGTTTGATTCTCTGAACCATCTGCAAATTGTTTGATTTTAGATTTTGAGGAGCGATGTTCTGACAGTTCCACAGTATCCTTTACTGATGGGCTCTATTTCTTTCAATTGACTTTTGCAGCATCTCATCCAATAAGGATCTAAGGGCTTGTCTCCAAATGTGCAGCAATAATTAAAGTCAACACTTGCCTGTCAGATGCTTCAAATAGCAAGACACTATTATTTGAAACGTTTTTCTGTCAGTCTGCAAAAACTGTTGCCTAATTGAAATTTATGAAAAACTTTGATTCTTTAATGATAATACTAAATAGTCTGTGTCATTTATTTTAACAAAACATGACAAAAAGACAAAGCTTTGTTTTCGCAAAAATGCTCAAAAAGAAAAAAAAAGTACAAGAAGGAAAAATCTCTATCAAGTCTGAGGATCATGTTTCAGGGGTTAGTCAGGGTGGGGCAATTTCTAATAAATTTCATGATGTGCAACAGTTCACCAGGCTCCACAGAGACCAACAACAGCAGATGCCTGCTGTTTGTGAACTTGGAAATTCAAAGTTTTTGCACCTGCTTGTGAGAAATCAGGAGATCAAAATGTAAACTGGTCCAAATAAAAGGCCTTCTTTTTAAAGTTTGCTCAGAATTGATCAGTTATAGTCTAAAATAGCAAATAAAAAACTGTAGCAAGTAAACATTGTGTGTGAAACTCAAAAAAAAAATGCTTTTTGAATCGCTTTATCTTTTTACTGAATGATGGAAATGAGCCTAAATGTGTGTGATAAAAGTAGCCTTACTTTATTTAGGTATTTCATCTAGTTAATCTATGATGGGTTAATGTTTTAAATTTTTTAAGTTATTAAATGTGACGTTTTTAAGAAATTTCAACGAAAAATAAACAAGTCTTCAGACTTAGTGTTTTTAATTAATACTAGTGTAAAAAACATATTTTTGAAATAAAAAGATAATCAATAATCATCGATAATCATTTTTCCTGTTTGTCTCCAGCTTTACTTTAATTGTTATCATATATATTAATCCTTTAAATTTTATTTGTGAGCTCTTAATCTTTAAAGACCAAATCATATTTGTTTTAATGAATGCTAGTTGCATGAATTTCACAATAAAAACATAAACCAAAAGAAAAAATGTGAAAACTCTGATAAATCTTTATTTGATTGTTTGGATTAGACATTGCTAGAGCGCTGGAGTACTGTACACTTTTCTGTTTTTATTTAAAATGTGCCTTTTCCGTGTGGTTTATTGTTTGTAACATTAGTGACAATCCTAATTCCACTGATTTGGGAACTGAAGATGGGATAGACAAACTGGTTTTGCAGTTACACTCAGTTAGGAAATGTCTTGACATCCTCAAATGATTCCTTAAACGAACATCAAACTTGTGTTTGACACTGCTGCACATGCGAGAACGGCTGGTTTAGAAGATCAGGAAAATGTAGCCACACCACCAGTTCAGTGTCAGAAACAAATGTTTTGCCTGATCTTAAATTTTGCTGGAACAAATTTAAAGCTTTGACGAATCTTCTCAGATTGAGATGAGTTGGACCTTGTGTTCAGACTTAATCTCAGACCAGAGGTTAATCCTGGATGGATGAGGTTTGGGAAATTCAGTGGGCTTGGAAAAGGAGATGCAGGTTTGGAGAAGAAAAGCTGCAGACTGGAGCAGTGGGAGGAGAAGGAGAAGGAGGAGGAGGAGGGCGTGTTGGGTGAGGCTGAGAAAGGCGAAGGCTTTTCTCAGGTAGGTCTGCCCAAACATGATGGCTTGTTTACCTGTCACGTTGTTGCTTTTGTCTGGGTCTTCTGGCTGAGACAAAAGAGAAGGAGCTGCTCACCAAAGAGGACCACCAGTGTAGCCTCTGTGCGTTTCCACAAGCATGTGTCTGTTGCAGAGGAGTTTGTTCAAGTTGGCGTGTTTGACTTTGGGTGTGTTCTTTTAAACTTCCTCGCGCATTTCTCCGTTTGCGGGGTGCACATACTTAACATGTGAATGAGCTCACATATGCTTGTGTTTGTGCGACTGTGTGTGCAATCTTGAGCAATTGTTGTGTTTGTTGCCAGGCGGTTTTGTGTACAAACGCAAATATGTGTGTGACTAATTCGTTTGGAGGTGCAGCAGACAAAATGCACAGTTGAGGCCTGTGGGACTGAGTTTTGGGTTCAGAGTGAACGTGTCTTTGTGCATCTGAATGTATGAACGCATGAAATATCATTCTGGAGGGTTTTATGGTTTCATGTTCAAACGATGGATCCTAATGTTGACCGTTAAGGAAATTATCCAAAAAAAAACAACAGCTTTATTTTTGAGTCAGTTGTCAAATTAATTTTCTAATATCAAACTCTGTGGGGCCTTAAGGTCACACATCGGACTATAAATGATCACTGATTATCTGTAAACATAATTAGAAATGAATAATTTTGCAATGTGCCCAGAATTCAGCTTAAAGGTATTCTTTTCTAACATTTACTATATTATTACATATTTACTTTATTTGCTTTTCTTAACCAGATTTGTTAAGTTTTGCCAAAAAATGTAGAACAAGTTTTTTCTTGATAACTAGGATGATTAAAATCAAATTAAACTTCACCTCTAATGGTGTAAAACTATAGTTACATTAGAAGCTTTGCAAAAAACCTTTAAATATTTTCTGTCTTTTTATTTAAAGCAGTGAATGAATAATAACAACAAACAAACATTTCTTTATCTTTACATTTTTTATTTACACATTTTACTGAAAATGCTAAATAAAAAAAGCTAAATGTCAATATTCTATATTAATAAACCAAAGATTTTTAAGTTTGGCAAAATGGAAAAACTATTTTTTGACTTTTCCTGACAAAATGTAGTTTTCTTTATAAAAACTTTCTTTTTTAAATTTCCTTTAGCTTTAAACTGTTTTATAATTCCACACATTGAACATATTCCCAAATGACCAGAAGAAGTTTTTAAATTTTACTTTGAGACCTGAATGTTAACAGATTGACTCCGTGAATCATATTCTAGTCTAAACTTGAATTTTTTGGTTAATCTATGAGATTTTAATGTATTAAGTATTGAAGCATTGAAATGATCTTGTTCCACAGATAGTCTCAAAGAAAATCTGATCCTTTCATCCATTCTGGGAACCCCGAGCGACTCTCCAGCTGAGCGGCGCAAAGCCGGACACCTTCACACCTTTGAAAACGGCATAATTATCACCTCACTTAATATGATGTTTTTGAGCTGTGGGAGGAATCCTGAGCCACTAAAGCAAACACTTGTCCACAGAGAAAAATCCTGCACTCTACTAACACAGGAGCTTAAGATGAAATTTGAACCGGCAACCTTTGTGTGAGCCGACAAAACAACCAGTTTTTTCAATGATTATTAAGATTTTAATACATGTAAAAGCTACAAGTAAAAGCAATCCTATTACCTTAGAATCAAGGGCATAGAGAAAATGCTTTTTGTTTAGTGAGAATGCTTCAAAGGTTGAACTAAATGAGTCTTTGCATCGATTTACTGCTTCACGGACTTTTAAAAAAGTCTTTAGCATTGTTGTTAAGCAACACATCTAAGTCTTTTTGGAGAAAAAATTTTAAATTATCTATATGCTTCTAAAAATTTTTTTAGAAGCATATAGATAATTAAGTCATCTGCAAATTTCATCTGCAGATTTACATAACATAAAATATTGTTTTTAATCTCCTGTCTGACTTTTTAAAGCTTCTGAGGATTTTCTTGCTTTTTAGCATTAGTGAAATAGATTATTGAAGGTTTAATTTAAATTTTAGTGTTTATAGATTCATCATAAGACACATTATGTCTGCTGTTAAATTAAAACATTTGCAATTTTTTTAACTGACTTTTATTTAACATGGTTAAGTCTTATTGAGACTCAGAATTTATTTTACTGGAGACTTAAAGTAATTATTAGTAGCTCAACATTAAGATAAGACCTTTCATTCAAAGTCTCAAGAAATCATTAAAACAGTTAAAAAATAAAAAGTCATGCCAAAAAAAAGAAAATGTCCATTTTCTGAGACATTGGAACACAGATTTGTCCGTTCATCTCCTGATCCTACAAAATAAAATTTTTAAATGACACAAAATCACAGAGTTTTCAGATCCTCATTACACTAGAACAGAAAACACATTTACAGCAGCTCTTGTTTTATTCATCAGTTTATTTTACAGGGAAATTTCACATTTAGAGGCATGTCTGTAAATCTGCCAGATTTAGAAAAGGAAAGTTTTCATCTGAAGTCCAAGGATAAAAACAAAGTTATTAATAAATTAAAAAACAAAACTCCAACATAACCATCAATGAGAATTATAAGTATATATGAACATTGCAAAAGAGTAAAAATCCAATGTAAATATACATGAGAAATAGAAATATATACCAATTTGGGTAAAAATCGAAGGCAAAAACAAAGGAATAGTAATTGAGTAATATTCATATATGCATTCATTTTCTTAACAAGCTTTATCCCCGTTGGATCATAATGGAGTAAAACAATAATAAATAGTAATTGTAGTGATAATATTAATTAAAAACAAATTATTGTTTGCAGAGTTCATAAGTTATCCAAAAAGGCTACGTAACTTTTCCTTGGGTCAGAATACTTTTCAGAATCCAATTATTGGAACACACAATCTGGCGCAAATTTTAATATAAGAACACCTTTGAATGAAATGTGAAAAACTGATTTCTTCTCACAAAAATGAGAAAAAGCTGCTAAAATAGTTGTAGGTTTCCATTTTCTTGGTGTTTGCAGTTCAAAAGCTTCATTTGTTCAATTTAACAGATGACGTTTCTTTCCCAAGTCGGTCATGGTTCGAAGTGATTGCAGTGGTGCTGCATCTGCCTCCATGCAGTCGGAGCCTGTGTTGAATTGTGTGTGTCTTAAGGCTGTAGCTTCTGTCTGCTTGTGTGTGTGTGTCCTTGTTTGACAGTGTCTACCTGTGTGGCAGCGAGTAAGCCCACTAAGTCTCTGTTTGTCTCTGTCTGAGAACCATAATGCTCTGACTCATTCTAAAACGGGCGTGCTAAAACCCAAAGTGCTCTATCTATCATAGAAATCAACAGTCGCCTCTATAATTTACTAAACCAAGCCTGAAATACCTAATTAATATGTTAAGTATAGGTATGATTAAATGATGTGAAGGATGGCTGTAGACCATAAAGGTTTGTCATTGTTCCCATCCACATGAGGTCAGAGAGTGTGGGCTTAATGTGGTAATCTCTGAGATTTCTGCTCTTTTTTCCACTCTACTCTCTCTATTTAAATGTTTTTATGGCGTTGAAGCAGCTGCATGCTTGCACTCTGCTCTCCTCAGCTTGCCTGCTGTTTTTGTGATGTCTTGCCTGTTTTGAATGTAATATTTGCATAATTCAGTTGCTTAGAGTTCCAGCTTTCCAGCTTCAGTTTCTTCAGTTCTGCAGTTCATAAAGCTGAGTTGCTGTAGAGTTATTTTTCCTTTTGGTGATTGTAAACTACATCGGTAAATGATCCATTTCTGTGGTTCTGGAATTTAAAGTCCAGAATGATGCAAGTTTGAGTGTGAGCATTGCTTCACCTTGACAAAAATACAAATGTCTGTCTAGAAAACTCCATAAAAATGACCAATGACCTTAGTGATTTCATGATTTGATGCTCTGTCATTATGTGCTGATGTGAAATCAATGACTGTATAGGTTTTTAAATGGCATAATAATGTTTTTCTTTTATTATATTTTTAACTATTTGTTTATATCAGTGCATCACCTCAACAAATGTGTTTCAGAAACATGATTTCAATTAAAATGAAAAGCTAAAGGGAAATATTAAATAGACTTTCAAAGTTACAGACATTGGATATTTTTTAAAAAAATGGAATGACTCGTCTAAACACTAACAAGCTGTATTGGTTAAAACTTTCTCAAAACATTTCCAGTAGTTCACAATAATCCAAACTACTAGAAAAGGTGGAAGGCTGGTATGTTATGTGTAAGAAAAAAAATAATTATATTTGCATGAGAGGGGTTACAGAAATAATTATGATTGATAACAATTTATCGTTTTACCTTGGGACTGCATGGTGGTGCATTGGTTAACACTGTCTCCTCATAGTGAGATGGCCGCGGTTCAATTCCCAGCTGGGTTCTGCCTGTGTGGACTTTGCATGTTGCATACATGGCTTTTCTCTGGGCGTTCCTGTTTTCTCGCTTGTCTAAACGATGATTTGGTGTGAATGTGTGTGTTTGGTTGTGTGGCACAACAATGAACTGGCAACCTGTCCAGGGTGTACTCTGCCTTCACCCCATAACCCAAAAAGGGATTCAGCCGGTTTGGAAAGTGGATGGATGGATGCTTTAACTTTGGAGAAATTGGAAAAACTCTCAGTCTTGTTAAGATATTTTCGCATATTAGCTCTCAAAGCAATTGTCAGCAACAGCAATCTACAACAAAGACTCTATTTCACTTGTTTGTGACAACTGGCATTGGAGAATAAAATACATTTATGTGACATAAATGGAATTGTGAACTTTCAAAACATGTACAACAAAAATGTCTTATTTTTAAAATCAGATATCTTAAACCCTTTTTAACCCATAAAAACCTAGACCAATTTTTTTATTAAAATACAATTATGTGTATCTCACCACATAATCCATTTCTGATATTTTTCTGTTACACTAATATCACCATGGGTTCTTATGGGTTAAATCTGTCTTAAACCAGTCTGAAATCTGTTTTCAATCTGTCCTGAACAAGTTTCAGATCTATTTCAAATCTGTCTCAAACTAGTCTCAAATCTGTTTCAATTTTTTTAGAATCTGTTTCAAAATTGATCTCAAATGCGTTTCAAATTTGTCCCAAACCTGTTTGAAATCTGAACCAAACTAGTTTCCAAGCAATCTCAATTTAGTTCCAGTGTTAAAGTCCAATTTCTATACAGATTTGTCAGCCTGTGAAACAAAACTGTTCATTACACAAATTTAATGTAAATTGTTATCTCCTTGTGCAACATTTGTCTGTAAATACCAGATTATTTTCTTTTCTTAAATTTCTTTATGCATCATTTGTGCAAAACTGGTTTAGTGTCAATGGAATGAAAAGTTGTAGCAAGTGTGTCTATTTTTCTGACAATGTCTGTGTCCAACTCGCTGCAAGGAGCAACAACATAGTGAGATACAACCCTCTCACAGTATTTCGTGCGTTGCACTGAAATGCACAATATTGTAATATTTCTCGCTACATAAAGGGTTCAGTAAATCCTTCTTTGACCCTGTCACTTTCAGACATAAATAGTGGGACTAAGGCCAATACAGACATAATTCTCTTACAACTGGGCTCAGGTCCACCCCAAAATTATCCAACATCAACAGATGTCATGTGCATATCTCATTTTAGTTTTTTCTTACCATAGCCATCTTTTTACTCCCTCGTCCCCATCTCCTACTCTTCCTCTGTCATGTTACTCCATATTTCTCCCACTCCCTAGCTACATCTTCAGCTCTGCACCTCACCCCCACATCCAACCATCCATCCCTTCCTTTTTGTTTTGCAGCTGTTCCTCTTTCTCTCTCCTGGGCTGGTGAGCTGAGGACGCATATAAATCAGACAGGAGTTATTTCACAGGGACACAAAAAAAGATGCTAAACTGAAGAGGTTTGGGGACAGGAAAGACAAAAGTTGAAGGGACAAAGCGTAAAAGAATCAAAAACATTGCTTCTGGAAGCTTGCAGTTTTATTTTTTACACATTGCATATATTTTGGGTTTAGCTACATGCTAGAAAATGGGCAATCTTCATCCTACAGCAGAAAAACATGGATATAAAACCAATTAGTCATTTTTTTCCGGCCTCACACTTGTTATTGTGGCAATTGTTTTGAACACTTTGTTAAAGAAAAAGGCTAAGAAGTCCACTGCCAGGAGCAAAATTGAATTAGATGATGGTGGAGGATTCCAAATAGACCAAGAAAACCACAAACTTTTTGTGGGGATCCGCTGGGAACATCTAGCAAAGGAAACTGTCTGACAGACCCTCCACTCCTACATGAACCAGAACATCAGTTCCAATCTGGGGGAAATAGTTCCTCCAAGCTAAAAACTCCATGAATGAGAAAGAGGCCTTTTAAAGAAAAGATGTCATTGAGGTGGCATCTGATTTTCCTGTGTCAGGTCAGGTGAACAGTAACCTTGGCTGCTGCAGATGCAAAAGCTCATAGAGGATTCTGGAAAACAGCAGGTGGGTCAGGTGAAAAGACAGTTTCATCAGAACAGCAGTTGTAGCAAATGTGGTTCTGCCTACCTTGGCAAGTAATGACATCAATGTTTTCATTCAGCACATCTTTCTAATGCGACCATGTGGGACGCTGGTGACAGTCCTAGCGTAATGGAGCGTGGCTCCTCTCTTAAGCTGCATTCACACTGAACGCGATCAAGGGGCATCCAGTTTCGATAATAAGTCAATTCAAAGACACAACCAGAGGTCCTGCAATTTGAGCATGGACATGGTGGTCTGGCAGCAGCACACCCGACTCGGTGTAAATGGGGCGTGTTGCAGTGTCTTCGTGTTTTCAGAGTTGCAACATCTAAAGTATGGTAAGGAAGCCGTGTGACGCCAACCAATCAGGGACTCAGAGACGAAAGTACTGCTGAAAGCTGCCATCATTTAGACGCAGCTGCTGCAGTAGATGGTGATCCTCACCATACTGGGAGAATCTCTGATTGATCTCATGAACCCAGACATGGAGACGTGATTACCAATGCCTTTGTGGAGCTCTTCTCAATAAATTAACCTGATCTCTCAACATCATCTTCATGCGTTGACAGTATATGCAGTATATAGATATGCAGTCTATGCTTCCTCGTACTGAAAGGACTGAAGATTTTTGACAGTAGCACCACACTATGAACACATTTTTTGGACAAGCAGTGAATTTGAAATGCGAATCATGTTTGGTGTGTTAATGCAGCAGTAGAAAAGAAGGACCAGAGGATGTAAAACTAAGAAAATGTACTATGGTATGACTACGCTGTTACAGGCTTTTGGTTTGTGACTTTCATTTTAGAAATATTTACTGACAAAGATGCCAATTCGGACATTTTATGAAATTTTAGAAACATTAACATTAAAAACATTAAATAGTAAGACAGATTCATGCTTTGTCTCTGCAGGAAATAATGAAGCTATGTTTCTAAAATCCTTACATGTTCTGAAATTTTTACCTTAATCTGGGATTTTTAGGAGAGTGATATTTATCCGTCAGTATCATTCCACTGCTTCATCTGATCGTGGTGATATCTTTTCAAAATAAAATTAAAGTAAGATGTAGCACAAGTGTAAATTTAAAACAGTCACAGACACAATGTTTGATTTATTCTCATACTTAATGCAAAGATGTTAAATCTGTAAAACAATGTGTGATTTGGAATTTTTGGCTACAAAAAGGCAACATCTGCTCCACAAAATTGACATTTTCTGTCTTTAAATAAAGTCTTTTAGTCCTTTAGCTGTTGTAGAGCTCTGCATAGCAGGGGACCTGTCAAGCACATGCACATTGCCTTGAATTTTATTGTATTCTTTTATTTTTGCGTTGAAAAAAATCTCACTCTGAAGTGCTTTGGTGCTACTTGGATGAGATTTTTGACCCAAAAATTAATGGCTGGAGTCAGCGCTGACTGATAAAATGTTAATAAGTTAGTGGATAAAGCTGATGTCTATATTTTTAGAATCACAAAATCCCAGGACAAGACCTGATCTAAATCCCCGTCTGTCTTCGCTTAAGTCCTCACCATCCTGCCCTGTCTGTGGCTCTGAGCCACCGGTCCATCCATTCATATAGAAGATGTAAATCTTGAGAAACATCACACCAAAATATTTTCATTTATACAAGAGCTTTGTGGGTTTTTGTTAGCCACCAGTGGCTGTCAGTTTCAGTAAAGTCTTCTTGGCCTGATAAGCGCGTGTACTCATTTTGTCTGAGAGAGAACCTCCCCTCTTTTTGACCTTTCAAAGACATACTGCAGAAGGATTTACTTCCCCGCTCTGCCAAGATTTCTGTGTGGATTTGTGCAGATGATAGTAAAACAACTCAAAATAATGAAGTTAAATGTTGTGATATAAAGTCGAGTATTTTGCCTGACCGTTCCTCCAGGTGGGTTCTTCTCTGGATGTCTTTGTTCTCCGCCTTCTCTGTAGGTCCGACCTTTGCTCCGCTTTAATCAGGTAAAGTAGTTCTTCCAATAATCCATTGTTTTCAGCCACACTGTGATGCTGCGGTGAGATACAAGCGAGTGTGCATGCCTGTTAGTCTGACTGAGTTCTTGAAGAGATTGGAGTGGCCTTGAGGTCAAAGGCCACATAAACACAGATGGCACTCTGCTTCTGGCTGGCTTAAATGAGCAGTTTTCTCTTTTTTTCCTTTATTTCTTTCTCCTCATTACTTTATGCAGTCACGGCTCTTGTGTCTTTCTTTATTCAAGCATTTCTCTTTTGTTAAATCTCTCTTTTTTAAGAAAATCTTGTAATATTTTACATCTAATCACTGATCTTCCCTGAAGTTGATTTTGCTCCCTCTGAAATTTTTCCTGTAAATCTTCTGCCGCCTCTGACTCCTAACAACAGCTGCGTTATTTTTGTTTTGTCTCTTCCTCATGTCTGCTGAGGAAAGAATGTTCCTCTCGATTTCCAGATCCTTCCCACGTCCAGATTGTTGTCAATAAATCAGTCTTAACTTCTGTGTCTTCTGGTACTGGCTTGCCCTTTCATCTGTGACCTTGTCAGAGATCCATCTACACCCTGTGGCACCATGCCAGACCCCTGAACATCTTCTTCGAATTCCACAGGAGCTGATGTGTTACAGTTTTCATTACTTTTCTGAGGTGGGGTGGCAGAGAAGGATCAGACTTCTGATGTGGATGCAGCTCAACCAAACATTAGTGGATGAGTTTAAAACGCAGAGCTCAGAACAGCGCTTTTGTCATTCACGGCATAGCATCAATGTGCCTACAGCCAATAAGGCTTTACAAAAAAAGTTGTTTAAAATTTCAGAACACATTTTGATACTACAAACCCGGGTCTGACAGTCAATGTCTTTTTAACTGAAAATGTTCTGATTGGAATTGCCTTCTTTAAACTTTGTATCCTTCAGTTTCACAATTTCTTTTTACTAAAATCTTGCAAATCACAACAAAAACCTGTGTTTGGGGGATCAGATGCAAAAGAGAATTTAGCTGTGAATCCCAACATAGAGAGTTACATCGAATACAACTGTCAGGATCTGGAGGTGTAGGAGCCAAAATGCAGGAAAATTGGCTTGGAGGCAGAAACTTAAACATTCAATGAATAAACATAAGAAGCAGATAATGTAGAACTGAAAACCAGACACTTCTACTCACTGAAGACAATTAACAGACAAAGAAAACAGTTGTGGATGATTAACTTGAACCTGGAGTGACTGACAGAGAGCAGAATGTGTTCAAAAACACCACTGACCAACCAAACTAAACTGCAAAAGCCTCACAGCAACACTATGATAATAATAGCATTAAATATGAATAATTTCAACATTCTGGGGATAAAGGTTGTTGGTTTCTGTGTTTAAAGCGTCACCATTGGTATTACATTTGATTCATGTTGATTTTGCATGCAGCACATTGTGCCAACATAAATAGCCTCCAGTGTTTTATTGCTTTGATGCCTTCCAAGTTTGTGATCAAATAAATGAACACATGTTGACAAAAATTTGTTTGAAAAAAAGACAATTGCATCAGTTTCACGTAGACAGGTATTATAGCTAAATAGCTATCTATTAGTAGTTTACTCTAAAATTGTACCTAATTTTAAAGCCCCTGCATCTCTAAAATCATGTGCATATCCTTGCCCTGCAGGAATAATAAGATGGCCATAGGAAGAAGTACAGACCATGGATGATAAGAAACAAAAGCCCCTCTCCATGCATGGAGGGTTCCATCCCAAATCCAGCATCCTGAGACTGTATGCTAGCTGCAAGGAAGGAGGCCGAGGACTAGTGAGCGTAGAAGCCACTATCCTGGATGAAACATCCAAGATGCATGAATGCATCAAGCTCAAGGCCCCAACTGACAATGTGCTCAGTGAATGTCTCAGGCAATGGAGAGCAGAGGATACAGTGCTGGAGGACAGATCCTCATGGGAGGACAAACCCCTGCATGGGATGTACCACGGACCATAACTGAAGTGGCTGATATCCAGAAGTCCTAAGGGCTGGTCTACAGGACAGCACTGAGGCGCTCATCCTGGCAGCTCAGGAACAAGCCCTGAGCACCAGAGCGATAGAGGCTCAGATCTACCACACCAGACAAGACCCAAGGTGTAGATCTACCACACCAGACAAGACCCAAGGTGTAGGCTGTGCAAAGAGGCGCCTGCCTGAAACAATGCAGCACATAACTGCAGGGTGTAAGATGCTGGCAGGGAAAGCATACATGGAGCGCCACAATCAAGTGGCTGGAATAATATAAAGGAATATGTGTGCAGAATATGGACTGGAAACCCCAAGGTCAAAATGGGAAACTACCCCGAAGGTGGTAGAGAATGAGAGGGCAAAGATCCTGTGGGACTTCCAGATCCAGACTGATAGGATGGTAATGGCAAACCAACCAGACATTGTAGTGGTGGATAAAGAACAGAGGAAAGCCGTTGTGGTGGATGTGGTAGTGCTAAGTGATGGGAACATCAGGAAGAAGGAACATGAGAAACTGGAGAAATACCAGGTACTCAGAGAAGAACTGGAGAAAGCCTGGAAAGTGAAGGTGACAGTGGTGCCTGTGGTAATTGGAGCACTCGGGGCTTTAACCCCCAAGCTGGAGGAGTGGCTACAACAGATACCTGGAAAGACCTCAGACCTCTCAGTCCAGAAAAGCGCAGTGCTAGGAACAGCTAAGATACTGTGCAGGACCCTCAAGCTCCAAGGACCTGAGCTTGGGTGAGAAACCACCCGTGGAAGGGTGAGAGGGGAATTTATATATACAGCGGATGTTTCTTTTTTGAATAGCAACATGCTTGAATTGCTTACAGGACACTTATAGCCAAAGTCCCCAAACCTGTGTAGTTTTCTAAGACAAAGTTTCTGCAAAGTGACACTATTTTACAATAAATTTGCTGATGAGTTGTGGGCGGGATTGTTGGTGAAGCCCCACCCCCTTTCCCATCCCCATTGTGAAATGGAGCAGGGAGCTTGTGGTATTGCGTTTTTCTTAGTCGCAAATAACCTCTTTTTCAAACTACATTTTTTTGTCTGTACCTGATTCCCATTCAACAAATCCGCAGACAATTTTAAGCTTATTTTCTTAATATATTTCCTTTGTAATCAGAAAATGCCACAAGAACATGTTAAAACACCAAAAACACATTATTTTTATGGAAGTGGGTCTTTAAAAAAAAACCTTTAAAGCATCCACATAAAAGGGGATTTAAAAAAAATTCTTGTCTCCTCAAAAGTTTCTTAATTTTTGAAAAACATTCCTACCACAGCCAGTAGACAAAAATATAGATATCTTCTGAAGCTGTAATGTTGCTCCCTGTAAGTCATTTTAAACCGAAAAGCTGACTCAGTGACTCCATGTCAACAATGTTGTGGCGCTCTGGAATAAAGCATGTGCAGTAGCGGTCAGCTGCAAACAGCGGTGGTTTTATTCATGCGGGTGTGATGATCAATCAAAATATCAGTGCGGAACAAGAGAAGACAAAGTGACTCTGTGAAAGTTGCATATATGTTGAGGCAGTTATATAAAGGTTAACAAAAGGTTGCACTCTATTCAGGTAAACACAACCTGTGAAACCTTGTATTTACTGCCGTTGCGGCCTGAATGACTGATGCTCATGTGGGTGTAGTAATTGTGCTCATACATTGCTACAGTAGGTGTGCACTTTTGTCTAGTTTTTTTTTTTCTTCCTCTGGGCGTTTTCAGCCTGCCTTGTAATGAATTGCTTCTCTTTTGTCAGCTTTCCAAACAGCCCTGCTTTTTAAGCACACAGGATGCTTTTTATGCTGGACGCGTGCTTCGCTTTTCCTGATTGGCCCTGTGTTTCTGCACACCTGATTTGTTTCACTGCAATCCTGATGTGCTAGCATTTTAGCACATTGTACTCCGGAACAGTCTCTGAGAACTGAATGCTCACCTCCGCCTGTTGAGATACACCTTCACCTCGCCAACCAGCTCTACCTGATTAGAATGAAAACAATGCAGGTTGGAGGCAGGCTCGGTTGCAGGGTTCCATGTAAAGGAATGGGTTGGCTCCTTTACAACATGCCACTGCTGATAAATGAGCAGGAGCTCCATCATTGTGTTCATGCCACAGACAGATGGCAGCGGTGACAGACAGGCACAATTGATTGGTTGGGAAATCAAAGAGAAACAAGCTTTTACATTTTCAGAATTTTGTCCTTTTGTGCCTCTAGGTAAAGGTGTATTTTTATTTAAATGCGCAGTGGTTAAGGTAAACCATTTCACTACTGTGCGTGTGTTTTACTGAGTGAATGCAAAGCAAGAAATTTGCATGTGCCTTCTTGTGTGTACAGGACAGATCCCTCTGAATAACTGGGCTGTGGTGTGGAGTTGAATGCGTACACACTGTGGGAGGCATATGAATTAGGTTTCCATGCAATAAACCACAAACTTGGGTTTATTTTAAGAATTAACTGTAGAGTTATGCATGAATGTGTGACAATAAAGTGCATATGTGCCAGATTGGCACCTTTTATCCTGCATTTCTGCACTTGTACATTTTTAATGCAAGAAATGTTGTAGGTCAAGGCCAAAAAATGCACACATGGCTTTTATTTTTGACGTACAAAATTTTAATTGTTTAAATAATTTGTACGTTTACCTAGTATAACCCACTATCAACAATAAAAAAGGTGAAATAATTTATCTGAATGGCAACACAGAGAGATATGAACCTGTAGGTGAACCAATTATCTGCAGCTTCATCCATCTTGAACTCCACTTGCACAACCCATTTTGCCACACCAGGAAATTAGATAGATAGATAGATAGATAGATAGATAGATAGATAGATAGATAGATAGATAGATAGATACTTTCACTGTCACATTTACAACTGAATTTAAAGTTCTCTGATTTCAGGGCATTGTTTATTAAAAGCCAAAAAAACAATAAAGGCCTTATACCTAATTAACAGTTGATTATTCATTCAATTTTTTAAAAATCAAAATAAATCACAACTAGTGGAGAAAAAGTTTAACATTTGGTCATTAAAAACAAGAAATGAAAGCTAATTTAAAACTACTAGGAGGTGCATTCGGCATTAAAATCAAGAATTTACAATTAACCGGCCTCACCGTCACTTTGTGTGCTTGGTGACATGAGTGCCATCGATATAGAAGGAGGATAAGTATCTATCATTGAGGGTCCTTAGGCAACTGCCTCCCGAGCGCAGTTAGGCTGCAGCTCACCGCTCCCCCAGGGGATGGGTCAAATGCGGAGAAGAATTTCCCCGTTGTGGGATCAATAAAGTACCAATTAGTATTATTATATCAGCTTGGAAAAATGTCACCCCAGAGTTCAAGTAACTTTGAAAGAATTCAGTCTCTCTGGTCTCTCCATGAATTAAGGGGTGGGGTGCCTGGTCGTCACTGCTCCTTGTCTGTCTGCCGTGGTTTTGGAGTGGGGGTCGGGGCCCTCCGGTGCCCAGTGGGGGGCAGTGGGGACTCCGTTAGGCGGGGGGTCGGGTCCGATGCCTGGGTTGAGCGGGCTGGGGTACTGTGCAGCTTTCCTGGCTCGGGTGTAGGGGTGTGTGGTTGGGGAGGTTGCGTGGTGGTCTGGCTTGACTTGGGGGGTGGTCTTTTGCTGGCAGTGATGTCCAAGCACACCCCCTACCGAGGGCCCTACATGTCTAAGGTGCAAATAAAACCGAGAGGGGGGGGGGCTATTCCATGCAGCAACCATGGGAGGGGGACCACTGCCAAGTAGTTCTCCCCCCAAGGTGCAATGCACGCTGTACCCCCTCTCCCCCATCACCCTAATAAGAGATTATATGAGGAAGGGGGTAAGTGGTCAAACAGCCGTCCCCCAGCACAGGGCCAAGGTCCCCTCAGCCCAGGGGTCCCATCCCCCTAGGCCCCGCCACCACCCACCCCACACAGAGAGAGAGGAGCCAGGAAGCCCCGCCCCCAGGTGCCACCCCTGGGAGGGTTCTGATCAGGCCTACCCGACAATTTTAACTGCACTATAGATATTTAGTGGGGAGGGTGATTAGACATCACTGTGAGTAATCAGGAGATGTCCCCTCAGTGCCCTGCCTGCCAATTTTATCCGCACCCCCTTAGTACATACACCCTTTACCAATCAAAATATACACAAACACACATGCATGCATACACACACCCTCACAAACACACACATATGCATTTGACAAGGAAGGTGGGACCCCGGACCATCTTTCCCCATACTCCATCCCTGGAGGGGGGGTAACAGGGGTGCTGGCTTCCTGGGCCCAGCCTCCCTCTGTCCATGCAGGGAGAGGGATCCCTGAGTTGTCTGGCAAGACCAAGAGCCAGGGATCACATCACATTATATCTGAGCCTGGGGGTGTCTGTGTCCCTGTGGGGTGGATTCTGGTCCTTGCCCCTGAACTCTGGGCCAAATGTCCAACTGTGGGCAAGCCTGGTCAGGCCATGTTTACAACACTTCTTGTGGACCCCCTCGTCACCTGGGGTCCTCCTACTGGGCGGCGACGACTGGCCCCTGCCTTGCTCTCTCCTGGATCAACCGTGGGCCACGTGGGTGGCTGCCTGGAGCTTGGGGCGGTTCTCCCTTGGGGGAGTCCTTGCTCGTACCTGGGGTTGGGGTGGGGGGATGCCCAGAACTCTTGGGTGGTGATGAGGTGCTCATCTGGGGCTGTGGGTGCTCTTCTGGGGCGGGGCCCCACGTTGGGCCCTCCCGCGAGGCAGGCTGCTCTCCTGGTTGGACTGGAGCTGCACTCTATGTCCCCCCGTGCCTCCCCTGCTCTCTGGCTTTGGGGGGCCCCGTGGCGGCCCTGGTCTGGGTGGCGAATGCGGTCAGGTAACATAGCCAAGCCAAGCCCTCCGAATATCTCAGGCTTGCCTGAAAAACTTGTAAGGATTTTCAAACAACATAACATCCCAGTTCATTTCAAACCAGTTAATACTCTCAGACAAAAACTGGTTCATCCAATGGACAAAATTCCCAGCTACAAACAGAGTAATGTTGTGTACTCTATCCACTGCAAAAGAGAACTGCAAGGAACAGTATATAGGAGAAACCAAACAACCTCTACACAAGCGGCTTTACCAACATCGCAGAGCCAACCCAAGTGGACCTGAGTCTGCAGTGCATCTCCACCTGCAGGCCACAAACCACTCGTTCGAGGACAGTGAAGTCAGATAGAAAGGATGGTTTGAGCGAGGAGTGAAAGACGCCATCTTTGTCAAGAAGGATAAACCTTCTCTTAATAAGAATGGTGGTCTCAGGTTTATTCTTCCATCCATCTACGGCAGTGTTTTGAATCCTAAACAAACCAAACCAGTTCCACCTGGGTCGTTAATAGCTGAAAGAGATGACCAGTTTGGGGAGGGAGTCACTGGCTCCCCAACCCCCAGCTGAGGACAAAGGACTCTCAATGAGCCAAAACCATGTAGGCTAAGTTGACAATACCATCCAGTTTCAGGTCTGACTCCTCCCTCATGAGCGCAGATATACCAGCTCTTCGACCAGCTAATTCAGAATTGACAAAGTCTCTTGGATAAGAGGTGAAACGTCTTCTAACTTTAAAACCAAGTCCAGATGACATCCCCTAAACCTACTACAATATGATTAAAATGAATGAAGTTTGGCATAGATTACAAAAGGGGTTTATTCAGTCATACCTCTGGTTTTTCAGAAGACTCATAACCCCTGTTGTTAAAAAAAATATGTCCAACACAAGAAGCCTTCAGCTCTCATCTGTCTGCCCAGCTCTTGGACAGGACAAGTTAAAAAAAAAGAATTTACAATTAAAAAAGAGTCACAAAATTGTTAAAACATGCATAAAAGTTATAAAATCTCAAGACCACCTCTAAAATTGGATTTTCCGCCACCATCCATCTGTTTCCTTAACCCAATAAATCCCTTTTGGGGTCACTGAGATGTTGAAGCCTGTCATGGCTACTGTTGGGCAAAGCCGGGGAACATACACCCTGAATAGGTTGTCAGTCTGACGTAGGGCACGCAAGCACTACCACATGAACACTATAGGTCACAAATTGACCTATGAAGCTGGTTTTTGGACTGTGGGAGGAAGCCGGAGAGCCCAGGGAAAACCCAAGCATGCACCGTGAAGCCCATTTTTCTGTATTTAAATTAAATAAATGAGGGAGGATTAAGTCTGACTTCTTTTTTCTTTGAATTTGTCCTGTTTAACAAATGTGAGCTAACACCTGTGCTTGAATGAGTGTTTCTGTTCTGCTGGGGTGGATGATGGGAAGAAAAAAAAAGAGGTAGAGTGCCAAGTCATTCCCACACCAAGACCTCAAGTCAGACTTCTCTGGACCAGAAGACTAAAATATCAGTTGATTTTAACAAAACTGTTTCCAGATGTATGCAAAAGCCTTTAATGTTTTGGGGTGGGGTTCATTTGCTCGTGCACCTGCTCCGGTGAAATATTACCACACCCTTAATTAGAATGGAGTGTTTGTGAGCTTGTTCTGCCTCAATGGCGGAAGATGCCGTGCAGCGTTGTGGCAGGTGTCACAATCAAATGACCCACTTTTAAAACTGGACTGGTTTTGTTTGGTGAAAACCTTTGAGGTCAAATTAGGATCAGAGTAAAGTGAATAAAAAACAAGTCTGCAAATTAGAAAAAAGTACATTATGAATTGGAAAACAAAAGTTAAAAAAATGGAAAACAGTTTCAAACTCAATACACATTTCTAACTTAAAGGCAATATTCAAAATTCTAAAAATACAATTGGAAATGACAAAAAATAAATAATTTAAATGTAAAAGAAACATTGAAAATTTGGAGGGAAAAAATTTAAAACTTTTAATTTTTGTATTTTTAACTTTTGTTTTTTGGTTTCTCTCACTCTTTATTTTCAGTCTACGTGTATGTGAATCTTGTGAATCTTGTGGTTGTTACACAGCTAAAAGTGGATTTTTCATGTCAGAAAGGACAATTGTTCTTTTGAGATGCATAAACGGTAATGTTTTTTCATTTATAAAAGTCGAGACTGTAAATATAACCTTTGAGCCATGTCACATTAAAAATAACTCAATAAGCGTTCAATATTAGGTTTATGTGATAAAGGTTGCATCGAAGCCAATAAAAATAAAAGGTTTTTACATGCTTTTGTTTTTATTCCCCTTTAAAAACATCCTGTGTGTAACGTTAAGAAACACAAAATTAAAATCACTTCACTGTGAGTTGCATTTTCCTGCTTACTCTGTTCAAAAAGACTCAAAAGAGGTAGTTTTTTGCCTCTGATTTCCATAAGCCTGGTCCTAAATTTGTGGTTCTTCAAGTAAAACCTGAGGGCCAGAGTGGAGCCATGCAGATCAGGAAGATATATGGTGACATCAAAGCTGTTCTTTGCACCCCACAAAACCTTGACAGAATCAGAAAGTAACAGCTTAGAAGGGAAGAGGCCACGAGAAATCTTTCTGCCCTTTTATGCAAGCACTTTGTGCTGCTTACCAAAGCCCATTTGTTTCTGTTTTTTAAAATGCACAACAATCAGGTGCCCATTTTAAAATATTTGTTTAAAACCAAACAGCAGCAATTGGAAGTAAGATGACAGATTCAATTCTTAACTTTCTTCCACCTGGTTTCAACTAATATTTAATGATGTGATTAGGCTTTTTTTTCACATTTCTACATTGTATTGTTGTGTAATGTGCTCTACGCATTGAATTTACTTTGGTAATATTATGTGTTTTTCAAAACTGTTTAATATTAAGTGCGCGTTCACTTTCTCAAAGATTTTCCAGGTAATTTGACATAATCCTGTGGAGCATCAGTTCATGTCAATTTTGTTATTAAGTGCCATTAACCAAAATGTTGTCAAGTCATTGCAAATAATCAAAAAAATATTAAGCCAAATTAAGTTTCTTACAATTTCTGTGAAGGGCTTTTGCCTGTAGGAGGTTATAGTCACTAATAAAATAGCGTTGAACAGTTTTCTGATTGTGAAATGTTTTTTTTTTCTTCCTTTTTCCTCTTTTTTAATTATTCACCCTTTGATTTAAGATTCAATCTTGAAGGTGTACATTCCGATCCCATTAACAAAATATCTAATATTATTTAAATGTATTCATTTTGAGGCATAACAACTTCAACTTTAGCCATACAAAAAAATCCAGATAAATAACTAACAGATTTTCAAGACAAATTTTAGCTCCTGTCCTTATTATGCATGAGGAGAAGAAAGGAATTACTCTGATTCAACAAGAAGAAAAGGGACTTAAGTTGCAACGAAACTTCCTTAGCTTATCAAGAATAAAAATAATCCAAAATACATTAAATTAATGCTTCAAATCAATGGTGGAATTGAGTACAACTGTCTATGACAAATAAGTAGTAATAATGTTTAACAAAGGCACTTATTTGTTGTGACAGGAAAAAGTACCAGATCTATGAATTTTATTTTTTTTTAAAGTCACAAGCAGGGTTTAAAATGCTCTAAATAGGGCAACTAATCAACAAATATGGCAACAAGGTGCCATGACACGAAACTGTCAATTCTAAATAGACTGATGCTGGTTTAAACTTTGTTGAAATAGAAAAATAATATGAAAGTCAACTTAACTTTGGAAAACAGTTTTGGGCTTTTTTTTATGGGAATGTTTTAAACACTTTCAAAATATCACAAATGATTGTTGTTTTTCAAAAATAATGAGGGGGTTGAACTAAACTACAACTTTTCAGTTTTATGCTGTTTAGGTTAATGAAAACTAAGAAAGAAAATACACAAACTGTGAAAAGATTTCCACAGACTCAACTCAGGAATATGAGTAATTTTGACTTAACCGGCAGAACAGACCATCAAACAGACCAATCACTAACTTAACAAGAAGACACACAGGAACAAGTATTGTGGCGGATCAAACCACTTTACAGACATGGGGGGAAATCAAAACACTCAACAAAGAAAAAAATCTTTTAGCTAAAAGAATAAAACCACAAACTCATAACTTTAAACAAAAGCATGACAACCCAATTGAACCAAAGCTAAGAAATGTTAGTAAAATAAGTCCAATTTTTTCTCCCTGCCCTATAAAAAAGCTGGATCAATGGTACCTGCCCAATTGACTGACTGGTGTATATAAAGACTGTGCTTCCTGTATGCTTCTTTTGACCTCATAGAGCAGCCACAGCAGCAGAACCAGTCAGTACCTGCAGTAACCATCCTTCTTCTCCTCAGCACTGGTAACTCAGAACATAAAACATATTTTCAACATTTCAGCTTGTGAAATGAAAATGCAACAACTGTCAGAAAGTACACCTAATAAGAAACACAAGCTGATACAAAGGTGTAGAGTGTAAGAAGGGTTACCTTCATTTTAAAATGGGTGATGTCGTGCAGACTGCCTTAACATCAGGGTTCTCTGTTCAAAATCTGATGTTTAAAAGTACTTCATTGAGTGTTTTCATATGTCTCTCAAAAAGAGAAAACTTTCTAATTGGTGATGAGGTTATTAAAGACCCACTCAGATCATCTTTTGATCTACTTTCAAAGTGTTCCCAGTGGAGCAACCCCGCCCGCTCTTCCTCTACCTGTTGCAGGCTTGTGGTCCGCCCAGAATATTCTCTACGTCACAAACAATATCTTCTTCAATCTGCTTTTTCTTTTCTTTTTACTGTTCCTGTTTTACAACGATTTGAATAAAGCAATACTCAGACATACAGTTTTAAGCTTAAGGTTCTTGATATATGTTTTTCTATCATCTTGATATATGTCCTCTATCATCAGAAAATGTCACAGGAACATATTAAAAACACCAAAAAACATGATTTTGATTGGAATGGATCTTTAGAGTTCAAGTCCCACAAGTTGTCACTCACCTGTGAAATTTGTTTTCTACACTTGGCCTAGCCCCTGGCTGAGCAGTGAGCTGCAGATACAGCCACCTTCAGGAATCATGTGGTGGTTTAGCCGTCCAATCCAACCTCTCAATGCTGAGTATCAAGTAATAGACATTTGGTTTGACCAAATACTCTAAATATAGGAACCAAGGATTTGAACCCTTGACTTACGAATCTCAGAGAAGACACTCTGCAATAGGCCATGGAGCCTACTATTGTCCTGTAACAATAATGTTTTAGACTTAGAAGAAATTCACCACAAGACTGTGATTCCCCATCATGCACTGTGTAATTAAAACTGATTACATTTGGTCGTCATTACTTTTGCCTTTCACTGCAACTTCTTGATTTCTTTTGAGCAAACAGCCCCTGGGTGTGACTTCATGTTGCTTAGGTTGTTTTTTCTCTTAAAAAGAGAAAATTGCATCTGTTTTAACTTAAATGTCAACATTTGCTATGTGTGCCAAATTCGTTGTGCAATAGAATCTAAAAAGCCGAAGACAAGAAAATCCAACCTGAAAATTAAGTAAACAATGGTTCCTCTCAGATTCATCAACATCATGTGATTTTTGAAGCAGAAAAGCCAATAATTTCACATAATCACAGGTTAAAAATCAATAGTTTATGAGTAGATTAAGGTAAAACAAACAAAAGATCTCAGCCGGGGTCTTTCTGTTGCAGTTTTCTTGTTACTCTTGAGTCCTCAAGCAAAAACATGCAGGCGAGGATAATAATTTGAATGTTGTCTTTAAACTGTCTCAAACATGTGTATCTCATTTCAAGCAAGATTTTTAATGAATGGAACTTTCAGCATAGGAATGTTAAACATATTTTATTCTTTCATACAAAGCTTATATACAGTTTTAACGTAATTTATGTTAAAATCACAATTTAATTCTTACTTATAGGGAATTTGAGGGCTAACTCAGTTGTACATGCTGTTAGGAACAGTTCTTGTTCTTGTCTTTTCCAACCCTGTGTTATTTCCCTCACATTGTCATAGTCGTCTGAAGTGCTCCTTGATTTTTCAAAAGTTGTTTGAATATTTTTGTTTTTTTTCCTATTGACTACTAAAGCTGTTTACTTCTGCAATGTTTATCCCAGCAGTTTTTTTTCCTGTTTGACTTTTTAAAGCATATATTTTAATGTGTTTATGTGTTTGAGTGTAAAATAGCATATTTGTTGATAGAACTGTGTGTAAGGAGTTTCTTGTTTATTCTTTTGAATTGTATAGAGTCTTTTTAGTATGAGGTCAAGGCAGTGATGGAGCTAGAATATTTTCTATGGGTGCCAGGAAGGCAGAGTGAAAAGCCATTATAAACCAAATGATCAAAAATTCAAACAGTTTCATTATTTTTACTGCTAACAGCACTTAACAGTAAAAAAAGTAAACACTCGAGTGGTGTTTTGTTATTGGACTTCTGTGCTCGTCATAGTTTGTCCATAACGAACACCATGTTTGAGCACAAGGGGGGTCCATCAATACACCTGACATCAGGACACCCTAAGGAGGAGGTCAATGATCGACTTTGTAGTTGTTTCAGGCGACCTTCGGCCTTGTGTCTTGAACACTCGGGTAAAGAGAGGGGCAGAGCTGTCCACCGATCACTACCTGGTGGTGAGTTGGATTCGCTGGCAGGGAAGGAGGCCGGACATTCCCAGCAGACCCAAACTTACTGTGAGGGTCTGCTGGGAACGTCTGGCTTGCCCTCCGTTAGGGAAGTCTTTAACTCCCACATCCGGGAGAACTTCAAAAAGGTACCGAGGGAGGTTGAGGACATTGAGTCAGAGTGGACCATGTTTTCCTCGTCCATTGTCTCCGCTGCTGCTCGGAGCTGTAGTTGCAAGGCCTCTGATGCCTGTCGCGGCGGTAATCCCCAAACCCGGCGCTGCACACCGGAAGTAAGGGATGCCGTCAAGCTGAAGAAAGAGTCCTACCTGGCCTGGCTGGCTTGTGGGACTCAAGAGGCAGCTAACAGGTATTAGCAGTCTAAGCGAGCTGCTGCCCGGACTGTTGCGGAGGCAAAAACCCGGTCCATGGAGAAGGACTATCGGTTGGCCTTGAAGAGATTCTGACAAACCATCCAGCGCCACAGGAGGGGAAAGAACTTTTCTACAGGCACTGTTTTCAGTGCAGGTGGGGAGCTGTTGACTTCGACTGGGGAAATCCCACTGACACGCCTTCTTTTGAAGAAGCAGAGAATGAGGACTTGGGGGTGAGGCTGTCTATTACGCGAGCTGAAGTCACTGAGGTAGTCAATGAACTCCTTGGTAGCAAGGCTCCTGGAGTGGATGAAGTCCGCCCTGAGCACCTCAAGTCTTTGGATGCTGTAGGAGTGTCTTGGCTGACACATCTCTGCAGCATCGCGTGGCAGTCAGGAACTGTACCACTGGACTGGCAGACAGGGGTAGTAGTTCCCCTCTTTAAGAATGGGGGCCGGAGGGTGAGTTCCAACTACTGGGGAATCACACTCCTCAGACTCCCTGGGAAAGCCTAGGCCAGGATACTGGAAAGGAGAGGCTGTCCGATAGTTGAACCTCAGATTCAGGAACAACAGTGCGGTTTCTGTTCTGGTCATGGAACAGTGGACCAGCGGATCAGCTCTACACCTTCTTTAGCCCTTGTGCTATCCTAGGCACTTTAACATTGGGAGTTGGGTCATCTAGACCCACTAGACAGTGCGCTGAACCTTTTTTCTTCAATGATTTGTGATCTTCACTGGTGTCCATGGATTACATGAAATCTTTCCACCTTTATCCACCTATGTCATGGTAGGGAGAACCCGTCAAAGTAAGGGTGGGGTCATCTAAGATAACACAAGGGTTAGTGTGCTGGAGGGTTTGTGGGAGTTCGCTCATCCAGTCCATATGTGTTTTGTGGATTTGGAGAAGGCGTTCGACCGTGTCCCCCGTGGTATCCTGTGGAGGGTGCTCTGGTAGTATAGGGTCCGGGGAGCCTTACTGAGGGCTGTCCGGTCCCTGTATGACCGGAGTAAGCTTGGTTCGCATAGCCGGCAAGACGTCAGACCTGTTCCCGGTGCGCGTTGGATTCTGCCCTTTATCACCGGTTCTGTTCATAGAGTGTGAAGTGGCTGGGATGAGGGTCAGCACCGCTAAATCTGAGGCCATGGTTGTCGACCAGAGAAAGGTAGTTTGTCATCTCTCGGTGGGTGGAGTGTCCCTACCCCTGGTGGAGGAGTTTAAATATCTTGGGGTGTTGTTCATGAGTAAGGGAAGAACTGGAGCGTGAGATTGACAGGCGGATTGGAGCGGCGTCCGTAGTTACGCAGTCGCTGTATCGGCCTGTTGTGGTGAAGAGAGAGCTGAGCCAAAAAAGCAAAGCTCTCAATTTACTGGTCGATCTTCGTTCCAATACTTGAATACAAGTCCCGAATACAAGCAGCTGAAATGAGCTTCCTCAGTAGGGTGGCTGGGCGCTCCCTTAGAGATAGGGTGAGAAGCTCGGTCACCCTTGGAGAGCTCGGAGTAGAACCGCTTCTCCTCCACATCGAAAGGAGCCAGTTGAGGTGGCTCGGGCATCTAGTCCGGATGCCTCCTGGACGCCTCCCTGGAGAGGTGTTCCGGGCATGTCCCACTGGGCGGAGGCCCTGAGGAAGATCCAGAAACTATGTCTGTCGGCTGGCCTGGGAACGCCTCGGGGTCCCCCCAGAGAAGCTGGAGGAAGTGGCTAGGGTGAGGGAAGTCTGGGCATCTCTGCTTAGACTGCTGCCCCCGGGACCCGTTCCCTGGATAAGCGGAGGAAGATGGATGGATGGACAGCAGTCTTTTTTTCCTTTTACTGGAGGTGCCATTGCTAATGCTTAAAAAAGCTTGTGGTGATGATTTCTTAATCTTTGTTGATGATTATGTTGATATTGACTTGGGGGTTTGGGGGGGGGGGGGCTTTTTACTGTAGTTTTGCCCCTGGGTGAGTGTAAAACAGGGATGTGCTGTGAAGTTTGTGGTACTTAATGGGCCAAGGAAGACTAAATGTTTAGCGACTCAGAATGGCCTCCAAGGTGATTGCGATACAGACAGACTATAGCAGACAGAGCATCACAGAGCACACTCTCTCACACCCATGCACTCAGAATTTGCATGCTGGTCTAACCTTTACTTGCAGATAAAGTCCCTGTATCTCTCATTTTGGTAAAAAAAAAATCCCAGTGACTTTAGCGTCAAAGTCCTCCTTACCATCTTTTAGTTTTAGAAGTCTCTAGAGATGAAACTTTGCTCCATGTGGAAGTCACAGTTCAGTTTTACGTTCAGGTTGTACAGTTTTTTGTACACAAATTTGTTTTTGAGTTGGTCACTATCTAGATGCATAGATATGACGCCTTTAATATGTAATGTTTAGTTTGAATATTGCCTCACTGAATGTGAATGGTCTAACCACGCCAAAAAATATTATAATAATAATTATATAATACAAATTACAAAAATTAAGAAAGGAAAATATACAAATAGCTCTATTGCAAGAGACCCATTTGAATGCTCAAAAACCTGAGAAACTGATAAAACTAGGATTCAGAAATACATACAGTTCATATAAACAAGGTTGTAAACGAGGAGTTGCTATTTTGATATCAAACAAAACCAACTTTGAGATGGACGAAGTGATAAAGGGGAAGGATGGGCAGTACATTATAGTAAAAGGACGAATGGGAGATGCAGTTTTAACAATAGTCAATGTATATGCCCCACACGAAAGCGATAAACATTTTTTTAAAATCTCTGTTTAATGTAATTGCTGTGGAAGCTGAGGGGATTTTAATCTGTGGAGGAGACTTCAATGTAGCCTTAACCTTCATGGTAGACACAAATAGTATGCTCAAACATAAAAAGACTGTCACCAAATTTGTCAAAATATCCATAGAAGAATTATGATTGATTGATGTATGGAGGGCTTTGAATCTCCATAAGAAAGATTATACACATTACCCCGCAAGTCTCAAAGTACATTCACGAATAGATTATTTTTCATTTCTTAATCAGATATTAGTAGAGTTAAAGAATGTAAAATTCAGTGTGCAGATGTGACTGACCATAATATTCTACATGAAAATATATATTTCCAACAGGAAAAAACAACATGGAATGTTGGAAATGTTGAATACTGAAGTGATTTTAAAAGACATAAAAACTGATATAAAACAATATTTGGAGCAAAATGATAACGGAGCCGTAGACCCTACGGTGTTATGGGATACTCTCAAAGCAGTAATGAGGAGAAAGCTAATAGCAAAAACAACATGGTTAAGGAAAAATAGAAATAAAAAATATGAAGAGTATTCTATAAAATTAAAAGAACTTGGACAACAGTTCATAAAAAGAAATACAACAGAAATATATAAAAAAATACAAAACATTAAAAAACAAATCAACCACATGTTAGTGGAAGAAACAGAAAAAAGCTGATTTATTTTAAACAAAGTTATCAGGAAGTAGGGCCTAAATCAACAAAATTGCTAGCCAAAAGAATTAAACAACAGACGCTAAATACAATTTATGAAGTCATTGATCCCGAGACTAAAGTAACAAATAGCCCAGAGGAAATCGAACAAATATTCACTAACTACTACAAAATGCTATATTCCCAGCCTCTTTCAGCTTGTGACCAAGAAAAAAGAAACTTTTTGAAAAATACAGATCTACGATTCATTGGACTGAATCAAAATAAACTACTCATAGCTGAAATAACAAAAGAGGAAAAATTAAAAACCATAAATACTCAGATAAACAATAAATCACCAGACAGCGACGGCTTCTCAGGTGAATGGTATAAAGCATTTAAAAATGAACTTACCCTAATATTACACAGACCTCTGAACTGGTAAGTTCGTTTTTAAATGCTTTATGATTGCTTCTGACCAAGAAATAGGCATTTTATTCTTTTGTAGGGTCCAGTTCAGAGGTCTGTGTAATATTAGGGTAAGTTTGTTTTTAAATGCTTTATACTGTGTAATAGGGTAAACGAACTTACCCTAATATTACACAGACCTCTGAACTGGACCCTACAAAAGAATAAAATGCTTATTTCTTGGTCAGAAGCAATCATTTCAGTCACCTTGAAACAATATATTCAACACCCAACTGCCAGATTTAAATTTTTGGGGATTTAACAAGAACATTTAGTAGGCAGGGTTGTGGGCTCTCCCCGACTCCGTATACTCTTTGTATTGAGCCTCTGGCACAGGCAATTCGTGAAAAAGTTTCACTGAATGGAGTTGAACATAAAATAGGATTGTTTGCTGATGATTTAATAGCGTACCTTGAACAACCAGAAACATCAATTCCTCATTTTATGGAAATATTAGAAACACCTGGATATTTATCTGGATATAAAATAAATATTCTCAAAACTCAAATATTAAAATCGAACTATGTTCCCTCTGAACGTTTTAGAAACAACTTTAAATTCAACTGGAATATGAAAAGTATTAAATATTTAGGCTTGGAAATAACATTAGATTTTTAAAATATAAACTTTAAATATTATTCAGTAGTACAAGAAAAGATACAAAAATACACTGAAAATGGTCAACACTGCCACTAGATTTCAGCTCTAGAATTGAAATAGTGAAAATGAACATTTTGCCCCGGTTTCTATTTCTATTTCAAGCTCTACCAACTCAGGTCTCTAACACGCAATTTACACTGTGGGACAAAACAATAACTAGATTCATATGGGACACTAAAAGATCCAGAGTAAACTACGGCACCCTCCAGCTCCCAAAGAATAAAGGAGGTATGGCACTACCAAAGCTGAGAGAATACTATATCACTTCACAACTATGATACTTATACTGTTGGTGTAATCCCCATTATACTGGAAAATGGAAAAATATAGAATATGAAACTCTAAAAGAACCCATTCAAAACATTATAAGAGATAAAGAATTATATGAAACAAAAAAATGCATCTGGATCCCATAACAAATCATACACTAACTATATGGTTCAAACTACTGCAACAATACAATATACTAAATAGTGCAAAAAATTAAAATGGGTAGCATGTGATAGGCAATTTAAACCAGCAGAATATGGTCAAACTTTTAAATATTGGACCACAAAAGGAATAACAGCATGGTGCTTGTTGGAAAAGGACGGACAGCTGGAGAGTTTTAAGAACTTGTCTAAGCAACTTCACCTTGAAAATCTGGATATTTTTAGATATTTACTAATGAGAAACTATTATAAGACTGCAATACAGAGTGGCTCTTCTGGGTATGAGGGTGGGAGCGTTCAAACAATAATAAAGGCATATTAAGACAGCAATACTAAAGTGATTAGTACACTATGTAAATCTTTAATGGAGTATGACAAATACACAACTTTAAAAGTAAAATGTAACTGGGAAAAAGAATTAAACATAAAGATAACTGAACAGGATTAGATAGACATGTGGAGATACCACCAAACCACCACTGGATCTCCAACTTGGAGAGAGTTCGCCTGGAAGAACCTTATAAGATTTTTCATAACACCGAAACTGAAGAACAAAAAACAAATCAGAGCTGTTGGTGTGAATGTGGAGAAGTAAATGTAGACCATACTCATGTATTTTGAAGTGTATGAATGTAACAGGATTTTGGAAGATGGTGTGTGATATAACATGCTGGGATATACAATTCCTCTGGAACCAGAACTGTTTTATTTCTACATGTTCTCAGGAAACTCTGTTCACCAAAGTGACAAATACTTATTTAAAGTTATGTCTCTAGCCACTTTAAAAAACATTGACCAGGAACTGGGGCACTACGTCGATCCCATCAAAGGACCAATGGACATTAACAATTAACAACATCTATTCAACGCAAAAAAATAACATACAGGCTGAGACTGCAGAGGCACAATTACACCAAAAGTGGTAAAAAATGGACACTTTACAACAAATAGACACAAGAAGCACCTAGAATTGGCCCTTGTTTTTGATTGATGTGGTGGTTTGTGTTTTGTTTCCATGTAACAAAAACTAATAAAAATAAAGTTTCAAAAAACCAAAGTTTCACAACCCTGACGGGGTGTCCAGAAAGGTGAACAAACATTACATTAGCCATTTTTGCAGTCAGAGCAAAACATAAAATAACAGACTTATACTGAACTTTATTAGCAATGGGTGACTCATGAATACCACAACCTCACCGCCACCATTGGCCACTAGACAGCCTGATCAACTCTATGCGAAAGAGATGTGTTGCACTGCATGAGGCAAATGGTGGTCACATCAGATACTGAACAGAGAGAAACAGGAAACAAGAAAACAAAATGGCATGTCTAAAGAAAATCTTTAATAAAGAAAATAATTACGATGTCACACCAGCATCTTGATGTGGTACACCTGTGAGGTGGGATGGATCATCTCAGCAAAGGAGAAGTTCGTTAAAGTGACTTCTGGAATTGTTTTTATCTGGAAAAACTTTAAGGCCCTTTTTCAACCCTATTTAGACATTTTAATGCCCCAAAACCAATCAATTCAGTCTTTTGTGACTATTTCTTAGTCACTGTAAATGTTAATGTAGATTTTAGTAAGTATTCCTTTCTGTGTGGAGTTTGCATGTTCTCCCCGTTCATGCGTGGGTTTTCTCCGAGGACTCTGGCTTCCTCCCACCGTCCAAAAACATGCCTCATAGGTGAATTGATTACTCTAAATTTCCCCTAGGTGTGAATGTGAGTGTGCATAGTTTTGTGATTGTGGCCCTGTGACAGACTGGCGACCCGTCCAGAATTTCCCTTGCCTTCGCCCAGGAGTGGCCGGGATAGGCTCCAGCAGCCCCGTGACTCCGAAAGGGACAAAACGGGTTTAGTAGATGAATGAGTGTACATTTTATTTATTTATAGATTCTGGACAATTGAATTATTGTCAGATAAACAGCAGGAAGATATAGTGTCAGCCTTACTGTTGTTTCTACACTATGTTAGCCTAAATTATTCAGATGTGGCACCTGAAGCTGTGGCACATGAGCCCTTTTTGAGCTGCGACTGAAAGGAGAGAGCGACAGAAGATTGACAGAAGAATGCATAAAAAGCTCACAGGAAAAGCTAACAAGAGAGCAAGGACTTCCCTCGGACTTACCTTAAGTCCTCACCATGTCGCTCTGTTATCTCAGCCTAAATCGGACCCCTCAGTGGCCCTTATTTAGCCTGTTAGGAGTTTGCCTGGCCATCACATGTGCTTGAGGTGGAAGCAAACACAGGAAAACAGAGATGTGCGGGTTAGAGTGGGGATTGGGTGGATTTGGTGCAGCAAACATAATCCTGTTTCTCTGCTGCTTAGGCTTCAACCTCTGTTTACGCACCTATGTGCTGAGATTTACCTCAAGACCAACTGAGTCTGCATCTTTGAATTTGTATCATGAAGCCATCCTGCCAATTTGCTCAGGACGGTGGGGGAGTGTGTTCCGGAAGAGAGAGTCCACATCCACATGTCTGCTGTATCCTTGCTGCCTCCTTTTGGGGCAATAACTGGTGATTTTGGTTTCTTCACCGCTCAGCCTGCAGTCCTGGCAGCAGCAGAGAACACAAGCACAGACAAAAGTCTAAGCTTACACCTGTAAATGTTCCTGTTGTAATCTTATGAGCCTCCGCGATCCACAACTACAAAAGGAATTGATAATGGGTTATTATGGCAGGATAGTAAATATGGCCCACCCTTAGAAGTGCCTGAGATGATATATTAACACTGTTTCTCTAAATGCAACTGTGCCAACACTGAGCTGCTTTTTAGTTTGTAATTAGATGATGGATTTTTAGATCAGCCGCTGGATGGGACTGCGGTGTGATTACAGTTCTTTGTCTAGATTTGAACAGCTTACAGAATAATTAGTGTTTAGGCAAAATGGTCGTGATCCATTATTATCCCGGTATATCATATAGGATTACAACGCGCAGCAAAAATGGACATACTTTATGGAATATAAATACAGTAATGATGCCACATTTAAGTCTGTTCATAATATCTCACTGGTTTTTAAAATATAGGCTGTCGGGTGATTACTGCAGTTTTTGATCTATGATCAACTGAGTCCCAGACAAAGACTTTGGTGAATTACGTAGCAGTTAAAGAAAATTGGAGCTTATGATTTTTTTTATCTTGGGATGATATTTTATAAGTTTACTTCTAGTAAGAAGCTACTCTCCATTTTTTTAATTGTGATAACAAAAACCATGACGCGTTATGAGTCTTTTGTGGTCGGCACAGTAACCCAGTTATTTACTTAACGCAACAGAAACTTACAAATAAGAATACCTGACGCCTTTTAAATAGTTTTATCAGTCATTTCTACTTGAACTGTTCTTGGATTTCTATGTTAGAAAGTATAAGAACATTTGTGAGGGAATTTGGCAACCAGGGCTGCAGTGGTTTGCCCTCTTGCTTCACAGCAAAAAGGCCCTGGTTCAATTCCCGGTTGGGTCCTCTAAACGAGGAGTTTGCATGTTCTCCTTGTTGTTTTTTTCTGGATGCTCCAGCTTCATCATACAGTCCAAAAACAGGCTTCATCTGTTGATTAATTTGAAAGTTTGTGTCTTTTCTCGAATGTAACTGGATATGCTCCACCAACCAACACTGTGACCATTCACAGGAATTAGTAAGTAAAATGCATTTATTTGCGCAACCTATGTAAATACCCTGTGACTGATTGGTGACAGAAAGACAAGTTGACATTCTGGGGTATCATGTAGCAGAGGTCGGAGTCTGAAATCTATTTGATGATTTGAAACCTTTCTTTTAGCTTTGGATTTAGTACCCTAGCCTCTCTAAAATTACTCAGAAAGGGGAAACCTGACCTGGCAGTTTGCTTTTTACTGATTTTCCCTTTAACACCAGAGACGTTGCCGGTGACGCCTAAATAACACACACTCTTTGACGTACAGTAACTCTTCGACTCTTTTTGCGATCAATGGGAATCTGCTGATTACGACACGGAGAAAAACGGCTTTTCATATTGTCGTTACAACGTTATGCAACACATTACTAATGTGACAGAATCAGCTGGAATTACATTAATTGCATAAACGGTTAAAGGTTTACTGCAGTCAAAAAGAATGTCAGCACTGGGGCTGAAACTACAAGGGTAAGGTCCATTCTCTATTGGTTTCTTTTTTATCATAAAGATGATCGGTTTATATTGATATACTGTTACAATGTTCTTGTTTGTGTAACAAGCCACCTAGAGGTCAGTTACCGAACTGCAACCAACTGCACTTACTTTTGTTATCAGACAAGCTTCAGTCCTGAAGTCAAAAGATGACGTCTGGTAGGTTTGTGTTGATTTCAGTTGTTGTCCTTAAAAATGGCTTCACCAACAGTGTGTCCACATCTGTCTCCTTTTATAAAATTTGTTAGGAGTCACAAGAAAATTAATAACGAGCTTTACAACTAAAATAAACATTCATGGAACAACAATGCAATAGAGATTCAGCAGTTTTTACCCCTTTTAAACAATCTCAGAGGAAGGGTGTGACGCAATACTAAAAATAATTTTCTTTCAGTCTTAGTTTGAAGGTTGTTTACATCTTCTGTATAAATTCTGAATTTAGAAATGGTTAGAGTTGTGAATAGCTGAGGATAGTGAGATGTAAATAGTTTTAGAAACAGTCACAAAACATATATTTTAAAAGTTTATTTTTACTGCAGAATGAAATAGAACTTTATTGTCTCACAAGGAGAAAATCACTCAATTGGTTTAAGTAAAATCAACAATAATACTAAACAGACAACAGAAACACATAAAAAAAAGTCAAATTATTAGTTACTTATCCCAGCCTAAATACTAAAGCCCAAGTTTACCATTTCATTTGATAATGTATGTTTAACATGGTTCAGTAATAAACCAATGCAGTTGTCAAATGTTCATAGAAATGTTTGACCTTTAAAAAGTTTGTTTTTATTTTCCCCATACGTGATTTAAACTACACAAAAGTGAAACTCTCTGTAATTGCAGGGCTTCAAAGCCAAAGACAGGATTTCCTTACATCATGTTGCTTGTCAAAATACGAACATCCAGTGTTGCACATGGTAAAAATGGAAGATGTCACATACTTGCATAGCACTTTTCTACCTTCCATGAAGGCCTAAACCGTTTTACAGTCACAGTCCCATTCACCCAGTCACACTCACACACTGGTGGCGGAATTGCCCAAGGACACTTCAACAAATGGGAGGGCAAGGAGGGAATTTTGCAATCTTCCGATCAGAGGTCGACCGCCCTACCTCTGCACCACGACCATGTACAGTTAGAAACACAGATTATACAATTAAATGGCATCGTATCAGCTGTCACTGCTCCTCTGGAGAGAAAGAGGTTTAAAAACTTCAATTCCGTCTTTACATGCACGGAAAACTTGTGTTTGTGACTTGTTATCACATTTCTTTCCAATTTGTCTTATTTGTTAACCTTGAAATGTTGCTGACAGTTGGCTTTGTTTTGTCGATCTGGTGACGTTTCCTTTATGTGGCTCCAAGGCTCATGAGACCTTTGAAGTTCTGTGAAAAACGGAATCAAACGTTCATCTATCTGTGTAGTGAAGCATGCAACAACACTGCTGGAAGGCTCTAATCCTGAGCTGTGTTTTCAGGAGTTTGTGTTTATTAGACATGCCTGGGTGAGTTCTCCCTGCTGTCATTGCCTTATGAAACTAAGCATGGCTTCATAGGGCAGCTATCCAGTAAAATACTTCCAGGCTTACTGAGAGTGGCTGTTTTAAAGAGTGGTTTTACTAAAGATCAACAAGCAGAGAGGCGAACCCGCTGATTTCTTTCTCATCTTTTAATCTGGAAAGAAGTTTCTATTATTCACCAGCACTAACAAGCCTCAAATATTGATGAATTGTAATACACACCAACATTTGGTTAATCTGGCTTATTTTCTTGACTGTCAACATGGTTTATCCAGAGTCAAAGAGCAGATTATCACGGTAGAAATAACTTCCACTCCAGTTTAGTAGCTGGTTGGAACTTCTGACTGGCTGTGCAGTTGATGTTGCACAGGAACAATGGAGGTTTCTCTCCAGGTCTGACAGCCTGGAGTCAAATATTTTGCCTATTTCTTGCTTAGTCACACAGACAAGGACAAGCTGGGAAACACGCAAACACGCACCACACAAAGAACACACAAAAATAAACCACAACCACGCAGGTGAGGAGTCACTAAAAACTGGACCTGACACACAAACACTCACATCCTGGAACAATGCGAGTGTTAAAGTGTCAGAGGAGCCTTTGAATAACTGCAGTAATAACAGTTAAGGCAGGGCAGCAGTGCGATGCAAGACTGACACTCTTAACCTGCCTCCATCAACACACCACTGGCAGAGCAACTATTCTGTCACAGCGCTAGTCAAAACAAAGTGCAACGTTCACACACTTTAGAGAGCAGCCCTCTTTTGCACACAATGCCTGCGTGTTGCATCTGTACAGAAAACGCAAAAACAACACAATTTTCTCATCAAGTCAAAACACCCAAAAATCCAGGTGAAAGTCCTCATTTCCTGCTGATTTTGCCTGTTAAATCCACCTCGAAGATGCAGAAAACACAGTTTACAAAAGCACGCTGAGAGAACTTTCCTGCAAGATCATAAATAGCTGTCTTAATAGTTTGTGAATCCGAACTAAAATTAGAGCCGTTACTTTCATAACTTCAGCAAAGACCCACAGAGGTGTGACTTTATTAGTCTTTTTGAGTCTTGTGAGACGCTTTAATAACAAAGCTGTAGTTTTATTGCTTCTCTAGTGCAGGAAGGAGGCGAGTTGAGAGCAAAAGGATTTGGTGTCATGGCATCCAGGTAAATGATCTTTATTAAGCCACAGTATCATTAGGAAACACAGAAGACCCAACACAAAAGTCAGAAGCCCTCTGTTGTATTTTCTCACCCACGGCTGGTAATAATCACATAATCCTTTTAAAGAGAAAAAGCACTTACATAGAAGTCCACCTCTCAAACACCCCACATGACTTTCATTCTCAAGCTTTTGCAATCACATTTTACACCATCTGTCTGTTAACGCGAAAAGCAAAGATCTGGCAGAAATGTGCAAATCTGGATCCCTTCTTGTGGCTGCACGTGATGAGCAACACACTGCATGGAGGTAAAGAGGGAAGACCACAGCCTGGGCATGTCGGGGAAGGCTAATGAGGGTTGAGAAAACTTAGCACAAAGATCTTACGGCAGCAGAATGGGTGTGACTGTGTACAGAGCAGAAATGAACTGATGTTGAAAGGCCTTCCAAGCCAAACGTGTTGACATATGCCTATGATTTGATTGGTCCAAACATGTTTTCTGCTCTAACATCATTAATTGGCAAAGCTACGAACATTTTTGATGTGGTACTTCTAAAGCAGTCTAAAGCGTCTGTAAAAAAATAAAATAGAAAAAAAGATAAAAAGCTAAAGTAATGATTGTTTCAACCGAATACTCACTTCTCTACTTGATCTCGGCACAGTATCAACACTCTAAACACTTGTTACCTTACTGCTACGTACACAGCGGGCATGTGATGTGCTAAAAGGGGATTCTTAAACAGCGCTGTTGAAACTGGACTGTCGCTACTAGCAAATGGACTCGCAGTGCAAATCTCCAGGCTTTTTCTTTCACACCTCTGTTCTGAGATATGAAAAACTTGGTGTCACAAACTGAGATCATTGATTTCTCTTTCACAATTTTCCAACGGTTGGCACTTCCATGTTTTGAAAAGGACACCACCCAGACTTCACTAACAAATTCGAGTCCATGTTTGGTCAAAGTCCAACTGGTTTAACTTTTGGTGCCCACACAATGGCCAGGTCTGTTGTACATAGAGCCTAAAAACAGACTTAGAAACCTGTGTAGTGACATGCAAACGTGGTAGACATGCGCATATACGGTACGTCCGTGTAACCCTTGTGCTATCCTAGGCACTTTAGCATTGGGAGTTGGGTCATCTAGACCCACTAGACAGAGCTCTGAACCTTTTTTCTTCAATGATTTGTGATCTTCACTGGTGTCCATGGATTACATGAAATCTTTCCACCTTTATCCACCTTTGTCATGGTAGGGGGAACACGTCAATGTAAGGGGGGGGGGGGTCATCTAAGATAGCATAGACTTGTTTGAGGTGGTCACTTAAATGTGTGCTTCTGAACCTGCTGTAAATGTAACAAGACTATCACACCACATTGCGGTTCACCTTTTGTGGTCTTGCTGTTTTACTGATATATTTTTTTGTGGAATTATTTTTTTTTAACAATGCACCCTGTTTTGTATCCTGTACCCCCCTCCATGTCATGTCTCCTGTACAGAATATGTTCAACTTGCGTGAGTTACACAGTCAGATCTTTGTTTTCGTTCTAAAATAGCAGACTTATTTTTCTATGAAGGTTTGAACTTTGTGAGTTTGAACGTGTGAAAATGTTCATGTCTGTCTAAGGAAAGAGTATAATGTGTGTAGTGAGGACTTTTACAGCCTTTAAACATTTGTCGTAATACTTTGCAGAATTCACCTTGGAGGTTATTTTCAGAGCGTACACTGTACGTACAGTACAGTGGTCTATATTGTAATTTATTTTTTTGAAAAATTGACAGTTGTGCAATGTACTATGTATGTGACAAATAAAGTTTGAAATTGATCAAAAATCATTCTATTTCTTATAAAAAAAAACTAAATAGTACTCCAAATATGTTTATTTGTAAATAGTTTATGACCCAATTATGGGATATTTTTCTTTTTTGATCCAAGGTTCACTAAGTTCTGTGTCCCTCACTAACTATCTAGAAGGTTTATTTGTGGCTTATAAATAAAGCTTACGCTGGCATCCGACAGAAATATACTGGAGTTGCTGGGTGAGCTTTCTTCACTCATGCAAGTGTAGAATTTCCATTGTGTTCAAGTATGCAACATAGAATTCTGCCAATGTTGTAGGGCTCCCGTCGTCCTGCCAACGTTTTTGTCCGTCTATTCATATATTTGGTGGGTGGGACACCTTATCCTGCTCAAACCTGCTGGTATTTGGAAACAAAAGGGAACCTAAATTATTCTCTCTGGGAATAAAAACAAACGTTTATTTAGTAATTGCTTTCTAAGGGTTGAATCTCACAAAAATCCTTACTTGAGTTGACCTGAGGTAAACAAATCGTAAATCTGTACGCTGCATTTGTTGCTTGTCTTTTAGGGAAGTGCATAAATCACCTTGTAGATGCTATCATGGTCATCAGTAGTATTTCTTTCAAACCCCGGGTCATCCCCCCCAACAGTAATTTAGTGCTTAACCATCATTACCTGACAGGAAACGTTTCTTGCAAACCGACAGGAATGATTTTGATCTACATCGTGTTGCGTTTAGTTGGAAGAGCAGTAGGACGGTGTAATTACACCTGAAGCGTTTCTGCTCCTCCTCCTCTCTAGTTGACAGGATGCCCTGGAGGCGGGCCTGTCAATCACCGCTGTCAGTGTAGCATGCTCACAAGGGACGCACAAAGTGCAAACTTGAGCAGCAGCTGCAGATTTTTAAAAAGGAAAACAGTGCAGTCAGGGGGAAACTGTCGATGCTTGGAAAACGCTGAATAGTAACTGTAAAAACACGGGAAGACACACGTGATCACGGAACACACAAGAACATTCCTTAATAAAGGAGGTTGGGTTTTACTTTTGATCAGTATATAACAGAAATGAAAGTAGGAGAACATCAAAGAATAAAGCACATATTAATGAGAATTTAAGCTTTAAGAAACATATTTATCCTTTAGAAATCTGTTTGTTTTTCAAGTGTTTATATTTTCTTTCACTTCATTTTGTCTGTTTAGACTTAAAAATATTTGATCATAGTTTCCCACTTTTGTGTTCAACATACAAAAAGCTTCAGACCTATTCATTCATGTAAGAAGAGAAAGTTAGAACATAAGATTTTACAATCACACTTTTATTTCTTAGTTCCTCATGGGTTTAAATAAAACCCAACCATATGTTAAACCATTGATCCGAATCACGTGGAAGGTGAATCTTTGCATCCCTACAGGCTACATTTGCATACGTTTGCGTTGAAAATGTCAAAAAACATGCTGTGCCAGATAAGGATTTATTGTTTGTTGTTTTATTACATTACAACAAGCCTAGTATGACTGAAAGTTTTTTGGTTTTTTTTGCATTTCTACCCATTTATTATCAAATAAAAATGTGGATTTTTCAGAATTTTTAGTTTGTTGTAGTTGCTTTGTAATTCTCAAATCAGAAATCGAAAACTGTGACCCACAAACTGAGCTCAGAACTAAATTGTGGGGAAAGTGACTCGTTCCATCCCTAGTTCTTAATAAGATTGTGGATAAAGAACATTTTTCTGTTGGAAGATTATTTACATGAAGACATGAAAATTGAGACTCAAAATTCTGAAAATGTATAGAACGCTTGCTTGCATGTTACATTTGGTTTGGCAAAGGTTATAGCATGAAACGTTTTAGCAAAGAGAGTTCATCACCTCTCTGAACATAGATAGAATGATCTCTGCTCTAGTCCGCATTCTGGGTGATTTTTTTCCAAACGTAACTTTCCATCGATGCCCTTTTCAAAGTGCGCCGACAGTTTGTCATCTGGTTTAACCTGTTTCTGTCTGTGAGGTTACCAGCAACCTGACGGGCGCTTAAACCTGCACAGTGCTTTTCATCCTTGCAACTCCCTAAAAAGACCCTGTTCTAATTTTATACAAACACAATGCCAACTTTGCAAACCAACAGTCATGGCTGATAATGTCTCTCTCTTCCTTTTAGAAATATATAAACTCTTAAGGTGAGATCACCACATAAATTATGGATAACAGAATTACTCTGTCCAAATATTGTCATTATAAACTGTTAAAACAGTGTCCAAACCACAGTGCTTTATTTTGACGGTTCCAAAAAATAAATATTTCTTATGGATGTCCAGTGTTAAAAAGTCAGATTTGACCCCAAATTTAAGTGTATCCACAGCAGGGGGTTTCAGTTGTTTTGGTTTTATCAAAGCTTACATTTTTGAATGATGACTGGTGGGGTCTTTGATTGGCACGTGGGTGGACTCAACAGAACTGTCACCTTGCTTTGCCCCGCCCATTGGCCTGTCTTATAAACATTGCTGAGGTGGGTGGAGTAACCTCCTGTCAAAGTCCTCTCCGGTTTCATTTTTTTCTGTTGAGAATCCAATGGGTGGTTGAGTTCATGCCACTAAACAAAAGCCTCCTCACTTTGATCTTTGGTTACGTCTATTGGTGGCACGCTACCAGGTTGATGCCAGCATTTACACTGCTTGTGATTCTTGTTTTTGTATTTGAAGAATGTTCAAGGATGTTACTGGTTTTTAGGAACAGAAAATATTTTAATTACATTATGAACACCCGAATATTGTCTATAAGTTTATGTTTTGCAGTAAATGTATACAAAAAGATGCAGCCTTGAGAAAGTCACTTGATGTTTGGGAGTTATGGTTTAACTCTCAATTTAGATTTGTTAACCTTGACATGTATGTCTGTCACATTTTGACATCTTTCAGTGTTTTTTAATCAGAATATAAACTTTAGACCACATGTTCCAAGAGTTATCCTCCCCATCAGAATCCAGCTGCAGGACATGGATTTTTTTGTTTTGTTCTGCAGATTTCACAGAATTTCCTGCTCTTTTTACATCTGGTCTTCGTTCTTTCTTCCACTGAATCCGTTTGGATGACAGCCAAACATGTGACATCAAACACACTGCAATGGATGACAAATACGTTATCATGCTTCAATCTTTACTGTTTCATTTTCAGAGGCTCACATTTGTTGAGTTATTTTGACTATTTTCTGACAAGAAAATCAAAGCTGGAAAATGTATCAGGGTTATTAAGAAACCTTTAAGGATGCACTCCAATCATCTTTTGAGGTATTGTAGTCTTCTAATTATGATTATGCTGTTTTTAGGCAAAATACACAAAACATGTTGTTTTCTAGGACATAGTTTCTGCAGAGAAGTAAGGTTTATTGGAAATTCACCTCTGAGTTGTGGTAAATTTTATTTGCGCAGAGTAAGCGTGCCCTCATTTCCCATCATTCCCTTGTTTACAACCTCTCCCCCTAGACTTACAGACCTTTACCCCCTCAACTTAACATTACTGGTGCAACAAAAATCACGATTGGAACTATCCATTGGAGCTATCCATCTGTGCAGTTCTGAGCCAGATGCCAGCTCAGACGAGGAAAACAAAGTTGTACGTGGATCTAGACATCCACAAGCGGATGCATCGGACTGGAGCGGAGCAGGGAGCTTGCAGCTGCTGACTGGAGCATCTATGCCACTGCTACAGGCTTTTGCAACTCCTTTTTTTCATCTGCTCCTTTATTTTAATTTATTCTAGTTAAGTTAGGACAATGAATATTATTAACCAATGTTTTAGAAGGATTACAACATAAATATCCAAGAATTAGCACCAATCTACATCTGTAGTTCTAAGGCAGGTAAAGGACTGTACATCCAAACGCTGAACCCAGTAAAAATTAAACATTACAGCCAAGATTAAGACATAAAATATACAATAACACAACATAAACAAATTCACACAAAGACACTTCTACAGTGAAAAACAGATAAAATAAAATAAAACAACATTCTCTGAAATTGAATGCACCTGTAGGATTATTTAAGGTATCAGTACGTGACTGACTGACTTTTAACCGATTGTGTAGAACTGTTTTGAATATTAGATAGTTTTCACAGTTTCTGAAGTAAATAGGCAGTGTATTCCAAAATTGTGTCAAATTAATTAAAGGTGGGGGAACAAGCCCATTTAAAACTTTGAAAATGAGACAGTCATGTAAAAAGGATTATTTAAGCTGATCATTTGAATCCAGCATGTTATATTTATTGAGAGTGATACAATAGTAAGGTTTTGTTTTCTAGGATTTTCAATGTTTTTAAACAAGTTCTTAAGCAGCTTTAAAATAGTTTGTTTCACTTGTTTGGGACCACATAGTGAGGCAATTCAAATGTTGTTATTCACAACAATTTGAATAAAGAAATGCTCAAACACAATTTTTAAATTGATTTTCTTTATGCATGTGCTACATCATGTTAAAAACCAAAAACATAGTTTTAATTGAAGTGGGTCTTTAAGGGTTTTGAACCGATATAGTGCACCAGTGTCATGAACTCTAGAAGAGGAAGAGACTCTGAGCTGCAAGACATCTTCATCTACTGTGCGGGATCCTTCTAAAGCAAGAATCTAAAAGCCAAAAATGTAGGACCATTGACTGTGTATGACAACTGGACAGTGTGAGTGAGTGAGTGAGTGAGTGAGTGAGTGAGTGAGTGAGTGAGTGAGTGAGTGAGTGAGCGAGCAAGTTATCACCCATAGAAAATGGTTTACTTCCACCTCCAACAAAAGGAAGTCGCCATATTTTCATGACAAGGATGTTGCAACCGTCCGAGTCAGTCTGAGTCATCATTTCTATGAGCTTGTTGGAAGTCTCAGGAGAATCTATCAATCAAATGTTTTGAGCGTTTAAATGTAAGACCACCTACATCTATTGAGGCAGCTGATTGATCACTTTACAACAACTTTCACAAAAGCAGAAAAACAATTAAAAAAAGGATAAGCAAGAAAATGTTTTTTTTTAAAGGTTGCAGAGCAATAATAGTTATTCTGACTAATAGAATGACTGAGTAGTAGCCGTTATTTCTCAATAGATTTCTATGGGATTTTGGCTTCTTGGAGCCAGTGGGCATTTCCTGTTCGGAACGGGGGGAGGGATCACTCAGTCTAAATCTCATACAGTCAATGCTCAGGGCCCTCTCTTCCCCTCATCCTGTCCTTTTAGGGCCACATTATTGTTTACAATAGTGCCAGAATGGAAGCTATGTTTCTGTAAAATACATGTAAATGGAAAGAAGTGCATATGTGTGCTTTTTTATGCCATTTTGTTTTAAAGGAGGAAACATTACAGATTTATGGTGAGATCAGAATCCATGTCATTTATGTTTAAGTTGAGCTGTTTTACTTCAAAACTCTAATTCAGATAAAAAATATGTTACACAACATCACACACATTAATCCACAGGTAAAAGTGAGAGTAACAACTGCAAAAACCAGCTGGAGCAAATAAATATACATTTAAATAAACAAATATATTCAGCAAAACTTTTGCCTGCGTTATTTTTTTTCTTTCTGATCCAAAAACCCAAACCTCCGACGATGAAGGATTGAGATTGTTTGTCTTGGTTGGTTTCTTCTCCGCATGGCTCGTCTCAGACTTGTTCTGTGAATTTAGCTGCAAACAGATGTTTGCATCTAAAAAAGTTTCGGGCCGCTTTAATTGACTTGTCTAACTGCGATGGTTCTGTTAACAGCCGCTTCCAAATTCACCCACCGGAGGATAATGGCCGGGGGGAACGGTGCCTTTAGGTACCTCAGAGCCTTTCCCTTCCTGCTACCTTGGCCTGATTAAAACAATTGAGAGGAAAAGCGTAGGGTACTTGACCCAAACGGTTCCTCGTAACAAATTGCCTTTGTGAGATGAACCCAGTGTTATGCCTGGCCTGCCTATCTGTCCGTGTCTAGAGGGGATTTGTGATACATATATACATGAGTGGCGCAGGTTGGGAAGGGAGTCAGGTGAAGTACTTGAGGCCAATTTAGGTCTGCTGGGAGAGGTGAGGAGGACAAAGGAGAATGCAGAGGAGGGCAGGAGGCGAACCTAATGGAGCCTCCCACTAACAAGCCCCATCTCTGGGCTTTAAGTCTGATGTCACGGCATCTTCTGCTCCTCTTCCACCATTGCTTATAGTTTTCCTCTGCATAATGTCCCATACTCATTTTCCTTTGCTGTTATGCTGCCTTCTCCTGCTTCCTCCTTTTACCAATTTGGACAGGCAGCAGCGGGCTAAAGACGTCCTCCATCTCGACCTCATTTGTGGAGGCACAGAACGGGTTGTGCTGGTGGTTTGTATGCTCCTGTGTGCGTCTCTGTCAGACAGGTGCTTTGTAAAGCTGCTGCCAATCATGATCTGATTGTCTTTTGCTCCCAAGCACTCGAGTTTTTCGCGTCCAAGCTTGTGAGCGTAACCAAAAAGAGGCAGACGGGTACTGGGGGAGGAGATTACATCTGTATGTTGTTGGTTTTTTTTTTCTCAATCGTCCCACGCTTCAGACAGTCAGACTTCATTAAAGGGGAGTTAGCTGCAGGCCAGGTAGGTAACACGTCCAAAAGTTTCTCCCAGGCAGCATCTGTCCATTGAACAAAGCTGCAAAGAGTAACCTGTTAGTTTAATAGCCTTTGTTACATGTTGAGTGATTTTAGAAGATTTTTTTACAGTATAAAGGAAATAAAATAAAATAAAAGTTAAATTGATTTATTTTCCTGCGTCAGGCCGCGCCCATGACTCCAAAAAGAGCGGGCTCAGATAATGAATGGATGTATTTTCGAGCAACAATTACAATTTGGGTAATTATTAGCAAATATAATTTTTTTATTTAAAGTCTTCTAAAATTTAGAACAAAAGGAGTTTTTCCGATCCAAAACTGTTTTCTATAAAATGAAGTAGAGTGGAGGCATTTCTGTGGTTAAAAGGTGCTCAACTTTACAAAAACATCAGAAAAACCTAATAAAATCTTTAAGATTCTTATTTAAAATCAAAATGACCACTTTGTGATTTAAAAAGGAAAAACGCTGTTTAAAACAAAGTCACTGGTGACTAAAGACAGACGGCAGAGCTGCTCTTTATCTGAACACCGCAGCGTTAGGCAGAGACTTCTTATTCTAACAACCTGCAGCTAATCTAAAAACACTTGTGTTGCAGAAATCTGTCCACTTAACCTGAAATAGTGCACACCAGGTGCACTAAGTTAGAGACAGAAACTAGTTTCTATTATTTATCTTCTCCAGTTGAAAAGTCTCTGAAGGAGAAAGAAGTTTGATGTTGACGCTGTCTATATTGCTCTGGGCTGTTGCCATTCAAAGACATTACAAGATATTTTAGTGGTGTTTTGGTTTTGGAACGTCACTCAGCAAAACTTTCACATATCAAATAGCAAACCAAGGCTGAATTGTTGGCTTTGAGACCGGTTTTATTCATTTCTCTTAGATTTCATAATTCCACGCTTGTGTTGCACAGTGGCACTCACCTCACAGCAATCCCAGCTGGGACCTTTCTGTGTGGAGTTTGCATGTTGTCCCCCATGCATGCGTGGGTTTTCCCCGGGAGCTCCGGCTTCCTTCATAGGGTTAATTGGTAGCTCAAAATTGCTCCTGGATGTGATTTTATGTGTTTGAATTAGTGTCCATGCAACAGACTGACGACCTGTTCAGGGTGTCTCCTGCCTTTGCCTAACAGTAGCTGGGTTGGCTCCAGCAGCACCGTGACCCTGAAATGGATCCAGCGGGTTCTGAAAATGAATGGAAAGATATTCCGGAATATCTTACTTGAATTTAAAGTTTGTCATATTACTTTATTATTCCTTTCTGTCATTTCATAATCATTAACCTTCACTACAACTGTTAGTGAAGCGACGGTGTGAAGATTGTTTGTTTACGTTTTGGCTACATCCATCCGTCCCTCTTCCATACATGCTGCATCCCGTTCTTGGTCACTGGGATGTTTGAGTTGTTTGTGTGTGAATTTGGGTGATTTTAAGTTTTAGAATCACCAATCAACCTATGAGGCACGAGGAAGCCATAGTACTTGGAGAAAACCCACACGTGCACAGGGAGAACATGCAAACTCAACACAGGGAGCAACAAGCCGGGATTCAAACCATTGGCTTGTCTTACTAAGAGCAATAGTGTAGCCACTGCTACTTTTTTTTGTCTAAAAAAACCCTGTACAAAAACAGAGCAATAAAATAAAATGAATAATCTAGGAATCTAATGAATTACTATAGAGACTATCAACAAATAAGGAAAATACAGAACAATGTTATATTCAGTTCGTTTAAAAATGTCAGCATTATAAATCGGATTTTAAGAACATATCAACAGTTGATTAGCTTGTTAATTATTTTTTTAAAAATCTGTAAAACTGGACAGCAATTTGAAATATTTCCCAAAGCTATTAAAACATCCCAGCAGCCTCTGATAAACATCTGACTTTAGGAATTAAACATTTCATGTCATAGTAATGCCTTATAAAAAACCTAGCAAACGTTAGTAGTCAGGCCCAAATGTGAAAACTCTGAACCTGGTTTTATTTGAATTAGTTATTTTATGTAATTTTAACCTGCATAACACAAGGTGGGGGAGACCCCTCACCAAATTATAGCACATTGATATGAACACGTGTAAGAACATGTAAGAACACTTACATGTTACACAAACTCTAGTGGCAACTTTCAAAATGTTGCATCAATCAGCATTCTCACATCCACATTGCTGCAATAGAAAAATTCCCAGAATGCACCCCGTCTACCATATACCAAAAGCTGCAGCATATTGAAATGCAAAACCTCCTTTGACCCCACAAACCTTTTTCCAAGAGAGCCGCTGCTTAAATTGAGATGTTCCACACTTGATCATTCAGGAGACGCTCTGAGAGACGGGGAGGGTTAAACTGAGAGTTTGCCCACTTGTCAATTAAGGCACCACCAGGTGAACATCTCTGTCAGAACCTCCACCTGCCGACCCACAGCGCTGCATTGTCTCATTTTGACATCTGTGTTAAACGATGCCTCTGTCAAATCCTCCCCGCCTGGGGAAATCTCTGCAGTGTTCGGTGTGATGGTGAGTATGCATGTGTCATACATATCCATGACGCCACTGCACCTTCACCAGCATGTAGGATGGCCCTGTACATACCTTTGTCCATGGCACGAGATGCGTCTGGGTTTATTGACTCCTGGGGGTAATTGACAGGCTCAGACTCTTGTTCAGGTCAGTCTCAGGGGGGGCTGTTAGGCTGCATGTGCTTGCATCTGCACACCTCCACACATGGAGAATGCATTAAGCAATGTCTGCTGTGTTGGTGGATTTGATGCAATAGGAAAAACAAAGTAGGTGCAGGTGAAGCTCCTGATTGTGTTGATGTTTGTGCTTTTTTTGCATTTAAAGATTCACTCAGTGTGTGACGTTTATGACTGGCATATAATGACACATATAAATAATGACATCATTATATATATCATTATATATTAGGATATATTTAAAGACACATTTGTTTTTAAATGAATGCAAATTAGCATGGTTTATTGACAGACTAGCAGCCTTAAGTTGGTTTATGAGTCAAGCTTTTTTTGTGTTACAAAATAAAGACTTGCTATAGTTCTTTATTGAATTCATTTAATGTGATTGACATGTAAATGCAGTTAAAGCAGTGCACTTAAATGGGATATATGGGAAATTCTTCATTCATTTGTTGTGTGCACCATGAACCAGCTCAGTGATTTTTCTCATGTTTATGTCTGGAATGCTTTTATTTTTAACTGTGGATGGATTACTGCTGAAGCAAAAGTCCTACTTTGGTAGTATTGTTTGTTGTGTCGCCTCTGAAGCATTCTATTATGTTCCTGGTTTCAGTTGTAGGATTATTTCCTGACTTATTTTCGAAACGGTTTCTTTTGTTTATTTCTAGTCAGTTTTGTTTCTGTATGTGTTCACGTCTGGTTTCTGTTGCTGACGGCTGCACTGGCATTTTGTTAGTCATAAGTTATTCTAAAGTGGTTCGGTGATTTCTTGCTAGATCTTGGTTCTTGTGATGTAATAGAGGTATTCACCTGTTGACTTTCCCGCCATGTTGTCATTGCTTCATATTTTACACATCTAATACTAATTTTTCTTAAATATTTTCTGAACCTCTGATCTGTTTTTACATTCCAATAGATCTGTTAAGTCTATTTCCACTCTACATTAAAATAGATCATTTTAAAAGTTGAATGTATCTTATTCTTACGGTGGCCTTTGAAGTAAAAATCCCATAAACAAATCACTTGATGCAAAAACATTTTATAGATCACAACGATAATTAAAAAGCTAAACACATTTAAAAAACTAACTTTGGAGGTTGGGTCCAATTGTATGATATTTTAGAAAAAGACAAGTGTTAAATTGAACTACCCTGCAACAGACTAGAGACTTGTCCAGGGTACACGTCCCACCTTTGCCCTAAAGTAGCTAGGTTGGCTACCCGAAAGGGATTCAGGGGATCTGAAGCTGGATTCATGGATGGATGGATGGATGGATGGATGGATGGATGGATGGATGGATGGATGGATGGTTGGATGGATGGTTGGATGGATGGTTGGATGGATGGATGGACGGATGGATGGATGGATGGATGGATGGATGGATGGATGGATGGATGGATGGATGGATGATGGATGGATGGATGGATGGATGGATGGATAGATTATGGATGGATGGATGGATGGATGGATGGATGGATGGATGGATGGATGGATGATGAATGGATGATGGATGGATGGATGGATGGATGGATGGATGATGGATGGATGGATGGATGGATGGATGGATGGATGGATGGGATGGATGGATGGATGGATGGATGGATGGATGGATGATGGATGGATGGATGGATGGACGGATGGACAGATGGATAGACGGACGGACGGATGAATGAATGAATGAATGGATGGATGGATGGATGGATGGATGGATGGATGGATGGATGGATGGATGGATGGATGGATGATGGATGGATGGATGGATGATGGATGGATGGATGGATGGATGGATGGACGGATGGACAGATGGATAGACGGACGGACGGATGAATGAATGAATGGATGGATGGATGGATGGATGGATGGATGGATGGATGGGTGGATGGATGGGAATTGAACCCAATTGATCCGGTCTGATCGTCCTCCACTGAGCTGCTGAGATAGTTGAAGGGCGGTAAAGAGGCTGAGTGGCTCATTTTATTGCTGTTCAAACATATCCACATTTCTCTAAAACAGCAGATTTATTAGAAGTGAGTATGTTTGTCGATCTGTGTGTGGCCCTGTGATGGACTGGCAGTCCAAAGAGCAGCGTCTACAACAGTGATGCTTCCCACCCACAGCTAGACATGACCCAACCTGTGGTAGCCCTGACCTGGTGGGTCTGACTGTGGTGGCAGCATTAACAAACACCTCCTCTCATCCAGAACATCAAACAAAACCAGAACTCCACTGATGGAAGAAACCTGGAGTTCACATCAGAGATCTTTTCACTGGGAGAAGAGCTTAGCAAACTAATGAGGTTCAGTCGTTTTCAGTGTTAACTCATTAGCAAATTATGGTTAACCTGATGTACTTACAACAATTTAAAATGAACAAATCATTTTAAATGGAATATACATGCAAAATAAAAAATGTAATCCTAAAAAAGCCAGTCATAAAAATTTGAACTTGAACCCCTATGTCTATTTTGAAAAAGCAAAGCTATTCACGCAAAATCTACACTTGGCCTTTGGTGATTGTCTATAACATTGAGTTGTTCCTGTTTTGAACCCTATCTTAACTGAGAAAAAAAATAAAAATGGGCAAGAAAATGTTTCAAAATGTTCTATATTTAAGCTATTTAAGTTGGTGAACTTTTCAGCGTATTTTACACAACCTTCCAGGTTGAAGCTTTATAAGTTCAAGGCAGAAATTTCTAAGTGAATCTCTTAATCATGTTAGTGGATCACAATCATAGATTTCAGGATTTCCAAATCTTTCAAGATTTTTGGATAAATATTTGTCCGTCTGTCATACAGTCTTATAGTTGGCAAGATCCAAAATCTACTGTGGCAAGAACAACATGCAGTATTGAGGTTTAGTTACTTTAGTTTGAATGCGGCTTAAATGAAAAAAGACTTATTGACAGTACACAGGAACACACGTTATAGTGTCGGGATGAGTCTGTCTTCAGTGTAGTAGGCCATTAGAGTCCTTGTTAAAGCCCAACTCTCCAAAAATAGATTCACTTTTCTGCCTAAAGATATATATACAACAGATACCTGGAAAGACCTCAGACCTCTCAGTCCAGAAAAGCGCAGTGCTAGGAACAGCTAAGATACTGCGCAGGACCCTCAAGCTCCCAGGCCTCTGGTAGAGGACCCGAGCTTGGAGGAAAAACCACCCGCGGAGGGTGAGAGGGGCGTTTTTTTTTATATATATATATGTATATATATATATATATATATATATGTATATCCTACAGTGTTTATATATCTTACAAAAAAAGCTGTTGGAATTGTTCATGGATTGGACTGTGGGTCACATACAAACGCTCTGTTTTTAATGTCGGGTTTATTGAAAAAATGGGATCTAGTGAAACTGAAAACAGCTCTCATCATGCATGAAGCCAGATACAACTTACTTCCAATAAACTAACAGCAAATCTTCAAAGACAGAGACGAGAGTTACAATCTGAGAAAAGAACGGAATTTCAAAAAGCCGTGCAATCGAAAAACAAAAAAGAAAATGTGTCAAATTGTGGTGCTGATTTATAGAATGGATTGGATGAAGGTTTAAAACAAACCAAAAGTTTACATGTATTCAAAAAAAACTAAAAGAAGTCACTGATAGTACTTTATAAGGCCAGAAACGATTAATTAGACAAAAAAAAGTCACTTTAGCACAGTTGCCATGCAGGATTGTACCGTGAATGTTTTGTACCTATCTGTAAATAGCAATACGCGTGTTGAATACGCACATCATCAGGTTTTGTAGAAAGGGGTGGGAGCAGACAAGATTTCTCTTTAACCCACTCATTTTCAAGCACACTGTATTGTTTTAGGTCTTTTAAACCACTCTGTGTTGACTTTTTCATTTGTTTTGTGTTTGAAATAAACTAAACTAAAACTAATGTAAACTAAATATGGCCTCTAAGTTTTTGGAGAACAGCACCAGTAAGGAGCAACATTTAACATTTACAAAATAAATAAATTAATGTTTGAACAAGCAAAAATAAATAAATAAATAAAACCGATAGGATAAGGAAAAATAATCTTACTGAGAAATTCTTTTTAAGAGAAAAAATTCCAGTCATTTAGACTTGTAATATTAAATTGCTATTTAAAAAACTTTTATGATTTTATTTTTCTTGCAAGACAGAAAATCAGACAGTTTTTGTGAAACAAAGGTCTTTTTACTTTCAGTTTTTGCAGTGTGTAATGTAAAATTCTTCTTGGTAATCCCCAAAAGTTTGCACATTTAAGGTTTATTTAGCACTGCCTAACCGTTTTTGGGGCTTGTAATTTTCCCAGCAGATGGCCATGACATGCATCCTGTGCTGCAAACATGGTTGCCACGACGACGTTGGCATGTTCAGTGATCTTGCTGTTTACATGAAAAGACGAGCTACGGGCACGAAGAAAACTCATTTCTTCTTCTGTTTTCAGGCGCAGACCTCACACATCTCCTCTGACAACGACTCCGAACACGACCGAACAGACCCGGGAGGCAGCGGGCCGCTCATCAAAGCAGAAAGGGTTCTGAAACAGCAGAGCAGAGCCACATCGTCAGGACTTCGGCAAAACTCTCCTGCTCTGCTGGATTCCACACCTGCTGTCAGGTAGAACTGTTTGACTGTGTGAAGCAGGTTGTCACTAAAGCTAACCAGGCATGAGACACCACAGTGGGTGTTTATTTTCCCTGTCTGAGCCTGGCCGTCACGGTTGGCTTTACCTTAACTCCTCAAGCAGAACGCGGCTTCATTAGATCTCAATGATAAATTGATTATGATGTGACAGTGTGGCTCAACAGGAGCAGATGATGAGTGAGTCACTGTCTGAAGGGAGGTTTTGTGCAGGCTGGAGGTTTTTAATGTGACCGGGCTTTTATCATGCCGTTTTTTTTTTGGTATTTCAAACAAGCTTTAAGTTTGTCTTAAACAGGTGTGACAGTGCAGGTAATCTTCACTAAGCCTCACAATGCTGCAGCACTCTGAACGTTGTTTAAACACCGACGGGCAAGTTTGGGAGTCTGATTTTGTGTCTCACATATGTAGTAATGTAAAGTTATTTGGAAAGAAGACCTTTAAAGTCTGTCTGTTACAAAATGTTGAAAAAAAAGCCAAGTTAAGGGGTTTCTAAAGATGTTAGTGATGCAAACATTTGCATTGATTGCTGCCCTTCTTATAGAGAACAAAGACTGACTAAAGACTCTTACACACAGGTATGATTTGGGCGGTAAGTTAAAGACTTCCTGCGCCATCAATGGTTTGGGCTTGGCTTGACTTAATGCTGTTTATGGGGTAAACATAGATGTGTTTCCCAAGTCTGCACTTCATTAATCATCATTATTTGATTGTTCACCATGGCAGTGCAATGAAAAATATGTTGTGGTGAATCGTCAAAGACCACACAACACCAAACCTTAAGGTGCGGCGAGCTGCTACCTCATCTGGTGACTGTTCATTTGGCAAATCAATGATTTTAAAGCCTGATTAATAGCCTAGCTAACTAAATTAATCTTGTGTTCCTGTAATGGATTTGTTGGAGTGACAGTTTGTTCAGATGTTTGGTTTCCAGTTTAAGCTGTTTGCCACGTGAGGTTTGCTACATCGGATAGAGTGGGACACATAATGTAAAAATTCAGAAACGCTTTAAAGTTTCTGGTTGCTATTATGTCACATTACTCCTTTCAAACCACTTGAAAACATCCTTATTATGACAAAGGAAAAGAAGCTCTTTTAATTGTAGGTTTGTCTGTGAAAGATTAAAGCCTGTGGATCAAACTCCTGGAACAGGAAGACCCTCCTGTTCGCCACTAATTTCTACTTACTTCATTCCCCCTCAGTCCTGAACAGCTGTAATCCCCCCTCCTTCAAAAAAGGGTCAAAAACAGAGGATAGAGAGCAAGATAAAGGTGTTGTAGTTAACTGTAGCCATGATTCCAGTGAGCTTTGTTCACAACGTCCTCGGTACCGCATGTTCAACCAACTGTTTCCAATAAAAAGTCTATGCAAACATGCATAAATGCGCAATATTTTTCTAAATTCTCTTATTCACGCATTTCTACACACATTCTGTTTTTGGGCTCTACGAGCAAAACATCCATTGAATAGCGTTGAAAGTCAAACCAGTTAAACTTTGACCAAACAGTGACTCAGCTGTGATGGATGGATGGCGTCTTTTGTCAGTCATGGACATGCCAAGCGTTTGAAAAGGGATCATGGAGGAGAGATGAATTATTGCAGTTTGTGCCCAGCTGGAATTATATGAAGCCAATTCTTTCACATATCAGAAAAAGCCTGAAGCAAGATTCAGGAGATTTGCACCACTTTGACATTTCACACCAAGCCTCTTCCAACTGTTGCGCTAGTATTGTGTAGCGACATTCTGGTGTGAAGACCACATGCTGAAAGGCGTCACATGCCTGGTGTGTACATAGCATAAGACTTCTGTGTTCAGATATTTCTTCAGATGAAAACTTCCACCAGGTTTAGGTCCTCTGGTGTGCAGATTAGCAGCAAAGTCTGGCCTGCATCTGCAGATACACCACAACAACAAACCGTAAGCAGCCAAGAGAAATATGCAAAGTTAGACCTTTCTATTCACAGGAGAGACACAAGGATCCACATGATGTTTTATGGTCTGAATGCATGTTGGCTCATTTATTCCATCCTCCAAAAACAGAAAGGAAAGACAGAGAGTGGGGAAATGGATGTTGTTTAAAAAGCGTAATCCTCGGGTCTGTGATGAGGTATGTGGCTCTGCTGTGTGTCTTCGTTCCGGCAGAAACAGCCTCTGGCAGCCTCAAGCATCTTTTTTTATTTGACTGTTTATGGTGAGGTTTTATTTACATGTCTTCGTTTAGACTTCCTGCCTGTAAAATACCTTAAATGCTCTGAAATACAAAAAGAAATAAGATTATATCTAATCTGCTCAGTCTGTTGGGTAAATAATTAATAATAATGTGAGTCTGTGTGTGAAAGGACTTGTGTAAATCGTGACTTAATCCAACAGACCACCTGTCCGTGCAGGGCGTCTTGGCGTCTTGGCATATTGGTCCGTTGTGGTGAAGAGAGAGCTGAGACAGAAAGAAACGCTCTCTATTTACCGGTCGATCTTCGTTTCAATACTCACCTATGGTCATGAGCTCTGGAGGAGCTGGAAGAGCCAGTGGAGGAGGCTTGGGCATCTAAAGATGCCTCCCTGGGGAGGTGTTCCGGTACGAAGGTCCCGGGGAGACCCAAGACACACTGGAGAGACTACGTCTCTTTGGGGAGCTGGAGAAAGTGGCCGGAGGGAGGGAAGTCTGGGCATCTTTCTTTGGACTGCTGCCCCTGAAACCAAGCCCTGTATAAGCAGAAGAAGGTTGATGGATGGATGAAGTGAAACAACACAAGGGATTGTGGAAATCTTTAGGACAAGTACAGGGTACCAACCAACCAACCATGTAGCACTTTTCATGCATTATTGTCCGTCACTGCGCTGCTTATGACTATGGTTGGGGGTCAAGGTTAGGCCACACCCCCAAAAGATTGTTTTTAAGTTGTTTGGACATTTCGCGGCTGTGATATTAATGGCAGGGTGAACAAAGACGGCACAGCGCTTATGCTGAAAGTGCCAAAAAACTATATAAGGCACACAAAAAAATTCTTTCATCAAGAGACATTTTAAAAAATATGAGTACTTTGAAAAAGATTTAACAAATATGAAAAATTATGAAGCTCTTTGTTTAAAAAAAGGGTGTTTTCCACCTTGCAGTTATGGAAAAGGAAAAAAACAAAAACATAATTTAGTGACAAAAGATGCAAACAGGTGCTTTGGGGATTTACACCTGTCTGTGGTGGACACTTTCAGCCTCATGAAGTAATAAGAAAACTGAGACAATGGTCTATTAGTCATCAGTAAGTTACACAAATCCCATTTTCAGTGATTTATCCTCTATAAAAAGACTCTTCTGCCAAACAGACTGACCAGCACCAGACAGCTATTTCTGAACAGCTTTTACTCACAAAGGCAGATTAAACTTGAGGCAAAAGGCAGAGACAGCTTTAGTAAAAAGAAATTAAATTAGCTGGGGGGAAAACTTAGTGTAATTCTCATGTGTGCAGCTTCTGAAAACTTTATATGCAAACGGTTTGATTGGGTTAAGGGCTTGTCATGAAAAATTTAGAAATGAAAATTAGGTTTAAAAGAAAAAAGATCAACCCAATTGGGATTATATATTTAATCCGATTCATTTGATTATGAAGTACCAGTTTACAGTAAAGCTGAAAAAAACTCATCCAGTTCAGCTCATAATAATAACAGATTATCCTGATAGTGTCATGATGGCCCAAAAGAATGAATCAAAGGGGTTTTCAGTGTAATTTCTGTACTGAGGAAGCAAAAAGCAAACATTGTGGGGGCAAAGCAAAGAAAAGTCAATCCCCTTAGTAAATCCAACAACAAGAAAAAAGGATTAAGATGGAAAAATATAAAATCAGCAATATCTGTAACGACAAGAAGAGATTTGTTAGTTATGCCAAAAATAAGCAAAAATGAAAAAGACAGACACAAAATATTTATTGATACTTACGTTTCTTAATTTCTGTCTGATGAAAGTTATGAACCGGATATTGATAAATCATGTAATAAAATGGTTATAGTATAACGGGGTGGGATTAAATATGTTCGCTTTCTTCCACTCCCTTTCAAGCAATTTTTATTAATATGTCTAATTATCCTAAGTTTGATTAGTTACTGTATAAATGTATAACTGATGATTGTATTGCTTTTGTGTATCATTTCTATTTGATTGCTTGAAATAAACCATTTCAAATAAAAAAATACTGGAACATCTGTTAGAAGACAGGAGACATGAAACTCAGGGACTTCAGTTGTATGAATAGTCACGGTGAGATGGAAGAGTCTGCACTAAAGGATGTGTGAAAAACGCTCAGTTCATCTAAAATGACCCACAACTTTAGGAAAGAAGCCTTTGTGACAAACGCGTTGGGTAAATGCGCAACCATTGGGTCCCTACAGCAGATAATTATTACGTAAATCAAAGGAAAATGTTACAGTGTTTGGAAAAAATTAGGCAAAGTAATAGTCTTTATTTACTAAATTAGAATAATAACTAATAATTCTTTTTAGAAAGTACGTGTGTTCAATTAGTGTTTTTTAAAGTGTTACTTTGCAACATGTGTTTTTTTTTATTTTTTATATTTTTTATATTAACTTGTCTTTTTTTCAATAAATGTGAAACACCTTCTGAAATGTCATCAAGTACACCCCCCCCCCCCCCCCCCCATCGTAACCACTCTGAATCTTCTGTGGAGTCCTCCTCTATAAATAAAACCTACCCAAATGTTAGTTTAGCTAATGCTTTGTTCTATTTTGCTTGTCCTGTATGGTCTGTTTCAGCTGCTCACCTCAGCTAAAACCTCTTCTTGCTTGATTACTTTTTCACACTCCCCCAGTCAAAACTCTAATTTGTTCAAAATAAAAACAAGCGTGGTTGTGGTAAATGTGCTCTTGAATGTAGATGATCAGAGAAAGGAGGCGAGCACAGATTTCACTCTAAAATATCTTTTTCAGCTATTTTTGAGAAACGTCTAATGAAAAAACCTGAAAACACAGTTAGATCTGCTCTCATAAGTACTTTTATTTATATATGTTTTTTTAATAATAATAAATAAATATCCTCCTGACTACCAGCAATTCAATATTGTCCTCTGTAAAGGACATTTCTAAACTTGAATCTCTCCCAGCCATTGTATAGTATTGTATTGAACTCATTTTGGAGTCTACAGGGATTTTCAAATATGCTAAATGTTCTGGGTAAATGTATTTTTTGGTATGATTTAAAAAAAAACAATTTGACAACAGTTTTTCTTCTGGTAGTCAGGAGGATAACATTATTTCCTGAAGTAAAAGAAATTTAAAAAATCAATTAACAGCAATATTCTCCTATTTTTTCCCCATTTTTCACGAGAAATTAAGAATGACCCTTTTCCAGTTCACACAAGCTTCTGATTCTGCTCAGGGACATTTTTAGTCTTTTGGATCTTCTTCGAAAGACCTTTGTTTGATATTTGAAGGTCCTCCGTTCGCCTCCAAATGCTTTTGATGCACAGGAGTTTCTCGCCAAGCGAGAAGAGGCTCACAGTCAGTTCTAAGTCTCATCTTGGTAAGCCTGACTTTCATGGATCATCAGCAGCCTCTTTAGTTGATCCAACATCAGTCACAAACTTCATGGGTGGGTTGCTGTCAATCGCCACTGTGTAGCTTTAGCTCCTTTCATTTGCAAAACAGAGGAGCCCTGTAAAACTAGACATGTTGTGAAGAATCAGAGTCGCTTAGATTCCCATACACCTTCTAGTGTGGCTTTAAGAAACGTCATTAAAAAGATTTTATTCCTTTTGCAGAGTTTGACAAAAAAAAGTAGCAGCAAGACAGGACTTTTTTTCTCCCTGAGAGATCAGCAGAAGGTGGAAATTTCCCTGAATGCAAAATAAACAATCAGCTGTCATCATCCAAGTTCACCAGACCAGGTTAACATTCATCAGTTTGGGAATTTGAACAGTCTGAAACGTGAAATTTGGTCCAGCAAAAATAACTTCCTATCAACCATTACATGAACAAAACTCATAATCAGTATTAGAGCATATAATTAAAACAAAAAAAACGTGCATTTAGCATCAAATGAGTCCATTTTCAGGCTTGGTGACAGATGTGTTGTTGAAAATGCACTCATCCATTAATCTGTGCATCCTCAATCAAGTGCTTGCTCAGACGGAATACGGGACGAAGGTGTGTGTTGTCTGTGTGCCATTTCCTGTCCCATTGTGTGCTGTCATCCAGCATCATGGTGGGAACGTCGCAAGCGCTCTTTTGTCTTCTGGCAGGAGTTTTTGTCTGTGTTTTTTCTCTGCGTGTCTGCCTGTGGTTTCCCAGACTAACTAGTATCTGCTTGCCTTGCAGCTACATCTGAGGCGAGCGGAGGAGTGTGTGTGTTGTGAAACATGTGCTGTGTGTGTGGTATGAGGTCTCAAAACGTCAATCATATTTAAACCCAAAGATTAAAGGAGGGAGATGCCCTTCTCTGTGTTTTAATTATAGTCCTGGTGGTGAGGCAGTCAGGAAGTGCAGATGCAAATGAAGCTTACAGTAGTTGCTGTTCTGCTTACCTGAACAGGTAGACGGTACAATTCCTTCAGCAGACGTTGTTTTTGATGCTTTTAATTGAGTAAGGGATGGACTATCAAGAATTAATGTTGATGTCTTTGTTTAAGTAACAGGAAGTGCATTTAATAAGTCCCCGTGTCAAAATAAAAGCACAATATTTCTTTTTTAACCAAAAAAAGATCCTATTTTTCTGTTTTTAAATTCAAAAAGAGGCCGCTTCGCAAAAGGAAACTTTTAATTCACTCTGTTTGTTTTGAAAATGCTTAAATATTTTACAGAAAACTCAAGCAGAAAGAATAGTAACTATGGCAGCCAGAGTAAATCATAGTTTTTGAGGGAGAGGCTGAAAGCAGACAGCTTAATCATCTCATGGCAGCCATTGAACTTTTTCCATCCTCTGTCCTTCCCTAGCAGCATGATCTGGATGACTCACAGCAGAAATTAATCTTAGCCATCATTTGCTTTATTCTTCCTTTAACTGTGCAGCCCTGAAGTCACAATTGTAACATCCACTTTTGGGAAGTTGTGACTTATTCGTTCATTGTGTGGGAAGGTGGACGGTGTGGTGCAAAGGTGTGAATCACTCTTTAGAAGTAATCTTGGTGTGGTGCGGACTACGTGCCACAGTTTTATGGCTGCTCCCCATTTTTGAGGAATCTCCACAACAAAGTGAAACACATGAGGCTGACGTTTTAAACTGATTCCTTATTGGTACAGCCAGGCTAGGACTGTGCCTGATGATTTATTCACATGCACCTTCACAGAAGGTTAACCCGTACGATGCTGCAGGGTTTCTTGGGTTGTAGAGAGAAGTGGCTGCATCTTAAGGCCATGTCACACTGCCGCTATGTACAATTTCTGCATATTTCAAGGCTGAAAACTGGTCATGCGTGAATATAAGTAAAAACAGTGGGAAAAGTTGCAGATCTAATAATACAGTTTTTCACAGCTGTATCATGAATGAACCACGTTAAAACCATGGATGAAGTACAAATAAACCACGCAAGAACACGCAGAATTTCTTCGTTTTCACATTCATTCAGAGCACTGGGTAGAAATCACATTGTGTCAGCACCATGGTCAGCACCCGCTGCAGGCCCCCCAATGCTAGTGGCCGTCTGCCGCTCTGCGGCGGGGACCTCTGTCAAGATGGGAGCCGCAGGTGAGGAGATCCGAGAGAAGAGCCAAGCGCGTGTCCAGAGTCGCACCTTTCACGCTGCACTAGACACCACACCACCAGAGACCGGGAAAGACCGGGAGCCCACGCCCGGACGCGCTGGACGGGGGGACCAGGGGTTCTGGTTAAAAGATTTTGGTAAAAAAAAAAAGGATAAACTGAAAAAGTTGTTTTTAATAACTTTCATGACCAAGTGTCATTTGTGCAGTTAAACAGGCCCTCCAGATGTTTTCCTGGAGGTTGCTGTCCAGATCTTCTACTCGTCTAGTGATTGCATCATTTGATAGACTTATTTCTTCAAACTTTTTCTTTTGCTCTGGACAAACAATGTCAGCTACCTTTAGCATACATTGTTTTTACAAACTCCCCATCACTTAAGGGTTTGCTACGCCGGGCCATTTCCAAAACTACAACGTAGCTACTAGCTTCTGTCACAGCTTCACTGGATTTAGCCATTTTTGTAAACATCTGGTGTGCAGCTTAGCCTCGTTGTTGGAGCTTATTGTTGTGCTCCTCGCTAGTACATTTGTCATAGGTTTTATGATTTGTAACATAGTGACGATTTATATTGAATTCTTTAAACATTGCATTTACCTGCTTGCAAATAAGGCACATGACTTTATCCAGCCCATGAGGTACGACAAAGTAAGCATTTGACCACTTAGCTTGAAAGCGCCTTTTCTCCTCGCCAACACAACGTTTTTCCTCAAAGGAACCTGCTCTGGCTCTGTTTTTGAGGGCCACAAAAAATCCATTCCCGTGTACATGTTGACATGTGGACATTTTTGCAGCTAGCAGGTATGTTGATAAAATTTCAGTGTGTGTGTGGACAGGCCCCGCCCTTTTTTTACTACATCTGAACCTTACCGTAATGATAAACAACCAGTAAACTTGCTGCTCTATGCTGCTTCATGGTCTTATCCCCCCCTCCTATTATCACCCTCCTACTCCCCCATCTCTAACATCCCTCTCTATTCTTCCCTTTTTTCCTTTTCTGTCCGGTCCAACACCAAATTTTTTCAAACATGATTTAAATTAATAAAGTTTGGCCTCAATTACAAAAGGAGTTTATTCAGACATACTTCTGGTTTGTCAGAAGATTCATAGCCCCTGTTGTTAAAGTAAAATAGGTCCAACACAAGAGGCCCTCAGCTCTCATCTGCCTCCCCAGCTGTTGGACAGGACAAGTTTAAAAAAAAAAAAAATCTTCCCGCGGGCCACCATTGGCCCCCGGGCCGCACTTTGAGAACCCCTGGTATAGACTATTGGAGGGGTGAAAGATCGGTTAATTTATATTCCTAACACACGAAAAGCCAATTGTGCATGAACCGTACGTGAATACCGCTCCTTACTTCCAGCACCCAAATGCTGCATGGAAGACGTGCACGGGATACGTAAGTGCCTGTAGGATGCCCAGACAGTCTACAATCTAATGTTCCCATTTCTAACAGTCAAAGAGCATGCACTTATTACTTGAACAGCACTAACAGGCTCCTTGTGCAGTGTGAATGATTTGGAGGAGTTGAAAAAAATGAAAAATTCGTATCACGCCTGTGTCTCACCTACTTCTCCCTTACTTACCCGTGCATGTTGCATAAGTGTTCACTACGACCTGTCACTCGCAGCATGAACAATGTGCGTGAACATTTTTGCTCTACAGAGTTACCGAGCGTAACTCTATATTACATGCAGGCCACCTTCATGCAGGTTTACTCATTTTTCACCCCCGCAGACATCCTGTATCCACCCACAATGGCAGTTGTGACTAAGAACTACAAAGCTGCAGATTTTGTGTCCAGTTTGCTAAAACCAAAGTTTAACTACAAAAGCCAAAATCAGGACTCTGTTGTCTTTGTGTCATTGAGGTTCAACAGGGCTGCACAGTTAAAACTGCAGCAAGCATGGAAGAGATGTAGGGGTGGTTTTGAATTGGCTCCATGGTCCAAAATGTTGCTTAAAATGTGTAAAAGAAATGTTGCATAAATGTGTAAAAAATGATTATTAGCCACTATTTTTTAACGATGTATATTTCTTAACATTAACATCTGTATATTTCTTTTCTTACCTTTATTTGGGATGTACTTGAAAGCAAAACCTGCTAATAACCCCCCCCCCCATAAGCTAAAAATAAATTTAGGCAGCAAGGGGTTAAAACACTAAAAATAAGTTTGTGTGTGATATTTCAGTATTTATTAGTTTTATCATTGGATTTTATTTAAAATTCACCCATATTTACATTCAGACCTCAAGGCAAAACATGTTTCTGCAGCTTTGATGTTGATTTTAAGAACATTTCCCATTTAAATACCGTTTTCTTTCCTGAAATTTTGTTCTGGTCAACGAGTGATGAAGGATGGTTCAGTGGGACTGTGGCTTTATTGGCTTAAAAAAAAAGCTGTACGACAGGAGCAGCAGGAGCAGACAGGATGACTTCAGGCTTTGATCTGCGGAGGAGCGGAGCTGCATCTAATCCGTTAATGGCTGGATGCGGAGTCACCTGGATGGATGTCACACTGACAATAGTTTCTGAAATAAGGTCTCCAATTCTGTTGAAGTGGGATGAAATGAAAAACCAAAAAATCTGTTTGTGAACTGTCCAAAACTTAAAAAAAGGGAATTTACCTCGCAGGTTTCATTGCTGTCTTTCATTTCTGAACATCCAGACTATTTAGTTTCTGGCCAAATTACTTTTTTTTTCTGCTAAAAAAGAAGTCATCCATTCCAGTAATTTTCTGACATCAGTGTTTTTGGATGATCTTTGTAGTGTTTTATATATTTATTACGTTTTCAATTTTAAAACAGGATACAAACAAATTCAAAACCCAGTCCCCCACCCCCTCCTGCTGTCAGTTGCATACACCAACATCAATTTAGAAAAGAAAATATAAGAAAATAAAAGGGTACAAGTGATGAGCAAAGAGAAACATGAATACATTAAATAAACCATAAGTAAAGTGCAAATATATCAACACACATAAAGAAAAGAAAGAAAATAAACAAAAAAAGGGGCATCATTCTGTCACACTTGTAGATGGTAGACTAAAAACATTGAGAAATGGTCTCCATACCTTATAAAATTTATGTTCTGATCGTCTCACAGTAGATCTTATTTTTTCACGTTTAAGATGGTAAAGCACATCTCAAATCCAATGTGATCAAGTGGGTGGTGCAGCATCCTTCCACTTTAGAAGCATGAGGCGTTGAGCTAGTAAAGTTAGAAAGTAATGATCCTCTGGCCACCTGCAGGCGATGTCGGAGCCCCACTGTTTATTCCACACAGAAATACAAGTGGGTTTAAAGTTAGTTTGACTCCCAAGATGCAGCTAAGTGCCTCACAGATATTTCCCCAAAAGCACTGTATTTTAGGGCAGTACGTTTGGATGATCTTTTTGAACGGCCTTGTAATGTTTAAAGCAACAGTATTCAGAAAATCTGCATTCTGAGCTGCATTGCCACTGTAGCTCCAATAATTCTGTGGCCTAGTGATAGTGTCCACCCTAAAGTTGAAGGGTTTGTTCAAATCCCTCGTCAAGTCATACCAGACTCTAAAAACAAGACCTAATGCCTCCCTCCTTAACACTTGGCATTACGGGTTTAGATCAGGGGGGTTGAACCATCAGATGGTTCCCGGGTGCATTTCCCATCATTGTGTGCTTTTCTTGAAAAATCTCACCTAAATAATTACTATTGTTTAACTATGTAAGTCATTCAAAAGTTTTAATTTACTTTAGGAGACTTTTTACTAGTGCTCCAAATGTGATTAGAAACATCCAAACAAGCCTCACAGGTTAGGGCAGGTTTGGGGGCCATTTATTTCTCTTGGAGTGGTTTCAGGGGCCCAATTAGGCCCTTGCTGCTGGAGTCAGGGTCCCTTAGGAAAGCCCTTATTCTGGAGAACCCCCCCCCCCCTTCCTTTCCTTCCCCCCTCCTTTCCCTGAGCAGGGATTAAACATTGGCTGAGCTGAGAAAAGATGACCGACAAAGCTATTTTCATGTTTTTTGGCAGTGCCGGCTTGTTTGGGGGAGGGATGGTAGTGGGCGTGTCCACGTCACTCTGTCGGCTGCTGGGAGGTTTTGGTGCTAAACCCTCCTTTCCTGTCTGCCCACTTAGATTGGAAGGGGGGGGGGGGGTATCACCTAGCCAGAAGGCAGCCTTAGTGCACAAGTCTGGAAAAATGGCAGCCCACTGGACCAAAGCCACTGGCTTATTTTAGCTTCTCACAGACTCACTTTTTATCTTAATATCTACTGACATTCCACAGAAACACACTTTGTTTATTTTCTACAGCTTGATTTGTCTATTTTTTTTTTACTTTGCTTTAGAATAGCAAATAGAAAAACCAGATATTAATGACTTTAAATTTTTTTTTATTAATTATATATGTGGCTTTTTACTGATTCTGAAGCAGAGAAAATTCAGCTTTGCACTGATATAAAACAATTTATTTTAAAGCGAAAATAAATAAGTGAAAATTTTGCTTCAAATTCGATATCAGCAGATCAAAATAAATGGATTTTTCCATTATGTTAAGTCATCTTTTCATCTTTTATGGAGCTGTGAAATCTCTCCATTTTATAAAACTGCTTTTTTCTAAATATGTATAAATGACAATAACGTATTGTAAGTTATTTAAGTGCAGAAGGGCTTGCCTTTCTACACCCTATAGATTTTTATCTTTTGATTTCCATGAATCTGCATTTGCTTTTAATCCTTCCCTCCAAACGGAAATAACAAACGTTAATACTTCTAATGCTTGTTGGGAAACAGTGAAGGAGGAAAAAAGGTGACATAAATTGCAGCCAATCACAGCAGCTATGATGCTAACGCAGCCAATCACAGTCAACCGGACCCCTTCCACCTTCTCCTACACGCACACGCAATGTCATTGGCAACATTTATCCTCCAATAATGCAGGCATGATCTCTGGGGTTCTGGCTCAGCCAGGGCTTTCCGTTTCTACTCATTTCTCTTGATTGTACGGTGCTGTGCCTGTTTAAGCACTCGGAGGAATGATTGCTGAGCTTGTGTTACAGGTATGGGAGGGGGATCTGACTCTGCCTTAGAAGAGCTTTTGCTTTCAGCAAGCTGTAGCTTGTGATTGAAAAAGATGGAGGGATGAAGCAGAATCTGTTTCAGGCAACATGTACATTGGGACTGCATGATGTTTAATGTTGAATTTGTTGGTAAAGTTTTGATCAGTTTTAAAGCATTCCCAGTGGTCTTTTGATCATGATTCTGTCATTTTCTAAGACATAGTTTCTGAGGAGCGGCAGGAGTTCATTAGATATTCACCTCTGAGATGTGGAATGGGGGGGGGCTGTTGGTGTAAAGCAACCCCGCCCCTCTTCCCATCACGCATAACAGAGCTCTCTGTCTACACATGCTCCTGCTATGTTTCAGCCCCTCACACGCCCCCACCTAACAAAACAAAACAACAAAACAAAAGCAACATCGGAGCCCCCCAGTTTAGATCCAGATTCCAGCTCAGACAGGAAAAAAAAAGACGTACATGGATCTATTTGTCTACAAGTGGATGCATCAGAATGGAGCGGAGCAGAGAGCTTGTGGCCCCGCCCACAAATACGATCTTTTTCAAACTGCAGGTTTTTTTTGTCTACTCCTGATTCACAAAGTTTGAAAAAAAGAAAAAGAAGTACTAAAAAATGGGATTTGAGCGTCATTATCCACCATCATCAGAAAAATGCCACAAGAACATGCATAAAATATTTTTTTATTGTAGTGGATCTTTAAGACTTCAAAAGAAAAAAAGGGGGAAAAAGGTGTAAATGCCTCACACAATGAACTGAATGGTGGAGACAATCAGATTTCTGGGAAGATCTTTTAGTGTAATGCACATAAAACGTACTGTTTCTCAAGATGAAATCAAAGTTGTTGTTTTTTTTCCTTTGTTGATTTATTTTACCAACAGTAATATTCATTGCTCTAAGATTTCATGACTTTAATAATTTTGATGCAATAAAAGACAGCATTTTTTTCCCAACAGGTTCAGCAGCTGCTGGAGTTTCAGCACAGTGTCCTGCTGCAGCCCGTCTGGTCTCCACCTGCAGGAAGATGTTGGAAAGTTTCCCCTAATCTGGTTGGTGCATCTGAACACCATTATGCCGCCATCTGCATCACAATGGCCTCCTAATCCACAAGAAGCCTCCCGAATTAACCGCAGAGTAGGTTACATGCAAGCTGTCGGTGTTACATGTTGGAGGAATGCTCTTTACATGTTTACCTTTTGTTTTCATGCAAAGCATCATGGGATGTCTGTAATTGGGTGCGCTGGGGTGCTTCTTTTTGTTTGACGTTCAGAAAGTTTGAATGCATTTGCTGCAAAGGTGTTACTCCTTGACCCCCATGTGTGATGTTTACTTCCAAGAGAATAAAAAATAAAAAATAAAATAGAATAAAAAATTCCAAGAGAATAAAAAATAAAAAAGCAAACAAAACAACAACAATTAAAGCACAACAATTAAACATAACTTTAACAAAGAAATCGGATTCTGCCAAGTTTGGTTGTCAATTTTTAGATTTATGTGTAAGCAGCTGATGAGTTTTTTTCAGCTTCTGAAAGATTAAAAAGAGAAAAGTTACTAATTGGTTTCAAATGAGTTCATTACAGTCCACTGCTTTAGTTTTCCTTCCTCTAGTTGTTCTAGTTCAGTCGTTTCCACCTCCTCTTCGTCATTAGCAGTCAGCAGCAGTTATCTTCCTCAGACAATGCTTCATCTTTGCTTCAGGCTTTAAGCGGCTGCTTTGGCAGACGACCTTCACTCTGCAGCAGAGATCCTAATCGGCTGAGCCAAACGCACAGAGAGCTTTTCCCAGCCAGGCGGCAGGTATAGTGGAGACTCTTCCTCCCAACAAACCGGAGCCTATTTCCCTTAATCTGCATCTTCATTGGCTTTAGAGTGATGTGGATCCTGGAGATTGAATTTCCCAGCCTCCAAAACACCTAGGGATGTGTGGGTTTGTTTTTTTCTTTTTCTGTCTTTGAACAAACTTATTCTATGTAACTTTAAATCGAGCATTTAAATATGTTACAATTCACTTTTACTTCTTAATCTTAAAGTATTGTGACAGCCTACAAACAGGCCTTCACAGTTGGAAGAACTCAGCCTTCATGGAGCTATAAGTATTCTCCATGAATCCTCCAATCCAGTGACCCTGTAAACGGGCCACCGGACCTCCATCTCCTCTTTTAGTCCTAAAGCTTTTTCATTTAAGCTCCCTTTTAACTGATAATTGATGCATTAATAACTAATCACTTGATATAAATAGATGTGGGTGAGGCTTTAATGCTGAAGTCGAGCTCAGTCGAGGCCCTTCGTGAGGCCCTGCAGCGCTGACCCCACATCTGCTGCACCAGAAGTTGTGTGTAATGGTGTGTGTCGTAGTGTGTGAGTGCAGGGCTTACGGCTGTGCTGACCCAGCAGCCTGCCAGGGTTCACATCAGTAGAGATGGAGCACTCTCTGCGCCCGTTTGGAGGAAATGCACTTTGTAGAAGGTTTTACGGCATCAGTTGGAATAGTTTTGATTCTGCCTTTTTACTTGTTGTTTCACTTGAAACTGCATCAAACCAGAACGAGATAAGGAATCCAGCAAGAAAGAAGATTTACTGCAATCATCAGGCAAACAAAAACCTGACATTACAGTCAAAGGAGCTTCTAAACAACATCTGGGTGCAATGAGAGCAGCTTGCAGACACTAGTTCAGAAAATATTACATTATAAAAGTTCGTATTTTTGATCACATAATGTCAGTAAGACTTTAAAAAGAACTTAATGCTCCATTATTTAACAGTAATATCTATAAAATAACGTAAATAATAAACTTTTAAGACCTCGTTTTTTTAAGTTTATTCAACATTTATTTATAATTTAAATTCAAAAGTTTTCTGAAAGGATTTAAAACTGCTTTATTAATAGAGGATTTGCTCATATTTGGAGCCAGTTGGTGTCAAACTTGAAATCATCAGGAAATGAAGAGGAGAGTCATCTCGCTCAGGGATGAAGAGCATGAAGTCCAGCTCTGAGGGCTGCAGATCGATCCGTGTCCTTCAGATCAGGTGACTTCGCGCCTCCTGCGCTCGCGCCTCCAGCGCGCACGCGCCTCCTGTCAGGCGGCAATGTCTCCGTCTTTGTTCCCACTTCTCCGTCCTCATCCTTTCTTTCTGGAATCACAACAGCGGCGGACTCGATTCCACTGAACTCTGTCATCCTATCGGAGCGTCCGGGAAAAAACAGATGGTTTATTAGAATCATTAGTTTCCATTTACAAATAAAGATATTCTAGTTTTTCCCCGATTTTCCATCTTAATTTTTGCCTACATAATTTATTTCACCATCGTTTTTTCCCTTTGAGCATTGATTTAATTTTTCGTTAATTTACTTTAAATATATTGTTAGCCTATTTGCTAATTTATATTAATTCTATTTATTTTCTTTCATTTTTTTTCATTTTTTGTGGTTGTACACAATTTGAATTTTCAAACAGTTAAATATCTTGTAACTCGTAAATAGATCAAATTAGGAGGGAAATGTCGCTTCTTTTTCTTTCATCTAATATCTTTGTTTTTATTTAAATTAAGTTCTTTATTATTATTTTCATTTTAAGTAATATTTCATTTTTTTATTTTATTCTGTTAAAACTCTCGACTTGGGTTTAAATATCATTAAACTACAGAATTTTTGCCTTTTCTTTATTGTGTGTCCTTGTATTGTTTTTGCTTAATATGCATTCATTTCGACAGTATTTCTGACTCGGCTTTTTTATTTTTATGTTTCGCAAAAAACACGCTTATTCAGATAATGTGTTCACTTAGCTGACGTTAAAACTGATGAGTCACGGTCTGCTGTTAATCAAAATGCGGACGTTGGAAGGGAAATTAATTGACGCGCAGGCGCACTGCGGGGAGACGCAATAAAGATGAACAGGGAAGTCTAAACTTTCCCCACTTTTTTATTCTGTTTTAACTAATTATTTTTCAAATATTCACCAAAATATTTTTTCCCCCTTAAAATAGATTTTTTTCTACTTTTTAATCATTTTGATCGACAGGCCTCTTGGTTTTGCAGCATTAGATTTGCAGGTGAAACTGTAAGAAAAAACCTTTGTGTGTGTGTATGTTTCTCATAAAAACGTAGACATACTTTTTTTATTCAGAAGATTTAATGCGCTCCCTCATGTCTGTAATAACTGTACACAGTGCAAGCACTCATAAGCTACAACAAGGTGATAATCAAGCAGCGGCTGATGTGGCTAAAGCTGTGCAGAATTATCACTGCTCATAAAGGAGGAAATTTGAATGCATGTCAATAGAATTTGATTTAATATTGCTGTAGGCCGCTGAGCCGACAAAACCCCAGAATTTTATTAAAAGTCCTGCATTTGCTGGAGCTGCAGCGACTTTACCACATCGCTGCAGTCTGGGCTTGTCATTGTTGTCAAGCAGCAGAAAATGCTGTGATTCATGCAGTGAGCTTCAGTGTCTCAGTTTGCATCTCTGCAGGGTTTTACAAGTGAAAAACGGACGTCTGCTGCATTGTTCCCATCACATCTTTTGGTTTAAAGCGGCTGATTTCCCCCTGATCTTGAACCATCAACCTCTAACTTGATACAATAATCAGCAATAATTTTCTTGATCTTTTTTAAACTTTAATAAATGTTTGTATCTCATCAATAGGAATGCCAGTGTGTCTCGTTTAAACGTGATCACTCTGACATACTTCTACCTTTCTAGTTATCTCAGAAGCGATGGCAAAATCCAAACAGTTTCTGTCTTTTCCACCCAACTGTTCCAATATTGCGGTGAAAGAATTTTCATAACTCCTTCTTTAAGAATTTCCCCCCATAATCCAGTGTTTCTCTTCTCCTCTCTCTTTGAAATTAAAAGCAGGCGGCCATCGCCTCCAGCTATAAAACTCTTTTTCCCTAAAGTGCAGATTCAAACTCTGAAAATAATTGCATTCCAGCAGAGAGGTCATGATTTCACACTGCAGACCTGAGAATGTGGTTTGAAGAAACAGACAAAACCTCCTCAGAGATGCTAAAACTATTTTAGGAACACTGGTGACACATTTTTGCCAAATGAGATTTCTATTATTTCTGTTTTCAGTGAAGATGTACAGGAACTGCTGACAAAAAAGAAGTGATTTTCTGACATCTTTCCTAATTTATTTAAAGCAAAAAAATTTTGAGGAGATTTAAATATTACAAAAGAATTAGAACGCCCCTTTTTTTAAAAAAGCAGCTGTTCTAGATTTAGCAAACGAGACTATAAGGAGATGAGAAAAAAGTCAGAGGAGGCGTACTTCCTTAAATTACAAAACTACTTCAGCATATTAGTTAAAATTGCAGTTAGGATCATTTAAACTATGAATTTTCTGTAAAGTTTTTTTAAAAAGTTCTAAACAGCAGCATTAAAAATCATGTTTTTGGTGTTTTTAATATGTTCTTGTGGTATTTTTGTGATGGTGGAGGACATTTATAAATGATAAATTATTCCATTTTTGAGTATTTCTTCATTCAAATCGCTGTGAATCAAGAGAAGACAAAAAAAAACCGCAGTTCGAAAAAGATCTTATTTGTAACGTAGAAAGTACTCTGGGGGGGCCACAAGCTCCCTGCTTCAGTCTCTTCTGATGCATCCACTTGTAGACTAATAGATCCAAATACGTCTTTGTTTTCCTTGTCTGAGCTGGAATCTGGACGGCTGAATGGCTTCAATATTGGTCGCCGTTTTTGTTGAACCAGTAATGTTAGGTTGGGGGTGTAAGGGGCTGTAAGCTAGCGAGAGAGTGCGTAAACAAAGAACTCTCAATGAGGAGGCAAATTTCAAACAAATTTGCCTTAAAACAGCATATTTAAAATAAATTAAAAAAACACTGAGAACACTTTTAGATCAAATAGATCTTCAGAGAGCGAGTTGGGCCGGATTATTTAAGGACTGCTGAATAGTTTCCCCAAATCAATATCAGAACACCAAAAATAGTCAGTTGATTGTGTTTTTGTTTGTTTGTCTTTGTTAAATTCTTTATACAGTTTTTTTCTAAACTGTCAAGCACAGTGGTGGTGGGGTCATGATGTGGGCATATGCCATTCAGCCGTTTGCACTGATGTATCTTTAGGGTCACAAAAACTATTATAAAAACCAGTAGTTATTATAAATAAACATGGAAAATTGTTTAAAAGTTTGTATAATTACTAGTGGGATGTTGGTGCTTTGACCTATACTGTGTTTCTTTATCTGTAGACTTTCTTGGTATTTTTCCTTCTTTTTAACAACATGGAAAGAAATGGTAAATACTTTGTTTTTTTAAACTCTTGGTTTTCTTGCATGACTAATTTTGTCACTCTGTCCAACCGCTGAGACCAGAACTGAATCTGGGGCTCCCTAAACCACATCTGGTCTGAATTCACAGAGACGCAGAAATCAAAAGCATGAATGCTGAGCTGGAAAAGTTGAACTTTCTGTTGATTTTCCAGCCCTATAAGTACATTTTGGATCTGTTGGGGTTCCGTCTTTGACCTTGGTTCTGCAGGTATGTGCTGACACGGATCCCCGAGTCCGTTAGTCATGCGCAGGCCTCCTGTCTTTGCTTCTTGTCTGGGCAGACACAGAGGCACTTTCTCAGGCCTGCAGTCTGCCTCTGCTGTTCCGTGTTAATGATAAAGCCTTAAATCCTTCTGTAAAACTGACCTTTGTCCTCCTTTTTTCTCTATTTTTAAACCGGGTTGCGCGTTCGAGGGCTGCGAGCCGGACGGTTCTGGAGGATTATGTGTATGTTTGGGCAGAGGTGACTTCAGGAGCCCCCCTCTGTTTGGTTTGGCAACCCCACAAGCACCACACAGCTGCTGGCCAAAGCCCTCTTGATCTACTAGATACTCAAAATCATTATGTGGCGTTTGTTATGCAGGGAGAAAAGAAAAGAGAAGGAAGAAAAAGAAAGATTTACATTTGTTTGAGGAGGACTTTGAGGGTTTGAAGTTTGGTCATTCAGACATTAGATGTCCTTTGGAACTTGACAGTAATTTTGAGCATTTCAGCCGCTTGCTGATCCTCTCTCTGTTATTCTGCATCACATTTTAAATCCACATTTCTTTATTGTTTGCAAGAATGATTTTGCAAAACAAAAGACATTCTAGTAAAGAACAGGCATGAAAATGCAGGTTTAGATGAAGATTGAACAAAAATTAATTGACTTTCAGATAAAAGTTGCCAAAACTGTTGTCCAGATCCTCAATCTCAAGCCCAACAAATCCTTATTTTTTATTTAAAAACCTTGGGAAAGGTCAAAATGTAAACAAAGGCTGTAAAAGGTGCAAATTTAACTACTAAACACAAGAAGTAGTGAAAATATCCATGTAAACTTAGACCATGAATAGTAAACCAAGCGAGTGTCTTGTTTTGTTGTAGACCTGAGCTGCATTTAAATCAAAGAAAAGCTGCTTTTACAAAAATAATAAAAAAGGATTTAAATGAAAAGACCGTCTGAAGACGGTAAACTCCCACAAACAAACAGTCTGACTGTACTTAAGTCATCACGTGCGTTTGAACGCTGAAGCAGTTCGCCTCTCTCCCGCAGACAAACCCGTCCTCCGGTTGACAGTTAATGGGTTTGGCCCTCTGATTAATTGTGATGAATGGGAGCTCGTTTGTAATCCATTGTGCTTTTGGCTCAGGATGCTGTCAGAGCTGATGCAAAAGCAGCAGCCAGAGCTGAGATTGTGTTTTGAAAAATGCAGAAAGAGGCAAACCACTGCCCCCTGTTGAAGCCCATCGGAACTTTTCAGGCATTACACAAAGCTGCAGTTATTCCCCGACTGATACCTTTATGGACTCACACACACACTAATACACACACAGAGACTCTCATTAGGCAAAAGAAATGCATCTCCTGTGTTTGTTCTTGTGGGAATATGGAAAACACCGGGAAAACGTAGCTGCAAGCGGCGATCAGGAGCTTAAACCCATGTGGGAATCTTAATAATTTAAGGATGTTGGGGGTCCAGAGCTTTATGGGAATGTTGGGAATGCTGGGAAGCAAAGTTTCAGGATAATAATGACATAGAAAAGTGTCCACAAATGAAAGGTTGCTTTTATTATCATCTACCCAGCATTTGATGATTTTTCTTTTGTTTTGTTTTTTTGTTGCCTCCATCCTGGATTTGACGGATCTATCCGGATGAGGACTTTGCGTGCATGACATGTTTGTCCAGCAGCCTACAAATCTACTATAAAAAAAGACACACCTATGGTTGCAGACCAGTATGCTCCACCAGAATGCTCGCCACAAAGTCATACAATAATTATAAAATTCAGAGGACGTATTTTTACAATTGTGCATTAAAATAAGTCCACAAGGAAATTCATGCGCTAAATTGATGTCATTTTTCCACTTCCTGTCTCCAAAAATGCTTCCTAAGAAAACCGATCCCCTGATTATATAGTCTTATATTTGTTTCATTGCTAAATGTCAGAAAGCAGCTGTAATTTTTGCTTTACTTGGCTTAAATGTCAGCAAAAAGAGCTCGACTCTGCATGTGTACATGTGGTTCTGCGTTTGTCAGCATATGTACAGTCATTTAAGGCTAAAGTAAAAAGTGATTTATTGTAAATGGTCATTAATATAAGGTGGCAGAAACAAAAGTCAGATTTAAACAGAAATGGGACCAGTCAGCCAAGTTTTATTAGAAAATAACCCACCAGCTTTGCCTGGAGCAGCTCTAATTTTCCAATTTGAGTGGCGACTGCCCCCCCCCACACACACACACACACACACACACATGGACCACCAGACTGACATTGTTTGTGAACGTTGTAATAGATGGCTGTTTTCGTGATGTTTGCATAGGAACTCTAACCCTTCACGTTCTTGTGGCTGCAGAAAAAGAACTTTCTGAAATGTTGCCTCAAACAAGTGAGTTGAGTGTGTGGTTTATTTTTCAGGATGCCATGTTCACACTTGCTTCATGAATTGGAGTTACCCAGTACTACCACAGAACCGCCTGTGGCCACTGAGCCGCTCCGACGACGCAAATGGGGTGGAGCCTAATCAAGATGCCCCGGTGGGGTAATAAGAGCAAAGAAATACTGATGGGCATCTTTCCCACCCAAATGTTTCCTATCCAGGCCCAGGTTCCAAAGCTGTGGCCTCACAGCCAAAGTTCTGTGTCAGACAGGGGTTGACCCATATGGGTGCTGCAGGTTTTTGGGTTGTCCGGGGTTGTCCGCGGCGGGTCATGCAGTTCCCTTAAGGCTTGTAAGGCCACCCCAGGGGCCGTCATGAAAGTGTTTCGCCACAAACTTGTAGAGCTCATGAAAAGGTACTGTACGAGTGATGCTGTTGTGGAGTCCTCTACCAGGGCGGGTAGAGAGCTCCAGGCTTCAAGGGCCGCATTCCTGCATGTTTTCCAACATACCCCGCTCTGGCATGTTCTAATTAGCTGGACACACCTGAACCAGGTAACCCGTCATGAGTAGGGCTCGGATATCTGGAAATCATGCAGACACACCGGCCCTCGAAGCCTGGAGTTGTCCATCCCTGGCAGTAGTCATTAGTAAGGTGGTGTACTGGCTCCTTCCCGTCTGTGTACAAATGCTGCACACAGGGGTCTGCAGGTGACACGTAAATGCTGGTAGGACGCCTGTAGGATGACACACAAACTCTGCTCTGGCCTCATCTTACAGGAAGTGCCCGTGTCTTGCAGTTCCCTTGAGGCTTGTGCAGCCACTTCAGGAGGCAAGGTTGCGTGTAAGGAGCGTGCACTGATCACGTGGAGACTTGGAGATCTCACTGGGTTAGCAGGGAATCATATCACCAACTTTACAACTAGGAGATGACTGCTTTGAGGTAACGCCTTCCTCTTGTTGGATGCATCTGTGCCACTCAAAGCCTCGTTCCATTTGAACTAAATGAACACAGATTGCTCCTTGGCTCCCACGTTTTAAACCAATGAAGCAAAACTCCAAAGAGAATTAAAAAGAGAAGAAAAATGGAGACACTTGTGAACAGCAGCCCAACCACCGCTGCTGGGACGTAGTTCTTCTGGTATAGCCATCGCATGCAGGGGGGGGGGGGGGGGGGTGAGGAACAGACTCAGACCTCAGTCTTTGAAGGAAAATGTGTCTAATTATGTTATTTTAAGAAGAAACAAATAAAAATGTTACTTGGGCAGAAAGATTAAATGTTTATTGGTGTGAAAACAAAACAATTGTAGTAGTAGTACAGTAGTAGTGTTTTGGGAGTTTTTCTCATGATGGAGGACGTGTAAAAGATGTTTTTTCAAACACAAAATGAAAATAAACACAATAGTAAACATGGACCAATAAAACAAAACAATGTGCCGGAAAAGTTGTGGGTAAAAGAAGAATCTTGTATGATAAATGAAAAATAAAATTGCATTTCTGAAGTTTTCTTTATTGCGTGTCAGAAGAAGATGAAAACATTTTATGTTTGAAAAAACCTTTCGGTGTGACGCAACAAGCTCCCTGCTGTGCTCCTTTCTCATGCACTCACTTTAGAGAACTATATCCACCAGCGTCTTTGTTTTCTGAGCTGACATCTGCCTCAAAACTGTACGGCATGATAACTCTGATGGCGCTTGCCATTTTAGTTGCTCCACTAATGTGAGGTTGGGGTTGTGAGGGGCTGTAAGCATGTAAACGGATGGATGATGGGAAGAGAGGCGGGCTATACTCCGGGCTAGCAGTCCCGCCCATAACTCAGAGGCAAGTTTCTGATAAAAGTAGGTTTTAGAAAACGATGAGGGTTTTTCAATTTTCACAATTAAAAGACCACTTTGAAAATAGATCAAAAGGTGATTGGAGTGGGACTTTAAATTATTATAAAACTCTTTTTAAATGTTGTGTACAGTTGTAAGGATTATGTACAAAACTTAAAACTCTAAGGCATAAAGTTGTGCCGTAGCACTTTAAACTAAACTGCATCTTCCACATTTCTCTGACCAAACAGGCGTTCGCCTTGTGTGACGTTCTTCCTTCATCGCTGCTTTAAGAAAAATGTTGCTTTTAGTTGTGAAACAATTTCTAGTTTTTGTGGAAATGTTTTCTTTATTTTTTGCCCTCAAACTCCTGTTTTAATCTTTGAATCCTCTGTGTCTGTCTGCCCATGGCTTTTTTGCACGAACAGACGCATGCAGCGCCGTGCCGCTGGACCAGATCTGAGGCTTGAAGTTTGATTTACACGGGTGAGGTCAAAGAGAATGCATTAAGACGTTTAGCAGGAAAAACACAAGGAAGGGCCAAGAGTTATAAAGTGGTCAGACGGATGCACGGCCCTTCATAACAACCAGCAGGAGAGTTACATGCACTGGCCCTGACCTCCTCACTGCTGCCCTCAGCTCCTTCTCAGCACCCAGCCGTTCATTCCCACTAAAAACCTTTCAACTCCCCCTTCTCTTCTCCTCCTCGTGCAAAGTTCTGAAGGTATTTTATCAGCTGTTTGACTTGTTATTTGTAATTGTCACCTCACGATTTACCGCAAACAATCACAAACTTTTATATGTGCATAACCTCCACAGCAAGGCCGAGCAAGTCCCTTTTTAATGTGTTATCTGACGGTTTTTATGCCCGTCGTAACAACTCTTTATCTTTGTTTGAGCTGATTACACAGTGAAAGGATTCCCTGGTGTATTTAACACATATTCACTCCACAGCCTATAACAAAGTAACCCTCGGTTTAAGCATTAAGGTCTTTAAAGAAACCACGTATTCAGTCAGCTGTGAAGTCATTGTTAAATTCATCTTTGCATTCGTGGAAGACGCCACGTGTGAACAAAACCTTCCTGGAAGATCAGTTTTTTCTTTGTGTTTTTAAAGCAAGCAGGTCAACAGCTGCTGAGTTAAACTTTAACTGGAAGATGTAAATACGCTTCAATATCAGACTAGAGAAAACAAAACAAAAAAATGCTCTGCTATTTTCATTCACGCACAATCAAACCTCAAACAGGCCAAAGTGACAGAAAGTAATTAATAAAATTAGAAAAAAAAATTCCTAGAGCTGGATTTTTATGGAAAATGGATTTAAAATGTCACAGTATGTTTCTTGGTAATCTAAAATCAAACAAAAACCCTGTGAAAAAATGGTTTTAAAAATTATGAACCCATAGTGGGCCACTTAAATATATGTAAATATATAAATGTTTAATCTACAATAGAAGTCTAATATTTTTTAAATAGTCTCCCCAACTCTGCAGACGTTTTCACACATTTATGTTGTTTTCAGGTTTCCTTTGTTTTTAGCTTCTTTTGGCGGTAAGGCCACTTCTGTGTGACTTTTCCAGTTGACCGTTTTGTTTTTCCTCCTGGAGTAGCTCCAGCTTAGCTTTTATAGTCTCAGTCCAATAATCCTTTGATATTTTTTCCAAGCATTCCCAGAGGTCTTTTTAGCCAAAATCAAAAGACCTGTGTCGTTTTCTAGGACATAGTTTCTGTGGGGCAGCAGTTCATTAGAAAGGTTCCTGAACTGTGGGCAGGAGCAACCCGGGCCCCCCCCCCCTTCCCATCCACCTTTGCTGAGATCTTGGGACAGATAGCTTTTTACCTGCTCAGCGTTCACCTCACAGATAGATTTTTTCGTCTGCTCCTGTTTCCCAACAGTTGGAATAAATAAATACTCAGAAATGCAATTTTGAGCCAAATTTTCCTTACATGTGTCCGTCATCATCAGAAAAATGCCTTTTATCAGAGTCAGTTCTCTGTTCTACACGTTCTTCCATCAAACTTCTTCTTCTCCTGGCCTCACTTTCAGTGTTTACATCACTCTTTAGAACTCTGAAGTGACAGACACAGGCCAACCACAGTCCAAGCACTCTATAAAGTACACACACACTGACACACATACACACTATTGTGTCTGGACAGTGTCAGCAACACTTCAAAGTGCAGGATCCCCCTTTTTTACAAGCCATATTAGACTCACATCAAAGGCGCCCTGAGCTTCAGACCAAGAGTTTTTCAGATTAAATGAGCATCTCTGAGACAAACTGCATCTCAACGCATCACGTCTTACCTGAAACTGAGTGCAGACATCCCGGCACGCATTCTGCCCACATTTCAGACAAACTATGAATTCAACCAGCAGTTTACAAAATGTAACTGAGCTGGCAGTGCAAGGCTTGAATCACCAGAAATAGACATGTGATCAATATTCACCTTTTCTATACTTTTAATTAAACGGGACACAAAAACTCTTGATTCTTTTTTATTTAAATATTTTTGAGCGTCTTCTGTCCACACAGAGTGTCAGGAATCTCATTTTCCCTGCTCCTCTCTTGATAATCTCCTGCTTTTTTTTTTTTAGCTGAATCCTCTTTTACTGCGTGAAGAAACTCTGGTTGTGTCATAAGAGAGAATGATGCTGCAAGTCTTATGCATTAAAGCTGTCCAAGCGTCGTCATGGCAGCAACCAAATAAATAGTGAGGGTCAACAAGCAGAAGCATGTTGACAGAAGTACCTAAAGTTTCTTTGACAACAGCCGAGGCCGTCCATAAACAAAGCAGCGCCAACAACACCTCGCATTTTTACCTTTCCTTTCAAATAAGTTGTGGAAACATTAGACTATTTTTGATTAACTTGTTGTAGAAAGCTTTTATTTCAAATGGATGAATTCTTAGGATAATATTAACCCCATCAGTACTTGAATCTCGTATCGACCTGCCAAGACGCTTTTCACAAACCCGCTTCATCCAAATATTGGAATTGCGTGAACCTCTTTGCTTTTCACTCCCCATTCCTCGCCTCTGCCAAACAGGCATGGAGGTGGCACTTCAGCTTGCTCTTTGTTTCCGCAGGAGCAACTTTTCCAAAGGGAACAGCGTTTTGACTGGAAATTCCCTCACAAGAAGTTGATTTTGTGCAACGTACCGCCCTTCCTGATGCGAAGGCCCCATAATTCATCAGTTGTTCTCCGTCACAGGGCTCGCTGTCACGTCCGGGGTTTCCACCCACCGATTCCTGCCCTCCCCTAATCTGGTAAGTGCCATGGCTCCCTTTTAGGTTATCAAGTTGCAACTAGAAGACTTTAAATCCACAGTAGACTCAACAGCTTTTGTCAGAGGTCTGCAGTTAGTTCGCAAATTTGCATTTCACTGACAGCACAAGATTTAAGTCATTATCTGCTGTTTGAAAAGATAACAAATCCTTAAGATATAAGATTTACTTTTATCAACCTTTTCTCAACTGGAATAATCGATGACTTTTCCTTGAATACATAAAGTCCTCAGTTGAGTATTTTTGTTTAAAAAGTTGCATTTTACCGAAGTTGCAAAAAATTAAAATAAAAAAGATCAGTTTCATATTTACAGCGGATGGAGCAAATAAAACAAACTTAACCAGAAGACTGAAAAGACAACTACTTCCTTAGGACAATGAGATATGTTTAGTGTCTTTGATCTTCAACGAACACATATAAAAGTAAACATAGGAACGAAAAAAATTGAAATGAAAAACATAGAAATTTAGACATATAAAAAACACATCTTATAGCAAAAACACAACTAATAACATAGTTACTGTAGAAAAAATGGTCTTTGCTAAATGTTCCAGTGTTTTTGAGTTTAAGATGTTTCTGTTATGGACCCATACATCCATAGCAGAATCTACACCTAACAAATTCTATTCTATTCTATTCTATTCTATTCTATTCTATTCTATTCTATTCTATTCTATTCTATTCTATTCTATTCTATTCTATTGTATTCCAGTCTAGTCTAATCTAGTCTATTCTATTCTATCCTTGATGAATGGGTCTTTACAGATATATTTTTTTTCAAAAACAAAACTAGAAAACTTATGGAATTCAATGGAAATAAGTAAAACTGTGTGTAACAATGCAAACTAGAAGGAGCTGCATTTCTAGAAGAAAATGCAGGGTTGAATGCTGCACTGCTGGATGAAAGCTGAATTTGCTGAAGAAATGGCTGAACTGTACTGAAAAATCTTTGAAAAGTTAAAGGATCAAATGTCATAGCAGGAATAAGCTGAAAAAGTTGAACATTGTAGTAGAATGGCTAAAATAGGTCAAAATTTGTAGAAGGAGTTAAGCATGAAAGCTGAAATTGTTGAAAAAATGGCTGAACTGTTGAAAATGAAGATGTTGCTAAAATTACTAAAAGTAATTGCTTTGGAATCAGCATCATCAACTGACTCCAAAAAACACATTGTTTGAGAGTATCATATAGGTCAAAGCTACATGTTCTAAGTGGATAGAAAATCCACTTTTATCAAAATGGCGGCTTTTCTATTAATTTTATCTCCATAGCAACCATTTTATGTTTGGGTCGCCTGGGGATGACGAATAAATCGACGTCAGTTTCAGACGAATCGAAAAAAGTAAACTTTTGGACGTCCTTAGCAATGAAGTTTGTTTGCTAACCATGCCCACATTCCTTATATGTCCAGATCCAGTGAATTTCAATATGTTCAGTTCCAGCCATGGATGAAGTTTATTGCAATGGTCACCTCAGAACTTGTCAAAAAATGGCCACCAAACAGTAGGTTGTATCGACATCCCATAATGATTTCTAAACTTATTTTGTAGTCCAAAGGCTTGTGATCATTTTAATGTTTGCACGGTGTCTCTAGGTGAAAAATTGAAGGAGTTTAAAATCGCCTCATATTTTGGCACAAAATGGCCGCCAAACTGGAGGTGGTGTTGCTATCCCATAATAATGCTGAACCTTATGTTGAAGTTTAAAGCCTTGTGAGTATGTTAATGTTGGAACGGTGTCTCTAGCTAAAAGAATGTTAAAGTTACAATTGTTTAAAGAAGTTAAGGTGTGGCCAATGGAGCAAAAATCTTGGAAAATCCGGGAATAACCGGGAATATCTGGAAAAGTTCAAGAATTTGAAGGACCAAAAGTCATAGCTGGAATAAGATCAAAGAGCTGAACATTTTAATAGTTGAATTTTTAAAAAAGGTGAAAAATTGTAGAAGAAGTTTAGCTGTGAACTTCTGCACAAAAAATTCCCCATATATTTTAATGGAGCAAAAATTCCTGGAAAATCCTGGAATATCTTAAAAAGTTTAAGGATTTAAAAAAACAAAATTCATAGCAGGGATAAGCTGAAAGAGCTGAACTTTTTAATAGTTGAATGGTTAAAATAGGTTGAAAATTGTAGAAGGAGTTAAGTGCCAAAAAACGGCGGAAGATAGCATAGGAGGAAAACAAAGGGTTGAATGCTTTACAGCATCTGCTTTACAGCATTCAACCAATAACTGTTTCCATGTGAAAACTTTCTATTTTGTTTTTAGTTTTTTTTGTGTGTGTGTTTGTTTAAAAAAATGTGTTTATGAAAGCTAGTGAAGAAGCCACGTTGGACCCCAGAGGTTGTGGTCATTTGGGTCAGTTTGGACCAAAGAAAGGAGGAGACGCAGACAAACATCAGCCCAATCTGCTGATCTGGACCGCTCCACCTTTCATAGCTGAGCGTACACAAAGCAAACATCTTGATGTGTTTCTAGCAGGTAAAGCAAACTCTCCATTTCCACAATCACTTTGCCCTGTATTGGTTGTTCTTTTTTTTTTTTTTTTTTTTTTAGCTCCATGTATACAGAATGAGTCACTCCAAGGCGTTTTCACTGCAGAGTAAACTGGGCTGAAACTCCCATTCATCAAACAGGTTTGTGTGCGTTGTCTTTGTTCACCCAGAAGATGCAAGAGAGGGGGGAAAAGTGAGTTATTTTAGCAGTGTTTGGGCTTCGCTCCACACTCTCATACCTTTCCAGGGCCCTCCTATCTCCCACACAGAGGCAGCCGGGGGACGGCAGGATCCCAGCAGGATTAACACAAAGTCCTTTAATGGAGCCTGAGGTGAACAGACCCTGAAACAGAATGCAAAGACCCCCTGCTTAGCTTTAGCCGCTTAGGTTCGACACTTATCTGGTTTGGCTACTGCTGTCCAGCTGTGTGGTTTGTGTTTTCTGAGCAGCAATTATTACATACATGTCAATTAGCATTCAGAAAGTGCTGCCAGAAACAAACCTTATTTATATTTAGCTCTGATCTTGGTTTATTACTAACTTCTGCATTTGTTTTGTCCCTTTTATTAATTCAAACATCTGTAAACACTTCTCCAAATCAGACCTTCTGTTGTTTTCATTATTTCATCTCTGGACAAAATAGAATCAGATTCTCCCAGATTCATTTACCCAAATTATCTCCAAGTCATTGGGCATTAACAAGAATCTAATGGGCTAATTGCCATTAGTAATGCTTGTTATCAGTGAGGCTCAGGCTCAGCGTGAAGTTGGCGTACGTGTGTGTGTGTTCCTCGCCTCGAGGAGAGGCTCTTGGGTAATCCTGTGTTGACCAGAGGGCTTCGTGGTCCATTACAGGTCATGGCTTGAGACAGAGGGTAAACAAATTCCTAACTAACGAGGGATGAAGAGGGAGGAGGTCCACCTTTAAACCCCTCCCCCTTTCCAGACGAATTCCAGACAGCAGCAATTACATTTTCTCCCGTCACTTTTGGGTCACCTCCGTCGTCTTTTTCCATTCCTTCACTCCGCTGAAGGGAGTCCCCACACGATGATGATCCTGTGAGGAAAAGATGTTGCCTCAGCATCTTCCTGCAGGAGTTTGGAATTTTATCAGCACAAAAGGAATTTAGTGAAGTTAATATAAACAGAGTGTTTCTATTTCACTGACATGCAGACAATAAGGCCAAATTTTGCAAAAGGTTAGATAAATATATTCTTTTCATAGGATTCTTGGTTAGTTGTCAAAACTTCTTGTAGATTTAGTAAAATCCTTTTCCTTTTTCTTCTCTTAGTTAAATGTTGAAGTATTAATCAAACCAGACAACAGGAATGCTTGATTTATGGCACTTAAGACCTACAAATGATGCACATTTTCATTCAATTGAGGACATATTTATTGGACTTTGTGTTATTTCTTAGGTTTTCTTCTCACCAGAGGTGTGTAGTTACTTAGCTGGGTTTCCTTAAGTAACTTTTTGTAAAAGTTGTAATCCTCAATATCCTACATTTTGCTTTGTCTCAAGTAGTTTTATGATGAAAAAACTCAAAAACATCAGCAGCTATTCCGTCTGACTAAGAGTTCTTTTCACCATTAAAAGAAACATGATGTACAAAAACAGTGCAATATGGTAAATATGCGTATTAGTTTAGCTGTGCTGTAAAACCATTCAGCGCTCCTGCAACTCACTTTGACATTGTGGGGATGTGGAAGATAAAGAGACAAAAATGTTGTTTGTAAACCAGCAGGAGTGTGTATGTTTGTGTGTGTACTATTCACTTAAAAATTGATCAAATTTATCTCAAAATAAATGGAAGCGCTGTCTTAAATATTACATATGCGCAAAGCAGCTACAAACAAAGGAAAGTTCCTTTTTTTATCATTCAAGTAATTTAAAAAAATGTAGCTTCTGCAAACAGTTTATAGACTTTAACCCTCCTGTTATGTTGCGGGTCAAATTGACCCGTTTTAAAGTTTGAACATCTAGGAAAATTAGTTAAAAGTACTTTTTCAGCATGAAACTTCTTCTGCTTGCCTTAATTAGTGTAATCAACATATATTATAAATTTGGTTCATCTCACGTTTTTGCAACCCCCCCCCCCCCCCTGCATGTTTATATCACATAGATACTGTTTGGGTCAATTTGACCCGGCAGTCAAACTGAAGGTACAAGGATGTCTTATTATAAGTAGTATTGCTTTCTTTGCAGCTATGAGACATATTTCACCCCAATCCGACACATAGACACGCATACACGCACACACACACACACACACACAGGTGTAGGTGTCTAGGTGTTATGACTTTACAGGAACCATTTATGCTCCCGTGGGAAAACTCAACCCACAAACTCCACAAACAGTGGACACTCAACAGGGGAGGGGCAAAACATTTAAAAGATTTTCTGCATGGGAGTCCTTCCAACATCACACAGGCAGACCTTTACAAAATGAGCAACAGAAGCAGGACGATGACAGTCCAGATGAGGGAAATACTATTCCTGTTCCTCCAAGCAAGACATTCATATCAAAGAATGGTGAAATCCATTGGTCTTCATCCCCAAATATGCGTCAGACAAACCTGTCTGCAGAAAACATAATAAAGACAGTGTCAGGGCCGACTAGGACGGCTGTGACTCATGTGACCATGTTAATTAATTTCAATTCAATTCGATTTTATTTGTATAGCCCAATTTCACAACAACTGTCGTCTCAATGCGCTTCGTATCGGTAATTGAAAAAGTAAAACATAAAATCGCGGTTAGGAAAAACTCCTAAAAAAAAAAACGATTCCGAAAAAAACGAAGAAACCTCAGGGGTTCCCACATGAAGGAGAGATCCTCCCCCAGGACGGACAGGCGATGTACTAGAACTCTTAGAGAAGAATTAACTTATCTAACTCTACAACTACATATTTAAAGTCCAGCAGACGAGCTTCATCCAGATGGAGTTGGGGGGATGGCCGGGGGCACGGAGTCGAGCCGGAGACAGGATCCAGGTCAAGACAAGCATGACCTGTGCGAAATGTGCAAAATGAATTTGCACAAAGCACAGTGTGATGACTGGTCACTCTTGTGCTGTGTATATGTACAGACACACACAACTTCATATTGCAATTGCTTGTTTGTTGTATTGTGATTTTGTTTTTCTGGTTAACAGTGCATGTAGCGACTAAACCAAACAGTCGCTGAGAGGCTGACGCTGGGTGGGTCTGGGTTTTGAATGACGCACTCAAAAACCATAGAGCATAACGAAGTTTGTATTTTTGTAGTTTTTAATCATGGAAAATGAAGGTAATTAAATCCACTTGTAATATTATGATCAAAAATAGAAAAAACAAGGGAAAAGCACAAAAGCGTATCGTCGCAAAAAGCATATGAAGCGTATAAAGCGGTCAACAAAAAATACGGCAACCCAGCTCACCCCCCCTTCCATCTTACACAGGGAAAAAACCACAGGTGAGTTATAGTCAATTAATGTCACCGCCCACAACCATGTGACCCACCAGCTGATTACCTACACAATAACCTATAATCAAAAAACAAATCTATATTCATTTAACATAAGAAAGACCACACTTAATTCATGGCACCTACAGTGCATGTATGTAAACCAAAATTTCAAGATAATGTTTCAATATTGGGTTGCACGGTGGCGCAGTGGTTAGCGCTCTTGCCTCACAGCAAGAAGGCCCCCGGTTCAAGTCATGATAAACTACATCAACGGGGAACCTTTCTGTGTGGAGTTTGCATGTTCTCCCCGTGCATGCGTGGGTTCTCTCCGGGTCTCCGGCTTCCTCCCACCGTCCAAAAACATGCTTCATAGGTTGATTGGCAACTCTAAATTGTCAATAGGTGTGAGAGTGAATCTGTGTGTGATTGTGGACATTCTACCCTGCAACAGACTGGCGACCTGTCCAAGTTGTCCCCTGCCTTCGCCCACAAGTGGCCGGGATAGGCTCCAGCAGCCCTGTGACCCCGAAAGGGACAAAACGGTTACGAAAATGAATAAATGAAAATTTTTCAATGTTATGTAAAAGTATTGTATTTTGTATGTTAGTCTTTCAAAAGTAATACAGTAGTGAAAAATTTGAAAAAAGTTTGAACATGTATATTTTTAAGAAAAACGAGTGAATTATCTAATAATTCAACCACTAGCTGTTAGACGTAAGGAACACCATTTAACTAAGTTTTGATAGAATAATTAGTAATGAAGTTAGTAATGAAATATTGACACTGCTTGTTAAGATTATTTGGGTTTCAGACATCTTTTAATTAATAAAACCTTCACCGGGTCAAATTGACCCTGGAACATCATCTCTGTTCCTCACAAACTAACATAACAGGAGGGTTAAGTCACATGTTCAAACTGGGCTTTTTTCACTATTTACTTTTTTACTCTTGAGTTATAATTTGGACAGTTTATCATTACTTTTTTGAAACAATGCAATTTGAATTCAGTGTTGCTGTGGTTCTCACAGATGAAGTTGAATGGTTTTCTCTTCAGCAGAAACAATGCACTTCTTTTTCTCGGTGGCCTCTGCACTCGTGCACAGACCTGCAGGCGCTCGCTGGGCTCCCAAGCTCAGGATCAGCCTCTACATTTAACTATTTGTGGAGTAAATGACTCCGGGTAGATCTGAAATCCAGAAGGACCCATCTCTCTGTCTGACGTTCGGAAACAGTGAAACTCTGATCTCTTGTTTTCTTCAAGCCAAGTGTTACTAAAACCTTTTCAATTAAGTTAAATGCACGCTCATCTTAAACGGCAATTTCAGGTGTTTCCACAAACACAGAGATTATCGCGTGACAAAAGTCATCAGTTGGAATTAGGCCCAACAGTGAATCCACAGACGTTTGTGAGACGCAAAACAAGAAGAAGACCCCTTCACGTCCAAACGTGTCATTAATTTGCATCTTGTTGCAAAATAAGCAAAACGTTTTGTTTTACTTTCAATTTATTTTCGTTTCCCAAAGATGTTTTTAGCTATTTACAGTGAAAGATCTGACATACAGGATGGAAGCAAAAATAAGAAAACAGTTATTAAGTCAAAGGTTCATTACAGATTCGTGAAGTGATTTACTGCTGAGGCTATTGCTTTATTTACGTCAAAACAAGAAAATTGGAAATGATTCTGTTGACAGTTCCTCTGATTCTGAGCATCAAACCTGGTTTACACAAGCAGCTGCTGACACTTCCTCCATGTTAACATGCAGATCAGTTAAGGACAACATTCCCGCCCTGGCTAAGACTCTGGAAAACGTACAAATCCATCCACTCAGAGGACAGCAGCAGTGGGAAACAGCTGTTACACAGCATCTGCTCGTCTTCAAAATAGAAGCTTATGCAAAGCTGAGACGATGAGGAACATTTTGGGGCAATGATTTGAAATTTGAAGCTTTTAGATGCAAAATTAGATGCAGAATCAGTTTTAAAAACTGGACTTTTGTATTTCTAGAGCTTCCAAGATGTAAGATGTCAAAGTCGCAGGAGTTTTAAATAGAAAAGGCCAGAGCTGCAACACAAATTATGAATGAAATTATGAGATCAGAAAAGAGGTTAATGTGTGATGAATAGTCATAGTATGTATTTACACAAAGACAAAAAAAAATCATGGCAACAAGTTTATTTGAGGCCGTGTCACACAGCCACTATGTACATTTTATGCATATTGCACACATGAAAATTGGTCATATGTGGATATACGTGGAAAAAGTAAGAAAGGTTTTGGTCTGAAACTTTTACAGATGTATCAGGTATTAAAACCATGAAAAAAGTAAACCACACAAAGAACCCGTAACTCCACGTAGAACACGAACTGTGTGTGATTATTCCACTGTTTCTATGCAGTCCATCAGTGAGCCGTGCATCAATTACGTAAAATGAACATTATATGTGCGCCGTATACGCAATAAAAAAGTTATACATGCATAAAAAAAGAAGATGTGCAAATCAATTTGTGGTGTAAATTTATACAATAGATTGGGTGAGCATTTAAAACAAAGCAAAAGTACGTATTTCACGCATGGATCACAAAAAAGCAAAATGACATACGTGGAAAATGCGCAAAATGTTAGTAGTGGCTGTGTGGCACAGCCTTTAGCAACAAAATATGAATCCATCCAGCTTTTGCTCTCCAACCTGCTTTGAGACATGAATCATATAACAGCAACCCATAAAAATGTCTTTAATGTTTTTCTGTATTTTTTTGAAGAAAAACTTTTGTTTGATTAAAAAAAACATTTACAAATTTGGGTTAAAGCTGTTGCAGAGAATCACAAAGAAAATACTTCCATGTTTAACTTGGAGATGCTACATGCAAATGTTGGTTGAAAATAATGTTTTCTAAACAGTTGCCATGTTCAAAATTAGCTAGGTTTATTCTAATTAAAGGTTAGACATAAAAAAGGCAATGAATATTAGAAAGAAAATCAATATAACACTTAAAACCACATCTGTTTGCTTCAAAGCTTTATAACTTTAAGGATTTCTATGATTGGTGCAGATTTATAAACTATTTAATATGTTTTTAAAATGTTTTTCCCCAAATTCCCAAATTTGACTGTAAATGAAACAAAAATGAGCGTTTGGGGAGTTCTTGCACTTTCCCACACACATTTTAACATCTCGTCTTTCACTGCTGACTAACAACACATGAGTCTCCGTTTTTTAGGTGGTGCCCCCTCCATGACGCAGCACACCTGACGGCAGCCTGTCACCTGTGGCAGGTGGTTGTTAACACCTCGGGGAGCGTTTGGGATGGAGAGCATCAGTTCAGCTGACAGACGATCTTTGACCTGATGCTGACGCTAACTCTCCTGTAAGCGTTGGTAGATGAGAGACAAATACTGATGTGAACCCCTGTTAACCCCGTCATCCATGAATACATTTCCAGTTCCATAAAACAGCATTTCTTCAGTGTTTTTCTTCTGTTTAAGGTGACACTAAATGAATAAATTGTCTTGTGTTCACATTTTTACAAATAATAAACGTTTTAAACTGACTTTAAAGTTCATTTTCTGGATTATCGGTGACGTGATTTCATCGTTTTTAATCAGTTTCTAAAAAGAGCAAAAAGGTTCAAACCTGCGATATTATCAAAGTCAATCAAATCAAAGTAAGCAAATCTTTGCCGCAATTTTAAAAAGATATATGGACTTTACTCTGGGTGAAGTGGATTCTTGCATCCCTTATTCTACATACAACACATCAGAAAAGTCTTCTCTCTGAACAAATTGCTAAATTCCCCGCCTTTTCCTCTCAGCCGATTCCAATCAAATTTTTGCTTTTAAATTAATTTATCTCTCTACATTCTAGACGGTTTAGCCAGCGCTCTGCACCTTATTCTCCACCCGGACCAATACTATGTCATGGATGGCCCTCAACTACCAACAGTGTCTAAGCTCTGAGGTTTATTCATCTATGGTCCAAACTTATCCCACCAGCACCAAGAAGGTCATCGGCCAGGCCCAAACTGCCAAAAGACTATTTCATGCACAAATTTGTATCACGAATCATCTTTATTTATTCGCATTTCGAATATCTCGTCGGATTGACATTTACTTTTTTGGTAGGAACTTTCTTTGCAGGTGGAACTCAGAGCAGATGTCGTGGTTTGGATGTCTTTGCCTTAGTTATTGCTTTCCGTTTTGTTTCAAGTTCTGTTTCAAGTTCTGTTTCCTGTTTTATTGTGAAGGTTTTCTGTATGTCGTGTTTTTGAGTTTTACTTCCCTGGTTCCAATCTCTCCTGATCATGTTCCCCTGTGTCTCGTCAGTGCTGTTTGTATTTAAGTCTTGTCTCTTGTTCTAGTCCATTACCGTCTCTTCCCTTCTGCCATGTGTTCATGTTTTGCTCTCAGTAAGTTTAGTTTTGTTTCCCTGCTCTGCAGAGCTTTTTCTTAGTTTAACAAACCCCTTGCCCTGGAACCGTGTGCCTCCCGTCTCTGCAGTTTGGGTCCTTCATGTTCATCGGCCCTCCTAACCTGAGAGCACTGTCATCAGAAAAAGTCAATACAACACTCATATACACAATAAAATACAGACAATATCTACTCAACTCTATTGAAACAACTTCATGAAAAGTTTAAAAATAACCCAAATAAAATACAGACAATATCTACTCAACTCTATTGAAACAACTTCATGAAAAGTTTAAAAATAACCCAAAGAAAAAAATTACCGTGTTTGACAGTGGGTGTCAAACATCACTGAATTTAGAAAGTTATTGTGAATTGGATTTTTGTTAGTCTAATCTGATAGAAAACACTTGAACTGCATGAATATGAAAAGCTTATTTAGGTAATTTTCTGATTGATTGATTGATTGATTGATTGATTGATTGATTGATTGATTGATTGATTGATTGATTTTAAGCATTGCAGTCAAAGAAAATAAGAATTCACACAGATTTACACTGACCATATAAACACAACACTTTTGTTATTGCTCCCATTTTTTATGGTATTAACTCAAAGATGTGAAACATTTTCCACATACACAAAATAACCAGTTCTCTGAAATATTGTTCACAAATCTGTCTAAATCTGTGATAGTGAGCACTTCTCCTTTGCCAAGACAATCCATCCCACCTCACAGGTGTGCCATATCAAGATGGTGATTAGACAGCATGATTATTGCACAGGTGTGCCTTAGGCCACTCTGAAATCTTCAGTTTTGATTTATTGAGGGGGTCAGGGGACTCAGACAACCAGTCAGTATCTGGTGTGACCACCATTTGCCTCATGAAGTGCCACACATCTCCTTCGCATAGAGTTGATCAGGTTGTCTATTGTGGCCTGTGTAATGCTGGTCCACTCTTCTTCAATGGCTGTGCGAAGTTGCTGGATAATGGCAGGAACTGGAACACGCTGTCGTATACGCCGATCCAGAGCATCCCAAACATGCTCAATGGGTGACATGTCCGGTGAGAATGCTGGCCATGCAAGAACTGGGATGTTTTCAGCTTCCAAGAATTGTGTTCAGATCCTTGCAACATGGGACCGTGCCTTTTCATGCTGCAACATGAGGTGATGTTGTTGGATGTACGGCACAACAATGGGCCCCAGGATCTCATCACGGTATCTCTGTGCATTTAAAAGGCCATCAGTGAAATGCACCTGTGTTCCATAACATATGCCTGCCCATAACAGATGCCTGCCCATACCATGACCCCACCACCACCATGGGCTACTCGATCCACAACATTGACATCAGAAAACCGCTCATCCACACGATGCCACACACGCTGTCTGCCATCTGCCCTGAACAGTGTAAACCGGGATTCATCCGTGAAGAGAACACCTCTCCAACGTGCCAGACGCCATCGCATGTGAGCATTTGCCCACTGAGTCGGTTACGACGATGAACTGGAGTAAGGTCGAGACCTCGATGAGGACGACGAGCATGCAGATGAGCTTCCCTGAGACGGTTTCTGACATGTTGTGCAGAAATTCTGTGGTTATGCAAACCGATTGTTTCAGCAGCTGTCCGAGTGGCTGGTCTCAGATGATCTTGGAGGTGGACATGCTGGATGTGGAGGTCTTGGGCTGGTGTGGTTACACGTGGTCTGCAGTTGTGAGGCTGGTTGGATGTGCTGCCAAATTTTCGGAAACGCCTTTGGAGACGGCTTATGGTGGAGAAATGGACATTCAATTCCCTAGCAAAAGCTCTGGTGGACATTTCTGCTATCAGCATGCCAATTGCACGCTCCCTCAGAACTTGCGACATCTGTGGCATTGTGCTGTGTGATACAACTGAAGATTTCAGAGTGGCCTTTTCTTGTGGCCAGTCTAAGGCACACCTGTGCAATAATCATGCTGTCTAATCAGCATCTTGATATGGCACACCTGTGAGGTGGGATGGATTGTCTTGGCAAAAGAGAAGTGCTCACTATCATAGATTTAGACAGATTTGTGAACAATATTTCAGAGAACTGTTTATTTTGTGTATGTGGAAAATGTTTCACATCTTTGAGTTCATACCATAAAAAATGGGAGCAATAACAAAAGTGTTTTTGTTCAGTGTATCAAACCCATTAAAGAAATGATGAAATGCATAGATCATTTAATTAATAAACAAAAAAACACTTAAATCACATTTGCTATACAAGTATACATGAAATCAGTCATAGAATTCAATTGGTAATTGCTAAACTAAACTAAACAGACTAAGCTAAACTGGGAATCCCTGTCCTTAGACCCTCCTTCACATTAAGGAAAAAAAGAGAAAGAAACCTTAAGGATGTCCACATGAAGGAGGGACCGTCTTCCATAACTTACAGGCGATGTACCAGAACTTTTAAAGAAGAATTAGCTCATCTAACTCTACAACTACAGGTTTAAAGGAGTTGGGGGATGGCTGGGTGCACGAGACGAGCCAGAGGCGAGGTCTACAGGCACTACTAACATTTTGCACATTTTACACAAATGAAAATTAGTTTTAAGCTGCTCAAAATATTCAGTCAGTTGAGACATATGGAGTTTATGCATATTTTATGTACGCAATTATTATGGAACTCCTCGAGAATTATGCGTGATTTCTGCGATAAGCATGCACAAATGTGTGGCTTTCCACAACCGTTCCATGTTTGTCTAACAGACTTTTTCACGATGCTTAACTTTTATATCGCATACACGGTGCACACATCACGTTCTAATTATGTAATTGAAATCAATGATGAATTGCATTCTAAACAGTGCAATAATCACGCACAGTTCATGTTCTACGTTGATTTTTGTGTTCTTTGCGTGGTTTATTTGTAGTTCTGTGGTTTTATTTGTGATACATCTGTGAAAATTTCAGGTAAAGACAACTTCTCTCACTTTTTCCATGTTATTTCAGGTATGACCAATTTTCATCCATGCAATAAGTGCAAAATGTACGTAGTGGCTATGTGACACGGACTTAAATTAGGTGTCAAGATCTTTCTATGATTAGATATTTTTTAGTTAAAGTTTTTGCACATGCAAAATTTGAAATGAAAAACCAATCAGAGGCCTTTTTTTAGGCACATCATGTTTTCTCTGAAAGCCTCTCTGCTGTGGGCTTAGTTTCAGAGCATTTTTAGCTGTAGAGTTGAGTTTCTGGTCTTCCTGTAGCAGTGTGGGACTGTTGGTTTAGAAAACGCTGTGATTTTTGTATCTATTACAAGAGACAAACACAATGGACGCCATCAGCGCTGTCCAAACATGCGAGCAGGTTCTACACCGCACCGTGTGGAGAGAAAACTTCATCACGCACGGCAGATGTCAACAGAGAACTTCCTGCAGCCAATTTTACTAACAGCACGGCATTTTTCATGTCATTAATGATTAAAGGGCTCCTTCCTTGACATGTAGGCCATTAAATTGATCAATAACCTTCATGTGAAGCCTTCTCGCTCTGTAAATGAACAAGTGGTCACTAATGATCACCCCAGATTCCCCTCAGAATCGACAACCACGATGGCCCTCTGCCTGATAAGCTCACGACTTCGAGATCAGGCCACTGCAGTTCCTGTTGCAACACAACAACCAGAGGTAACCATTCACCAGGAGTCAACAACCCCAAGACCCTTTGACAAACACAACACACAAGTATGCATATAAAACTACACGCTGGAATGTGGCAGATAGAGGGTTTATCAAGCATGAGTGACAGATGAGGAATGAATTTAGAGAAAACTTCCCTTAAAATTATCTGGCGCAAAACATTTGTTGGGAAAAATATTAAATATTTGAGAAGAAAGCAAAAACATTGAAGTCATTTCAGCTAGTCTGAAAATGTCATTGAGGATTTGTAGGGTATTAGTGTGGATGACAGCACAGTGGGATTAAAAAGCTTCCGAAGCTTTATCCACCTAGGCCCACATCATGATGCACTTCCTCCCTGTTAAGACACTGGCGGGATAAAGCTGTGATGCTGGTTCCAAAACTAAAACAGTCCCTGAATTCTTCAGATGGTAAAAAAATTTTAAAATCCTTTTATACTTTCTTTTATTCTTAGAAGAGGAATGACATTGTTACTTTTGTTATTATTTTGTGTAAACTAAACTGATATAAAGGTATAACAGGTTTGGAAAACCTCCTTGTTGCACAGATTTAAGCAAACTTTAAGACCCACTGATGAAAATAGTGTTTTTGTTGTTCTTGTGGCATTTTTCTGAGGATATAATAAATGACATACTTATAGAAAATGATGCTCAAAATAGCATTTCTGAATATATCTTTAATGACATTTTAATAACCAGACGAAAAATGATGATTGTATTTGTGACGTGGAAAATACGCTGGGCGGGTCTCAAGCTCCATTCTGATGCATCTGCTTGCAGACAAATAGCTCCGTGCACGTCTTTCTTTTTCTCGTCTATGACTAGATGGCTCCAAAATTGCTCGTCCTTTTTGTAATGTTAGGTCAAGCGTGTGTGGGGCCGTAAGCTAGCGGGAGAGAGTGTAAACAGTGAACTCTCAGTTACGTGGAGGGGAACAGGGGAGGCAGGGTTGCTCCACGCCCACACACACACACACACAACTCAGAGGTAAATTTGTAATGAAACACTGCCACTCTGCAGAAACTATGTCCCTAGAAAACAACAGCTTTTTGGATTTGCCAAAAATGGTTAGATCATAAATAAAAGACCACTGGGAACGCTTTGAAAATAGTGGGACTTCAAGGGATGAGAAAACAATAGAATTTGACATTTGTCCACCAATATGTATTTGTTTGCAACATTCTTAAAGAGTTAATTTACTTAAACAGTCTTTAAATTTACTTAAACATCTCTTTAAAATTGGAAAATTTTGTGAACATAATGTCTTGATTTACCCAAAAGGCAGAAGATTAAATTGTATTTGCCAAGTTCCTTCAAACTGATCTTGCTTTTTAAAAGTAGCTGTAGTATAGAAGATGCATGAAAGGCCCAATTCAGTGAAGTCAACTAAAATTCTCATTCCACTTCTCATTGGAACATGCAAATCAAATTTAGTGTGGATGCTAACAATTTTGTTTAGGCCTATTTTAGGAACGCAAGGTGAAGGGAGTCATTAGGATTGACATTTTAAAACTTTAGATGAGTCTTAAAAATTGTAAAAATTAAATGTACCAGTAATAAAAATATACTTGCTGAAGCAAAATGCAATTAAAAAAGAACAATTGTTCTATTATTCTATCAGAAAACCAGGAAGGAAGCTGTTTGAACATTTTCTAAAGCAAATTATTTCTATTTACAGGATTGTTGCGCAGTCTTACAAAGTTTGTCAATATTCTAATCGTCACAATTTTTCTTTTCTGAAAATATTTCCAGAATAATCAAATGCATTTTTAAACCAAAATAAAAGATTTTTGGACATATTCAGTCTCAGAAATTGCCATTGAATCAAAGGATTTCGGTAGCTTCTAAAGTAACATTTCAAATAATGTTTTTAAACATATTTATGCAGAGAACCCACATGCATTTTACCTCCTATTTCCAAACTACCTCGTCGTATATGAACTTTTTTCTACAAGGTTTGCTCTGAAACGCAACTTTATGCATGTTTAGAGAAAAATTCCAAATAAAAGTCTGCATTCTTGTCTCCTGTGACTGTTAGCATTCATCTATCGTGGTTCTGAAGGTCCGTCTGGAGCTGAGAAGAACCACATAATCATGAATCCTATCAGTGATGAGGGGAATTAGCCTGATCACTGTAACTTTAGAGTGCAGCTGTGCCCTGTCAGTGGAGCAGCTTTGCAGACTAATCTGCTCCCTACAGGGGATTTAGGGCAACTATATCAGGTTCAATTGAGCCATAATAACAAACACTGCAATTTTCAGATGTGATGGGTCTGATGTATGATTAGAGGGACCTGTTTTCTGGTCTCCAGCCGCTTGGAATCTGGTTTGTGTCTGTGTCTTATTCCTGACAGCTTGAGTATAAATTTACTTTTCAGTGCTGTACTAATGGAGGCAATTGTGACTTTTGCTGATCACAAAGTAAAGTTCAGGTAAACCTTTTAAAATTGTTAATGCATATACATTATTGTTTAATCGAGTTTCTTAATTAAGTCCCAAAAAAGAGCAGCTGTGGATAAATAAGGAGATTATGAGTAAAAAAAACTTTACGTTTGATAGGAGGCAATCCAATCTTGACTTGACCATAATCTATGCCATAATGTGTTTGTCTTTGGTAAAAACTATTCTTTTAAAGACCCACGCTGAGAGAAATAGTGTTTTTATGTTTTTAACATGTTTTTGTAACATTTTTCTGATGATGGAGGACAAATTAGGAACCTCTACCTCAAAATAATTATTTTTTCAGATAATTGTGAATCAGAAGCAGACAAAAAAATGTACGTAGTTATATAAAGATCGTATTTGTGACGGGCCACAAACTCCACAAACGGGGAGGGGAAGGGAGGTGGGGTTGCTCCACGCCAACGGTCCAGCCGACAAGTCAGAGGCGGGTTTTTAAAAGGGCCTTCGTCGTGCAAATTCAACTTTTTTAACTTTTAAGAGTATTATAATGTTTATTCCTCACAAAAACACCCCAAAGAGGTATTTTGATGCATTCAAACATCACTAAGCATTAAAGCCTCTAAAAACCTGCGCTCTTAGCACCAGCCCCTCCCAACTCATGAAAATGAGCAGGTTCTCACATTGCGATGAAACAAAGTGAAGAACAGCCTCTTCCAGGAAGAATCTGTGCCGCCAGAACTGCCCCCAGGCTAACACAAATACCCACCTTCTTTACAGAGCAAGAGGCGATCGGCTAAATGCTATTATTTTTTGTGCACAATATGCCCTTAGAAATCGAGTCGTCTTACTTCCGGTTAGGAAAATGAACTGGGTAAATAACTAATAATTGATTAATAAATCGTTCTTTAGTGTGCCAAAGGTAGTAGATTATCATATATTCTTATATAGTTTACTCTGAAAGGCTTAAAAACAGCTTAGGCTCTTTAATGTTCTACTACCGCTCTGCAGAAACTATGTCCTTGAAAACGACACAGGTTTTGGTTAAAAACAGCATAATCAAAGTCCACTGGGAATGTTTTGAAAATAGATCAAATGATGATCGGAGTGGATCTTTTTTCTGAAGAGAAAATAGGAATTAATCACTCCAACTCTTTTGTTCTTAATCTTCAACCTGGCTTGTATCAAACAGTCTTGCTGAGCCTTAAAGTGTACTTTAAATACACACACACATGCAAATAGACATCCACACAAATGGAGTTGGACACTGCATTCACCACTTATCAGCCTGTTCGTCTTAGCTGAAGTGTTTGTTTCAAACACAGCTCTTGACCTGCATGTCTGCTGTGTGTGCACACTCTTGTGTGTGTGCGTGTGCACGTATGTGTGTGTGTGACATTCAGAAAGAGTGTCTGCTCTCTCAATCTTTAGCCTAGAGTTAACCCATAAGAACCACAAACCAGGTGTACCACAGAATCCATTTCTGATAGGTTTCTGTTCCACTGATGTCACCATGGGTTCATAAGGGTCAATGCATTTAAATACGTAAACACTGACTGTCTTCACTGTGCGTTTGCATGTTTGTGTGAGTGTCTCTGTGCTCCTTTTAGTGAATCACCAGAAGCACTACCGTTATTTAGCAGCTGTATGTCATAGACAGAGGGGTGTGTGGATGGATTTTTGTGTCACATGTGTTTTTGCAGCACATATGAGAGAATATCTGCCTCCATGTTGCTGATGGAAAATATGCATAGATTTCTACAGCTTCTTAATGGAGATAGAGAGAGGCACGGGATGCAGGAATGTTTGAAGAAACGGAACCAGGATGGATAGATGGAGCGAGGAGGTCAGCGTGAGGTAGAAAGGTACTGTTGGTTTATCTTGACCAGCTCTGAGTGGTTGGCCCCGAGTCAGACACTATACATGTCTGACCCCAGCGCTTTCATCTGCCGTCACAGAGAGAGATGGAGCTGATGGAGGGAATACAGTGAAAAACAGCGGAGGCAGCCAGATGACATGAGGCAGGGGAACAGGAAGGTGTTGAACCATAAATAAACTGGACTCAGAGAGGCCGTGAGCGATCTCTCTGAGTCAAGACTGGAAGTAGCATGTTGAAGTGCTCCGTGCTTTAGGGGTGTGGGTCTCCATTTTTCATGTGACGGGAAGCACTAAAGACAACGTTTGATTCCAAGACTGTAGAGAAACTGCTAACTGGTTTTACACTGATGGACAAATGGCACAAAAAAAATCACAGTTGTTTTGATCTGCTGCATTTTTGAGAGAGTATCAATCTGATTTTGCATTTAAAGCTGCTCGTTTGGGGGTAGAGTTACCTGCAATCACTGTGTAGGTGTCTAAGAAAGGGGATGCAACAATTCTCTGTTTGAAACTGAACTGAGTCATGGGGAAAGGCAATTGTTGCATCTCTGGTGTATGTTTACTAGCCCTTGTGCCATCTTAGATGACCCCCCCCCCCTCACATTGACGTGTTCTCCCTACCATGACAAAGGTGGATAAAGGTGGAAAGATTTCATGTAATCCATGGACACCAGTGAAGATCACAAATCATTGAAGAAAAAAGGTTCAGCGCACTGTCTAGTGGGTCTAGATGACCCAACTCCCAACGTTAAAGTGCCTAGGATAGCACAAGGACTAGAAGTGTAACGATTAATCGATGAACCGATGAATCGAGTTCTATTTCTACGATCTAATCTGATCAATCTCTCTGGGGCAAGTTATTAATCGACTCGATCTTTACCATAATAAAATTGTTTCAAAGTGAAATAAATTTAATTGAATCAATCTTGGAACATTCCATTTGGATTGGGGCATTATTTTACTACAACGTAAAAAAGGACATGGGTGTTGTCACAGCAGACAGCACAGTGATGGCAGCACAAACTGACCAGTCCATCATTACAGCCCAATGTGTGGAAACCCTTTGAATTTAGCAAAGACATGTGATCAAACATTGTGGTAGAATTTTGGATTATTTGATGTGGAAAAACAACAGTGGGCTGAACTTTCATTCATTTATCTTCTAAACCGTTTTGTCCCTTTCGGGGTCACGGCGCTGCTGGAGCCTATATTGGCCACTTGTGGGCGAAGGCTGGGAACACCCTGAACAGGTCGCCAGTCTCCCACAGGGCCACATAAATCACTCACATTCACACCGGAGAAAACCCACACATACACGGGGAGAAGATGCAAACTCCACACAGGAAGGTCCCCTGAACTTCATGACACTAAAATGTGAATGGATTTCACATTAATTCTTGTTTATTTGTTTCACATTTAATTTACACACAATTATCTTGCTAGAAATACAAGGAATCTGGAAAACGTCACCTGCACTGTTCAGTACCAGGTATTTCTCTCTGCGTCACTCTGGTTTTAGTTTTGGCTAACGATGCCCTGAATCCATTTTAGGTCTGTGGATCGGATCAAATCGGATCGGCAAGCATAAATTAACACTTTTTAAATTAACACTCTTAGTGTAAATGCATCATTAACCCTTGTGCTATCTTAGATGACCCCCCCCCTTACATTGACGTGTTCTCCCTACCATGACAAAGGTGGATAAAGGTGGAAAGATTTCCTGTAATCCATGGACACCAGTGAAGATCACAAATCATTGAAGAAAAAAGGTTCAGAGCTCTGTCTAGTGGGTCTAGATGACCCAACTCCCAATGGTAAAGTGCCTAGGATAGCACAAGGGTTACAACCTCCAGTAATTTGCGTCTAGGATCAAAACTGGATATATTTTTGTCCGTAGCGGAGCAAACCACTCAGACTTCCCCCAGACTCAAACTGGAAAGCAACTGTGAGGGGGGGGGGTCACCCTGAGCTTTATGATTTCATAGAAATCAACCCCAGTCATGAGTCGTGACGCTGCGCCATTGACTTAAGTTACAAACTAATGACCCCTTTGAGTAATAGAGTCAGCCTTACACAGATATTGGGAAACAAAGTCAGCAGGAGGGGGGGGGGGCACAAAGACAAATGACATTTTCTGTTCAAACAGAAGGGTCATTTTACTGTCTGACCATCCTCCCCATTCTCTGTTGTTCCTCAGTGTCACTTTGTAGATAGAATCAGTAAAGATGATCTGAGCTGTCTGTTTTTTTGAGGGTGGAAACAGTTCTCCATGAGGTCTAGACATGGCATGACATTTTTGTGTCACCTGTGACCTCCTCACCATGTGCTGCTGCTCATCAGTAAGTTGACCACTCAGGGGTTTGTAATTATTTGGCTGAATTAGGATGTTTAGCATGAAGAAACTCTGCTGGTTTGTAGAAACTTGTGCTTGAGCTCTGGTGTGTTTTGCATCTCTGTTTGTACTGTTGGGGTGCTTGCAGAGACAAAGTTTGCTCTCTTGTTTCAGGCCGATTCCGCCGCATGTTTCAGAGGATTAGAACCAGTAGCCAGTCAGTCTAGACTGGTCTCCAGTTACAGTGGACAAACACAATGTCTGGGACGCAGACAGTGGGGGACACCGTGGACAATATGGGGATCAGGCGGAGACGTCTGGCATGTCAAAGTATCATAACATTACAGAAAGGAACTGTGCTATTTTTGCAGACAATTGACTAAAAGTTTTAACACCTTCAGTTCCCTCTTTGATCACCTCTTGAGCTCCTTTTAAAAGTGTTCCCAGTCATCTTTTCATCATGATTATTTTGTTTTTAGCCAATATCAGAAAACTGTGGGGTTTTCTAGGACATAGTTTCTGCAGAGCGGCAGTAGTTCATCAGAAATTTGCCTCTGACTTGTGGGTTTCTACATATATGAACTGCTGATGAATAATGGAGGCTTCTATTGTAGAACCAGAAATGTTTTCTATTTGCAAGAGGACCCAGCTCTGTTGGACCGGATGCATGGCCAGAGGAAATAAAAGCTCAAAGCCAGATAACCCTGCCAGACGTTTAGGTGTTCTCCTTGGTCTGAACGTGTTCTCCCAGCAGCAAAAGGCCCAGATCTCCTCTGTAAGCTCCTAATTGGGTCTTATTGTTGTGCTGGACTTTGAACTGTGAAGATTAATAGATGACACCTAAGGCTGCTGTTAGCTCTGCATACACTGCAGTCTGTTTGAGTTTTTGTGTAGGATGGGGGTAAAGCTCCAGCTCCCATAGGTACAAAAAGAAGAGGCTTAAAGTGTCAAGACCCTGACACCCAAAGCACAGAGACAAAGGTGTACATGTGTGGCCTGACCCACCAAGAAAACATGGCACAGACACACAGGCTATTATGTGCAAACACACGCAAGATGTATCAAGAAACAGTTTCCACAACCAGACTGGAGTCTTTTTGATCCAGCCCCCCCCCACAGGCCCCATCCCAGCTGAAAAGTACCAGAACATCCCCACCTCCACCTTCCAGTGAAGATTTTCTGAGACATAATCTCTCTTTAAATGCTTTTTTTTTCAACAACAACAAAAAAAGATGTTTGTTGCTCACCTGATAGCGCAAAAAAAAAAAAATCATTTTATTGTGAAATTTTCTAAATTCATAACCATGAAATCACAATCTCTTATTAGTTGAAAATATATTTTTTAGGAAAATGAAAGTATATTAGATAGTGATCTTACATTCACCAAAACCTGCTAATTCTACCTAAAATATCAAAAGTATTGAAAGATTTGGGCTGCAATAATAAATGCAACATAAATAAATAATGATGTACAAAGTAAAAAAGTGACAGAAACCTACTTATCAATCAGTGATATTTATCTTAAAAATTCTCATCCCCACAGATATTTCAGTTAAGAAAGGCATCAAACTCATGTTTGCTAAAGTTTAGATGTGGTTTGTTTTTGTGGGAGAGACGCCGTCCAGGTTCTAGGGTGTCGTCATAAAATGTGCGTCAACCACATGTAGCAAAAACTGGTACCTCAGAGATCGAGTCGTCTTACTTCCGGGTAGAAAAATAAGCAGCGAAAATAACTCATTTCATTAAAAAAATGTGTTAATTTATGTGCCAAAGGTAATATTATCATATATACTGATATAGTTTACTCTGAAGAATAGCATGATATAAGCCCTTTAACATTAGTCTCCATGGCAAATCCCCCCTTTCTAAAAAAACGCCTCTGGTGTTTTTATGAATTTGGTTCTGAGAGTTTTCATCAAGTTTGCAGAAACCTAAGCACAGCCTCATTGTTGAAGAAGTGATGATTTCAACCTGAAGGTGCCGTAAAGACCCACTCCAATAAAAATCCTGTTTTGGGTGTTTTTAGCATTTTCTTGTGGCATTCTTCCAAGAGGACATGGCATATATAAAGAAAATGAGGCTCATACTTGCATTTCTGAGTCTTTTTTTCTATTTAAAATGTTCTGAATCAGGAGCAGACAAAAAAAAGTGGTTTAAAAAAGAGCTTACTTGTGACAGAAAATACGCCAGGTAGGCCACAAGCTTTGTGCTCCGAGTTCTCGGCAGAGGGGAGAGGAAGGGGGGCGGAGTTGCTTCGTGTCAACAGTCCCATCCATAACTCAGAGGTGAATTTCTAATCACTGTAAAGTGTCAATGCACTGCAGAAACTATGTTCTAGAATACAGCAGTTGTTTGTTTTGTTTTGTTTTTTTGCCTAAAAAACACTGGGAAACTTTTACAAAAGATGATCAGAGTGGGTATTTAATGCTGCAACCTTTTTGGTCCCATAGCTGCGTAATTCACTGTAAACAAATACAAAGAACAGCAAAATTCCATGAACAGAGAATTGAGGTGGAACAGTCACACTTATTTGTGTCTTTATGGGTTCAATATTATTTTTGACTGATGCCCAAAAAATGTAATATTTTGCCATAGTACAAATTAATTCATATTACCTTGGGCAGATTGTTAAATTAAGGTTTTTTAAACAAAACCTGTAAATGTTCTCAGCTTGTTCGTGAGATGCTGCAGATGCAGCTTCATTAAGCTAAAGCTTGTGCATTTTATTGCACAACTTAGTGATGGAAAAGCATCCTCTCTCTCCTTTTTCCACCTTTAAAGCAAACAACCTGTGGAGGAAACTCTGAGACTTATTGGTACAAAAGTTACCATTGTTCTCACTTTTTCTCAAGAGCTATAATGAATGTGTTTCGTGTCCCAACACCACAACGTAACACTTCAACAAAGAGACCAATGGCCTCTTCCTGCACAGAAGATGATTACTTTGGCTTCAAGCTCCAACATGAGAAAAATGTGTTTTCATAGCAAACAAAATTCTGCTGTTGCACAAGTGGAAAGGCGTGATGCAATAAAGTGTAACATGTTCAATAGATGTCATTATTATGTGATGTACTCTAAGCAGACTTTTCTTCAGCATGGGGTAGCTCCGGTATAACAAGAACAAACATTTCAGTGTTTGATTTTGCAAACTACAATATGTCAAAACATGTCATTCCTCAAGTCAAATTGGCCCCACATCAGTAAGGATCACGCATTTGTGGGATGGCAGCATTTCTGCCAACACCAAACTGCTTCTTCTGCCATTCAAAATGCTTTGAATGATGACAGGCCTTTTATTTTTATTTATTTTTAGGTGAGGGAACGCCAGAAAAGTGATTTCACCAAAAGGTGTTCCACCAGTCTGTTCAGGACTTTCTAGTCATTCAAATAACATGCAATATAAACAAAATATCAAGAAAATTGGAGGATGATCAATAAGCCGTCTATTTTGTTACTGCACTTCATCTGACAAGAACTGGATTTTGGCAACTATACAAATATGTACTTGATTTTAATAATCACTAATAAATAAAATGTGACCTGACTCTGTAGTATATGCATCAATCTCCATATATGTGATTATAAGTATTTGCAGTTATTTTCATCTTAATTTTTAATTTGCATTTTCAATCATTTTTTGTTGCACTTTTTCGTTGCACAATCAATCCAAAGAAAAAAACAGTATCAGAGCAAGAAGAGTTATTCTGACTGATACGGCTGAGTAATATCTGTTTGGTTCCCTGTAGACGTCTGTGGGACTTTGGCTTCTTGAAACCAGCACTTCCTGTTTGGAGCACTGGGGGGGGGGGTTGGTTTCCAGTCGACGGTAGGGGCTGCATGAGTGTTTGGGATGTTTGGAAGCTCTCTTCACTCAAAGTGAAAGTGAGATGTCACTCACCGGAGAGCGTTCATCATCGTAATAATGAACTGTTTCACCAGCTTTTGCATAACAGCAACAGAATCTTTGCATTTTTTTAAGCTGATTTCTTTTGTTTAGTGAACTATTGGTGCTCCTCTGGCACACCTTTCTTCCTTGTTCTTTCTCTGAAGTCCCTCCTTCTTTTCATTTTCTTTCCCTCCTTTCTTCTCCTCATTCCGGTCCTCTGTTCAAACTGAACTTTCATGTGTTGTTATCCTTCATTTAGCATGTCAGCAGTGATGACACATGGCCCCATTCATCCACCCCTCTCCACTTTGTTGGAAGAGTTTTCCAAATCAAGCAGGAACAAGCACGGCCCTTCACTGCCCATTGAAAAATTTTCTGCCTAATAAAGCCTCCAGACATTCAACCGGCTGAATATTTGTCTCCTTTCAAAAGAATTCCTCCTTGGAGAAGTCTCATTCAAAGCCAGGAGAGAATATAATTTGCATGGCGTGTTTTCAGAGAGATTCCGTCCTGTCAGAGGTGAAGAGGCTTTTATCTCCGGGGGTGTCCTGAGTGGCTCTCCTGTCTAGTTCAGAGCATGTGGAGGCACAAAGCTGAGCGATGGAGAAACGTCTGCATGAGTGGCAGCAAGGTCGACGGCAGAGGCTCGGACAAATCCCTCCCTATCTGACCCAGAATCCTCTGGGACTACTTGGTGAGCTGCAGCCAATCACCTGGAGCTTAATGATTTGCAGATATACAGAGAGCTGCAACCTCCAGGGTCCCGGGTTTATCTGCTGGACCTGACCCCTTGATCTGGCCTGCAGATTGACCTGCAGACAAAGAGAGGCAGCTTGTGCATGTGTGTGCAGAAAACAAACAACAAACATCCTGTATGACAGACGTGTGAATACGTGTGTGAAGATGTCTGAGTGCGGCGTAACCTCAGTGGAACTTTCAGATTACAGCCAGACTAATAAAAAAAAGGGGGTCCTTACCCCGGAGCGCTGTTCAGGAGAAATTCACTGTCATGTTTAGCTGTTGACTCCAATTGAAACAGTTTATCTGACATTTGCAGAAATGTCTTTAGGCTTCAGTAACAACAGGATAAACAGTCGCTGCTGATCATTGACTCAGAGAAATGGGTAAGGATGGAACCTTGAAATGTTTTTCTTTTGGTTCAGAGAGCAGAATTACACATTTTATAAACTTTTCTTGTCACTTCTGTCCCTCTGTAACACAATCACTTTAGGTGTTAAGAGGCAAAACACCAAAACTCTTCAAACACACAGAATAAAATATAAAACAACAGGGAGCGACACTATTTCAAGGTTTCACAAACCTTTCATTTATGACAAACTACCAGATGTAAAACTGCAGGAGTCAGCTGTTAGAAAGTCACTGTGAGGACAGGAGGAGATAAAAAGCATTTGCCAAAGTACACACATGACAAAATTTGCCAGATTGAACCGTTTCAACACAAGCATGAACAAAACATGAATGAAATAGCTTGTCGTGTGGTTTGTTTGGGCACACAGAGTCCTAAGTAGCCTAACAGAAGTGAGGAGTCAATCTTGCTGGCCAACAGGTTCTTAAAAAAAGTGAGTTAAAATAGAAAATGGTGCAATTCTACTGTAGATTTAGAATTGTAGATTTGGACACCCCTGAACGGTGAACACTCTGTCTGCATAGTGCACCAGGTGGTGAGTAGTTAGGGAATTCTGACACGAACTGGGGCTTTTATTCGGGTTTTAAGACACAAAATTGGACTTTTTTGCTTAGTTATGTTTGAGTTACAACCAACAGCAGCTCAGCTCTGGTTCAGACCTTTTTCCAGTTCGTCTGCTCACAGCATTTAGGATGAGAACATCCAAGCGGCCACCCACCGCTGCTCTGTATCATGGAGGATCTGTGTTTGGCTGCTGATGACAGATGGAGGTAAACTGAGTGAAAGACTTTCCTTTCTAACATTACATGGATGGAACTTTGCCTGATCACATCAGGGAAACACATATTACAAGTGGAACTGACACAAATTTTGTTTTATATTTTATTACACTTCATTACGGAGTTAATTAAGAAAAAGTACCAGAGTCACTTGTCAAACTTTGACAGGTGACTCCGCCTCAGTCACAATCAGCTGTATTTAAAGACGTCACACACCACCACCTGATGACGACCCTGATGAAGGTGGAAGACATTCCACCGAAACATGTCGGTACGTTTAGACCACAAAACAAACCAGTGTCTGATAAAAAATAAATTGAATACTCAGTATAATTTTAGAGACACAATGAACCTCTTTGAATCATTAAGAAAAAGCTTGTTTTCTCTTTCACCTGCAGTCATAATAAAATCATTAAAATTCAGTTTGAAAGACTTCATTGACAAATTGCTTCATTGACCCTTTTCATCTTTTTGTCATGCAATTGCATTCTGTTTATTTTCTGTTTTTTTTAAAGAAGTGTATAAATCTTTGTGGTGGAATCAGTTTGAGGTTTCAGTAAGTTTTTCTCTGTAATATTTTTCATTATTTTCCTTTGTTTTTCAACACATTTTTACTTCTTCTTTTTGTTTTCTCTGTCATTTAGTATCTATAAAGATTATAGTACATTGGTTTGGTGTGGAAAAAAAACATCTAGTCTTTAAGTCACTGAAATGCAGGTAAATATATCAGGGAAAGAAAAACGCCAATGACATTGTTACAGAAATGACCTCTGACCTTTGTGGATCAAAAGAATCTACATGGGTTTTTGTTGTTTTTAACTCGAATGCTGTGGTTCCATTCTGTTAGGATCTGTGGATGGAGCTCATCTCTGCTCAATGACTGGTAGCTTTTTCAAAGGCCCAAACACTGAAGTGGCACATCTGGGTTCAAGACAGAACCTTTAAAGTTCTGTTATTGTCTTAAAGGATGTGTTTTCCAACACCGTATTTACTGTTTTTCACACTGAGTCTGAGACCGGTGAAGGGGAGTCATGGATGAAGAGCACAGGAAAGGGGGGGGGGGGGCACAGAAAATCCTAAATCAGTGTGCCCCCACTCTGAAGCTGAGGCCTAGGAAGGGATTGCATTTAATTTATTCTCTTAAGCCTGGGAATCAGGCCATCAAAAAGAGCCAAACTATCAGGTTTCCTGTGTTAAATAGCCTTACAGTGTGGTTTTTTTGCAGCGTGGGATCCCACGTAACCCTGTTGAGGTTTCAGAGTCGCAGTGAGGCACTTTCCATGACAAGATTGATTTATCGCTTTGGCACCAGGAGGCTACAACCAGAGAGACCCTCCGTCCCATTGAGGAGCTGCGCTTGATGATGGTGCACTGGAGTCAGGTGGCGCTGGTGTTTGGTTTGTGTGGACATTCCTTGTGCAGTTCTGTTTAATGGTTATGGATCATGAGATTAAGCACCGCACATCCACTAGAGGCTGTTTAAGCCTGGTTTCTGATTCTGCATTAACATATTCTCTGATGGATGAAAACACTGTGCATCACACTGTCAGTGCATCATGGTGGGGTTAATTGATCAGTATGAAAAACAAATGTAAGGGTTCATTGGATTTACACTACAACAGGAAGTTAAAGGACCTTCTAGTCTTGATCTTCTATCATACATTGATAATTGCCTGCCCACTTGTTTAGATGCCTCTTCACACCTGCCAGAGGGGTCTGTTTGAGGCACTGTGAAAGAACCCGAACATCATCAGATTTCTATGTGACCCAAATGGTTCAATATGAAGGAAAATGGGATATGCAGCCTACAACATAGAAAAAAACACCAATGGTTTAAATGAGTTGAGTTTAAATGACCCCCCCCTTGCATTGACGTGTTCTCCCTACCATGACAAAGGTGGATAAAGGTGGAAAGATTTCATGTAATCCATGGACACCAGTGAAGATCACAAATCATTGAAGAAAAAAGGTTCAGAGGACTGTCTAGTGGGTCTAGATGACCCAACTCCCAATGTTAAAGTGCCTAGGATAGGACAAGGGTTAAAGCGAAAAACTCGTCAAACTGTGAATTCTTTACCATGAACAAACTAAAGCAATGATTCATACAGAAACTGATATTCCAGAAGGTGACGACTGAATCAGGAAAACAAGTGTTTGTTTTTACAATTTTAATAATCCAAATCAAAGCGGATTGGAGGCTTGGTGCTGCTGCAGTGAGCCTCACAGAGGACAACCTTGCTTTCTTCTTATAAATACAATGAAGAGCGGGGCAGGTCTCTCATGACCAGTTCCTTACCCCTCATCTCTTCTCCTCCTTGATCTTTCCACTTTGTTTGCTTAACTTTATTTTCTGTTTTTTCTCCCCCCTCCCTCTGTAAATTTTTTCGTGCAAAGAATAAAATTTCATCTGCGCAGGCTCTGGGAAAGGCAGCCCTCGGATTGGCCCTTGCCCGTACAGATGCTTTGAATTTGCAGGGCTTTTCTGTCTGGCAGAAGAAGCATAGAGAGATGGAGGGATGGAAGGAGAGATGGAGGGAGAGAGAAGGGAGGGGTCATAGGAGGGGGCCAAACCTGTATGTATTTCCTGGGGATTAGGCTTTAGATGGGCGCCCTCAGAGGAGGTCTTAGGTCCTGGCCTCCCTTGATGGCTGGGAAACTGACCCCCATCTGACTCCCCTGTCCTCTCTGTCCCCTGCCGGTATTCCTGCCCCAGAACAGGACCAGGACCCGGGCTCAACCCAACAACCAGGCAGGATAAATCTTACCCTTTGCAGGAATAATAAAACTGTTCTTTCCGGTTTGGATTATGTTCTAATTATAAAATGCAACTTCATTTTATTATATACCTAGGATTATTATTCCTAACTTCACACAGTTCTTGAAGCAACCCTTGTTCTATCCTAGGCACGTTAACATTGGGAGTTGGGTCATCTAGACCCACTAGACAGTCCTCTGAACCTTTTTTCTTCAATGATTTGTGATCTTCACTGGTGTCCATGGATTACATGAAATCTTTCCACCTTTATCCACCTTTGTCATGGTAGGGAGAACACGTCAATGTGAGGGTGGGTCATCTAAGATAGTACAAGGGTTTTAAAGGAACTTCACCGCCTAACAAAAAGTAGTTTTTTTTAAGTATACTTAGTCAATACTAAAAGTGGGACAGTATACTTGAAGTTTTCCTTTTTATATACGGTCTACATATTGTAAACTTAAAATGTTTGTATTGAGTTGATATACTTACACTACCCATACATGGTCTGCAGTATACTAGCCATACTTATACTGAAGGATACTTGAAAAAATAAACTTCAAATGTACTGCTTTCAAAGATTCAACATTCATAGGGTTTAATGTCATATGCACAGTAAGGAACGGTTTCCCTGCAGAATGAAAATGAAATAAAAATCATTTTTCTAACCTTTAGCAAAAATTGTCTGTTTAAGTGTACTAAAAGTACTTATTATATTGAAATTGAGACAGTATATTTGACCTTTACTTTTTATACAATATATATATATTGTGAACTAAAATGTTTTAATTTGTCTGAAGTAGTATTCAGGCCTATACCTCCTGGACATACATGGTTTATACAGTGCAAATGCTATAGTCATCTATACTCAACGTTTTGCTGAGATTAGAAGTATTTTATTAGTAGTAGCCAAGTCTCAAACACTTTTTCATCACATAAGTTATTATAGGAATAGATAAATATCATTGAAAACAGCTTGGGATAATGTAAATGATTACTCCAAGAGATTGTAAAGGAAAAGTTGTGTCATTTAAAACTTCCGAGGCACCCAAAATGCAGCACAGCAACGTGACGGGAGGCCAGGTGGAGAAAAGGAGAACACAAGTGACATTTTTCTATACATCTTTTTCAAAAGCTCTGTCTCAGTACTGATGGGCAGAAGAAGTAATAATAATGTTTTACATTGTCCTCTAGATAATTTATTGAGAGTATATATAGGCTAAAGTATGAACAAAAAGGTCAAAGTTTAAGTTTCTCCTTACTTTTATTCACAAACCTATTGTCGTTTCTTATAAATTTTAAACCGTATTTTTGTTCTTTGCTAAAAAAAAAAACAACTGCCGTTCTCTGTGCCCTAGCAGATGTTAGCAGGTTTGCTAGTTGATGAAATAAAACTCCTGAAGGTTTTTGAAACCAAACTATACTGATCCAACATCAGTTATGTCTTCCAGGTGAGAAACAACAAATGCAGACAGAAAAGAATGAAACTCCAAAATATGTCTGTATCAATATATAAAAGAGCGTGTTTCTAAAGTGAAGAGCCCTGTCACACAAACAATTTGTTTAAATAACATTTAAACCTTGTGCTATGACCCCCCCCCCCTCACATTGATGTGTTCTCCCTACCATGACAAAGATGGATAAAGGTGGAAAGATTTCATGTAATCCATGGACACCAGTGAAGATCACAAATCATTGAAGAAAAAAGGTTCAGAGCACCGTCTAGTGGGTCTAGATGACCCCACTCCCAATGGTAAAGTGCCTAGGATAGCAGAAGGGTTACATATAAAATATCAAAACTGTCAAATATTTTTTTGCAATTCTATATTTCAAAGTTAAATTGTGCATTTTTCTTAGCTGTTTCTATTTCAAACCTAATACAACTTATTTATCATCTGGCGATTTCTCTTAATGTTAAAGTTCTTATAAAATCTAGCAACGTTGTCTCAGATTTGTCTTCCTCTCCAAGTAAACACCTCAAAATCTGACCCGCACAATAAGGCAGCCAACTATTTTGTATTCACATGCTAAAGTCTGATTATACATCATTTGATTTTCTTATGAGTAAAGATATTTACAGTAAACCTGTCACAGTTAATACATTTGAAGATTATTTCTACCAATATTTCTCTTTTTTTAAAGTGTTTTTAACTTTTACACAACTCTTTTCTCCATGTACCATCATTTAAACTCTGTGTGAGAATAAATTCATTGTAATTTTTTGTAAACTCCCTCAGGAAATAAGTGTGTTCCTGCATCATATGCGTCACTCTGTGCTGAGTCAAATATATTTTAATTAAAATGTAATCCTTATGGTTGGAGTGACTTTAACAATTTAAATACTAAATGAACTTATCATATCTTTTGCAATATGCAGAGAATATGTAGATGTTTTGTATACTTCCCAAAGTTTCTTAGCAGCTTTTTGATTTGTTGCTGAGCAACACTTCTTTTAATCCAATTTCAGTGAATCAGAAGGACTTGGCAAATAAAAAAAAAAAATTTTATAATCCACTATTCAGGAAAATCATTGCATTTCTGAAATGATCACATGAATTTAAATCAGACACACTAAGAGTTTTAAAGGTCTTTTATTACCGGAGTGTGTACAGAGCTTTTGTTCTTCTTTGTACTAGATCTTTAGAAAGCTTTTTATACATATATGTATATATTTTTTCTTTTGTTATAAGAAAGTCAATCTTTTTTAAAAGTCCAAATAAAGAAGAGCAGTCAGATTCACCAATCCATATGTCCTTCTTTTCCAATTCAAATCCAACCCAAATTGGCCAATGAGGAGGTCTGATTCTGTGCAGAAAAGATGGCTGCCAACCCACGGCGTGGTCTCAGGGCGCCACCTGCTGGTGGATGACTGCAGGAGCAAACCAAAAGAAGCAGCAGAAAGCCTCCATTTCCAGCAACGATGAGAACATTACATGCATGGTTAAAAAAAAAATAGACTAAAACACAAAACAATCTTTTTTTCTTCTTCCAAATCCTTTGCCATTTAGAATCACTGTGAAAATTAAAACAGAAAAGTACAAACTCCAAGTTACGGTCCAATATTTTACCAGTACCATTTCACAAACACTCCATTTATATAAACATCTATTTAGAACACACAACAGAAACCACTGATGCCCTGCAGAAACCTCAGATATCCAGTCCCAGCCCATACATAGGTGTATTTGTGGTACAAACACCACAAAAAAAAGAAATCTTTTCAAATGTTGGTGGGTATCTGAGCTCTCTGCAGTGCACCCAAACACTGTTGTGCCTAGAAGAACAAAGGCAAAACACACAACACAAATATTCATTCTACTGTTCTGTTTTCAAGTCACCTAAACAAGGTCTTTTCTTCCCGCTTTACCTTTTAATAACACATTACAACAGGTGTAATAGAATTGTTGCCAAAAGAAAATGGCATGATTATTTTCTACGTGATGTTGAGTTTAACAGAAAGAGACCAGATTTTTTTTCTTCCCTGTACGTGTTTTAACCCGTATTTATCAGACTTCTCTAAAAGTCTTGTAATTGAGGTGCAGCTATAAATGAAAACGCGTTGAACCAACTGGTATATGTTTTTGAAGACCCCATAATGAACAGCACACGTCTACATTAAAACACCAGATGAGACAGAAAGGAAGAAGACAAAAAAACAAGTTCCCGGCCTTTAAAATCTTCTCTTTTCTTCATATTAAACAATTCACCAGTAAACACCTTCATCTCTCCTTTCAGGGATGAAAAATAGAAATAAAAAAAAGGCTGAGGATAAAGAGGGGGGGGGAGAGAATACTCCATGCTTTAGCTGGTCTCCAGCTTGGCCATTTCCTGCACATAGATGCCGATGCTCTCACTGTCGAACAACACGAAGTAGACGGTCTTGATGGTGGAAGACATGGTGGCCACAAAGTAGCTGGAGATGGCCTTCAGGATCAGTTGGGCCGCCGTCTGCTTTGGGAAGCCGTTCCTGACCAAACAGTCAAAACACACGATTGTTTGGATGTGATGTGTACACTGAGATTCATTGCATTTACAAACTTCAGCTTCATGTCTTCTTCAGAGAAAGCCTTAGTTGTGTTGACGGGTGACCTGGAGGGGTTTTTGGGTTGTCTGGGCCCGTGGAGGGTCGTAGAGAGAAGCCGATGCATCTTAAGGGGAGCGCCGGTCTGTTTCACGCTACTTTCACACCAGGCATGGGATTAAATGCGCTGAGTGTTTTCTTGAACCCGTGTTTAGCACATGGAGTTCACGCTTCTTTTTCTTTTTTCACTAGTAACTAGCGCATGTGCGTCGCCTACAGTTGGAGTTCATTTGTTCCGGACAAAGTCCCAAATCTTGCGTTTGGTCTGCATTCAGACTGCCATCAAGAGGACCGTCCTGTTCAGGACTAGAGCAAACAAACCACATGACTAAAGATCTCTTCAGTCATTGGCCAGGAACTACGAGGGCCGATCAAAACAACAAGGAGGCGTGCCGTGTGCGCTTTCACTCATAGGATGCTAGCAACTGCAGTGATGAGAAGACGTCCGGTATGAAGGTACGATAAGGGCTTATGACACATAGATGGTTGGGAAAACAGTGAGAAGTAAGAGAGAAGCAATGTGGATGATGTTAAAAATTGTTTTGATGAGCCTGAATTCCTCTGATCACATTTCAAGGAGTCGCTGTGTCTCGTCGGTGAGGTTTAATGGCATTGTTTTAAGAGAATTCTGTTATGGAAATACAAGGTAGATAATCGAGTGACGTCACAGTAGCGCCGCCGGCGTGCTGCGAAACGAGACCCAGAAAAGCATGTAGAAGCATTTTCAGCTGTGTTCAAATAAACGTTCAAAGTTTACATTTGTCTGCGGCTCATCTGTACGCTGTTTACGTCGGCTACGGTGGCCGTTTTGGTTCAGTTTGTTCCGCTACGAGAACAGATTGTATTCAGAGTGAGGAATCACAGAGTGAACCAAAGCTCAGTCCGATTGGAAACGAACCGAGACCACCTCGAAAGATGGGTCAGAAAGCGATTTCTGTTCCCGGACCAGCAACCGTAAAGTGCTTTGGACCATGAAGCTAGAAAAGAACCATTTAATTAGACACTATATCTGAGTAAACGCTAAAGCTTTGAAATTTCGAGAACTTTCTCTACCTTCCACTACCGATGGAGGGAAAAGCCACAGACTTCAGCTTCTTTTCATCCGCCAGAGCCAGGCAGTTCTTCACCGTCTTCTCCAGCATCTCCTCACACTTATCAGAGCCCCAGCCAGGACTGTTGCAGTGGATGACGTATTTAGCAGGAAGTCCAAAGCCAGCAGTTAAAGTAGCTGAAGACACAAAGGGAAAAGTTCAGCGGCTACAGATGTGACATGCTGCTGGGGTAAATGCTGGACAGACGTGACCTCATCATCACCACCACCGTAAAATATGCACAATCTAAAAGGAACACAATAAATAAAACTGGAGTAACATCAGCTCAGACGATCCCATCTCTGAAGATTTCTGCCCAGCCTGTTCTTACTTTGGCAAACCAAAACATCTTCTGTTCCAAAGAAACCAGAGTCCAACACCAGACCACACACTGCGTCACATGTAGGTGACACCAGGATCTGGATTACCAAGTCCACGAACCTCTAAAAACCACAACTGTCGAGTTTTTCCTGGTAATTACTGATCTGCCAGCAGGTTAGTTTGTGCATCTAAAGAGTCTCATGGATTCTCTGTACGTCCAACACTCATGGCTTAAAGCTCAACACCTAACCAGAGGAAGAAACATTTATGGAGAAGGTCACTAAAGGTCAAGAAACCTCAGTTCTTCTGAGTTTGCAGGAAGATGCTGGATATCTTCTGGAGATCTGTGATTAATTATAGCTTCAGCTTTCTTTACGACAACCCATCCTAAAAACAGAGGGAGAAAGCTGCTTCTGTTCCAAAAGATAAACAGGCAACCACAAAAAAATGTTTTTTTTAAACACACATTTAAAGTAAAAAAGTAATTCAAGACTTAACCTCCACCCATTAATAAAGTATTTGCACAGAAAAATTCTTGATCTGGAAAAGTCGTTTAATTATGATACGCTTTTTTATTTATTTTGGCCAAATCAAAAACAGGTGTGTTGTTTTCAAAGACAGTTTCTGTAGAGTGGCAGTAGTTCATTTTCAGAGTCATTTATTTACACGCTCTCCTGCTAGCTTACAGTCCCCCCCCCACCTAATATATAACACGAAAATGGCGAGAATTATCAGAGCTGTCCAGACGTCCAGTTTTTGTTCCAGATTCCAGCTCAGACGAGGAAAACAAAGACATTCATGGATCTAGTCGTCTACAAGTGGAAGCATCAGAATGGAGCAGAGCAGGGAGTTTGTAGCCCCGCCCAGCATTTTTTCTGTCACTTTTTTCGTGTGCTCGTAATTCACATTAATTTACATAAAGAAATAATCAGAAATGCAATTTTGAGTTTAATTTTCATTTAAAAACACAGAGTGGGTCTTTAAACAAGTGATCCAAACAAAGTAAGCTGACGTCCAAGACAAGAAACATTAAAAACAGACAACATTCACAAAGTCAGACATGTAACGCGTGTGAGAACAGAGCTGAAATGCTAAACTACTATTTTTCCACATTTAACACAGATTCAGCAGCAGTGAGTGAATCTAGCTGTATAAAAGTTGTTCTCATTTTATCCAACGTGTCACTGAACTCCAGGAAGGGCCTTTAAACATTCAACAGAAGGTTCAAAACCTCGTGGATATTTTCCATTGTGTTTTACAGTTCAGGTTAATTAGGACAAAGATCAGAGAAGCTTGTTTCCAGTTAGATAAAGAATGATAAAATATCCTGAAAGTGCTAAATGAACATTTACATTTCTGAAATTGGTCTTTGAAGGAATCTGGAGCAGAAAGACGTTTCTCAGAGGTGAGAAAGGACAAACAAGAGCAGTCTGTTCTGTGGAGTTAAGCTTTCCATCCACCCAGCAGCTGTAAAGAGTCAGCGCAGCCAAAGCTAATGACTGCTGGGAGAAAGCTGGCGGTGAGCTGAGGAGGAGCTGAATTCCAGCTGGAGCATGAAGGATAAAGAAACTCCAGAGCTGGACAGCCACTCCTCCTGCGTGTGGTCTGCTCCTCATCATCATCATGGCTTGCAGAAAGCCCGTAAAGCTCAATTTGTGTCATGTTTTGGTTGGAAGAGTCTGTGATGGTGTCCGTGCATGATTGTGTTTGTTTTTGTTGACCAAAGCAAACCACAACATCCGCACAAAAATCAGCTGCTAAACTATGTTCTAGCACACATGTGCCAAACTCAAGGCCCGTGGGCCAATGTGACCCGCCATGTCATTTTATGTGGCCCGCGAGAGCATACAGGTTTTCATTTCTTAAAATAAAAATGGGTGTGTATTTATTCACATGTAGGAGGAATTGGACATGAAATATGGGATTGGACAACTATACACTAAGACTTTAACACTGTGCACATAACCTAACCTGACAGAATCAAATGTAAAAGGATTTATGCTAAAGTAACAAGCAAACATGTGTTTCTATGCAACTGTAATTGTTACTTTAAAAAGTGATAATAAATAAATAAATAATGAGTTATTCAACATTAAGGAGTAGTTACATTTATTTTTCATTAAATTTTTTTACATGTATAAGTTCTATCTGGCCCCTATGCTGATGTGGCCCTCAGTGGAAATGAGTTTGACCCCTCCATGTGTTAAGAATGCCAAGTCTTTTTATATATATATATATATATATATATATATATATATATATTTAGACTCTTCTATGTTTTCACAAAAAGTTAAATGAGTCAATTTGATTTTCTTTAAAGAAATTTCAACTGAACATATTTTAAATATGAGGAAAAAAACATTGAATTTTTGTGTTTTGACAGTTGGGAAAACTATGTGAGGACTGGAGATGGAACATATATTTTAAAGATCTTACAGTCATCTTCTGGTCAAAGCTGATCCAGATCCCAGCATCTCCTCAAAGCCCTGCTGTGTGATGTTCAGACGGCTCCAAAGTACCACCATAAAACCGCGCCTGTGCTTAAAGTGCCAGAACTGAAGGTCTTTGATGACTTTTATGACTAAATGAGTTCAGTATTTCTGTTGTCTTTTAAGAAAGACGACGTCTTTCCTCGAGTGCAGGACCTGCCTTTCATGTCCAACAGAACTTGACTTAGCTTGGTGCAAACTCATTTTAAATCTAGAGTTTAAAGAACAATCTATAAAAGGCATCATGTCGGAAAGACAAAGCAAAGAAACATAAACTCCTGCAATAGATTGGAAAGAGAAATCATTTCAGCTTGGAAGGAATTCAGCTGTTATAAAAGCAAAACTGGAAACTGTAACAATTCATGACTCAACAGTTTCAGTCGCCTAAAAACAATTTCTTTAATGTATTTGGATTTTGTTTTGCAGGAAGGAAGCATGCCAATTATTATATGCTTGAAATGACTCATTCTGTATACGAAGTGTTTAGCAGGATTTATAGGCCGCTGGCTCACACCATTAGGGGTCGGACTGTTTTTCTTTCTTATCCATGTCATTATTGTAATTATTGACCACATCTCTCTTATAAACAGAAGGCCCAACAATTCTGAGTTCAGTTACTGACTTACCAGATTTTATGGACCATAAAGCGAACTCAAAACCCTTTAATAATCTCAAAAATGAAAAGTGCACTTTATGTGTGAATTCTGAATGTGTACTAACCTAAAACCTCCTTTTCTGTGGTGCACTGGGCTCAAAAATCTGCTTCAGTACGACTTTGATAAACTACAAAGTTGCATCGCTTGATAGATTGTAGGAGCATTATGGGTACTGTAGTCAGAAGCCTAGTGGAGCGATACGTACTGTGCTTTAACATAATGAAATATTGAGATATTGTTTTACAATTAAACGATATGATCGTAACTAAAACTACAAAAGTAGCATTTCCTGCGGACATACGTTTGATTGCGTAATTGCTGAAGGTGAATGCTTTTAATTCCTTATTCGCATAAATCTTAGCAGAAAAAGCTGAAGTTCATTAAAAGGAAAAAGGGTGAATACATTTCTGAAGCTTTTTGGAGCTATAAGTGTAAAGCTGCAGAAGAGCATTTAGAAAGCAAAGCTGTTAATTTAGTTTAACTGCAGAAAAACCACAAGTGGAATAAAAACAATAAATTGCAGAAGTAAGCAAAATTGTCCATAAATATCAGGAAAAAAATACTGAAAGTGGAAATGCAAGGAAGTGCCTAAAAAGAATGCTTAGGGATTTGAATGTTTCTCAAGAAACCTTGTAAAATTGTAGTTAAATGAGTTAGATGCCAAACTAGCTAACAAAATCTCATTAGATGCCAAATTAAACAGATGAGCTAGCATACTGCTAAAATATTAGCTAAATTAGCTTTAAATGGAGTGAAGTATGCAGAAGATACACACAGACAAAAAACATTCCAAAGAAAAGAGAAGAAAATTAGTTTGATTGCGTAATGCAATGACTTATCTGCAAAGGCTTTTTATTGCAAATAAAAGAGACAAACATGAATAGAACAGTTCACTTAAAAAACTTCCCAACAACTTCTTAGACTAATTGCCTGCTTCTTGGCCTCCCTGGGGGGGGGGGAATTCTTCCCCTACGGTTTCTCCCTACCCCTCTAATTGTGGGGGCATTTGGAGGGGTAGGGTTGTCCGAAATAGTTTTTTGAATGGCTAACCCTTGCAGCGGAGGGATGCCGATCCCTTCGCTGCAAGGGTTTTCTGCATCGCACTGTGGAAGACAAGCACTTTTCTTCATGTTTTTTCTACGTCTCTAAACTCCTTGTGCACTTACCACCAGCCACCTCCAGAGGGCCGTTTTTCTTCTTCAGCTCTTGCACAGCGTCTGTGAACTCCTTCCCTCCCTTCTTCTCCAGAGCAGAGCCTGTGAGAGAAGAAACAACGTGAACTCCTCACAAACACGGCAAACACAGCCGCAGAGCAACAGGCAGGGCTGACGGTCATGCAGACACGGCGACAGGCAGACGGGCGGACAGACAAGCTGTCAATCATCTCCCACAAACATTTCCCCTTATTTAAGAGAATCTGAGATCAAAGGACTCAAAACTGACATTTAAACGAATTTGTTTCAGTTTATGAAGAAAGTTTTCTAATTAACAGAAAATCTTGTTTTTTTAATTAAACTGGTAAACAAGGAAATTTGTTTTTAATATACAGAGAAGCAAATGTGACTTTTTCTGATCGCTCACAAGTTATTTTACATTGGGATATATTGAAGATTAGGAAATGCTTTTCAACTTGACTAAAATCAGAGTTGTTTTTTTGTCTACTAATTGTAATATTTAAATAATAAATAATAATAAATATCAACTCTATCAAAATCTCTATTTTGAACCAAATTATTTTGTTGTGTTCGTCAAGTTCTATCACTGACCAACCCAAGACTTTCATGCTAAGCTTCAAGGGAAATGTACCACATGTCAGTGTGGTTGAACAAAGCCAGCAGCAGCAGAATGACAAAGAATCTAAATTAAAATCTGTAGATTCAAAAATCACTAAATAACCTCTCGCTGCTTTGTGTGGCTTCAGTTTCTGATGTGAAAAACGTACAAACATGAAGATGCTCCTTCAGATGCCACATGTTTAACGCACAAGAGCAACACAGGAAAAGCGTGGGTGTTGTCTGAAGCCAAAGTGTTTGAAAATGAACTTGCATGAGACTTGAATCTTAGCAAGATCCTCAGCAAACCAGAGTCTAATGGACCGGAATCCCTGAGCAGTTAAATGGAGGGACTGGATTAGGATTTAAACTGCAGTTCAAAGCCTTTTCTAACACACCAAGACTCAGTTAAAACACACAAAAAAGCATCAAACTGACCTGATTCTTAGTTCAACAAAAACTACAAACACTAAAGCAGAGACGGTCCTGTTTGGACATTTGGAGATGGTGGAGTTTTCCAAATAAGACCTTTATTCCTCTGCAGAGAATGAAAACATGCATGGAAGAGCATGCACAGGTTGTTGTGCTGTAGCCACATGATTTCAGTCCTTAAAAGAAAAAAACGTTTTTAAGTCATATTTTTCTCTGAAATTTTAAATCCAGATTGTTTGAGAGCATATCAGGCGTGAGAATATGTGCAGGTACAACGACTCCTCTAGCTTTACTGCCTAACGACCAGTAGGTTCTCAGACCTGACATACATGATAAAACAGTCCTCCAGCATGTTTCAAGTCTCAGCAACTCCATTTTCTCAGGAGATGTCGTCCATCGCTTCTGCACCAACGTTTGAACAGAGTTTGCAGTGCTGGCTTTAGCTTTAGCTTTAGCTTCAGCTCCTTTCACAAATCCCTGATCGTAAGCGAGTGAAGTGCTGCTGCTGTGGCGATTGTCCGCAGACGGCAGCACCGACTCTGTGGATGCGCAGACGAGGAGCAGACAGGCAGCTGCGGTCTCCACGGTGTCGGTGGTTCTTTACCTACTTCACCACCTGTGTGGAGGGAGGAGTTGGTCGGGTGAATGACAGCATCGCTCTCCACGATGGAGATGTCGGCTTGGACAACTTGCAACTACAGGCGATAACGACAAACAACAGGCAACAACATGGTGGTAAAACACAGTGAATGACCAGGAACACTACACGAGAAAGTATGAGGAAGAGCAGAACGGGAGGAAGAGTGGCTAAGAAGATCACAGAAGACAAGGATGAGGCAATGGAAGGTGGAGTTTTAGGAATTAGGAAGCAAGACGGGTGAAATTTCCTCTTTAAGACATTTCCTTTTTCTTTTCTATAAAAATCAATGTGACAGCTGTCGTCCTGCTTCCTAAACCTAATGATTCGGTTCCAGGTGACAGATCCATCCACCAGGCTGCCCTCAGTGACTAACATCCAGTTTACGGTCATCCATCTTCATCATTTGGATAAAAACTCTGGCATCGCAGCAGTTGGGCAGCCAGCTGTAAGGATAAAAACCGGAAAAGAACCGCCGCAGGTCTGCACACAATAGGAAGCGAGCTGCTTCCAACAGCTTTGAGGAGATCCTTGAAAGTTCTTTTCCTCTCAGAGGAACAAGACTTCTTTTCCTTTTTTATTGATTGGTTGCTTTCTGCTCTTCATCTCAGACAAGAAAAAGAGAGTTCAGCTGTTTTATGTCGGATGAAACCAAAGAGTCTCATTTCTTTTCACACTGTCAGGATTTTTCGTGTCATTAGAAGAGGCGAGCGATCAAATTCATTTATTTAGCAAAGGAAGGAATAATGCTTAATGAATTGATGCGTCTCTCGTTTTACTTGTAACTGAAAAATGAAAGCCAGAATTTCTCCACTTAAACATCTTGTTGGCGGGAGTTGGATGCTCTATAGAACCTGACATGTTCTTAATCATTTAGGAGGAACTGCTGCATGGATGACAAAGGTAAAAACACATCAGCAGCCGCATGGCAGAAAGGATTTCTAGGGACGTTTCAACTCTTGCATTAGAAAAAAAATTAAGCATAAATGTATATTGAGTCTACTTGTATATTTTAATTTGATTTCCTGATTTCCAAAACAAACCTTGAAACCTTTTTTACTTTTATTTTTCTGCATAAGCACACAGACATTTGCTTTAGAGCTTTATTGTCTAATTTCAAATTCTGTTGACCAACTTTTAAAGAAATGGTCTAAATGGGGGGGGCGTGCCACCGTGGGAAAAAACATGACCCCCCCCCCAGGTCGCTCTGCTACAGGAGGTGATGTTCAGCTACAACCTTCAAGGATTTCACATGTCAAAGCCCGCTGAGGCCGGGGGCGGGTTGAGGGGTTGGGGAGCTCACCTAGGTCGTCTTTAAGCTCAAGTTCAGCATTGGTGGGGTTGATGACCCCCTCCACGTCAAAGCCAGCTAAGTTACTGACCTCGCTGTGGATAAGGTTGAGCTGTAAAAGGGGGAAGGAGGAGCAGGCATGCAGAAGAGGGAATGGAGCAAAGAAGGAAGAGGTGAGGAAGCAGAGCCATTAAAACCGGATTCTCTGTAGATTAGAGGGATACCTTAAGCTTCTGGATCAATCTTGGACCAATAGTTGAAATTCAAAGCGGTGTGGTTGTAAAAAGTTTACCTACTTCAGGTCAGACATAAAATAACAAACATTTTCCATAGTAGAATAAAATATAAATATAAAGTTACAAACACACTAGGCTTTCTTAGCCCACAGTGTTCACACTGGACAAACAGGGAGGGGATTCTTCTTCTTCTTTTCTTTTTTTAGTGTCTACTAGTACATGAACAGTTGGGAGAGGCTTGGTGCGAAATGTCAAAGCGGTCCAAATCTGGTGAATCTTGCTCCAGGATTTTTCTTACTTTCAACTCTTTTCTGATTTATGAAAGACTTGGGCGGACCAAAAGCCAAGTTCCATGACCGGGGTTTGAGGCGCCAAGCCACCCGCCCTCGACTGCCACCCAAACCACATCGCATCGGCCCCTTTTGAGGTCTCTTACGGGTGGTGGGCCCATAGGAAAGCGGTCCCACGTCGCTCCTTCAGGCTGGGCCCGACCAGGGCCCGTGGGAAGAGCCCCGGTCATCAAGCGCTCACCTGCGAGCCCCACCCCGGGCCTGGCTCCAGAGTGGGGCCCTGTGACGCCAATCCGGCCGACAAATGGGTCCTTGTTCTTTCCTTTCATCAAGGGGTTCTGAACCGGTTTCTCGACCGGAGAAAGGTAGTTTGCCATCTCTCAGTGGGTGGAGTGTCCCTGCCCCAGGTGGAGGACTTTAAATACCTTGGGTTCTTGTTCACTAGTGAGGGAAGACCGGAGTGTGCGATTGACAGGCGGATCGGAGCGGCGTCCATAGTTATGCGTTTGCTGTATCGGTTGTGAGAGCTGAGCCAAAAAGCAAAGCTCTCAATTTACTGGTCGATCTTCGTTCCAACACTCACCTATGGTCATGAGCTCTGGGTCATGACCCAAAGAACGAGGTCCTGAATACAAGCAGCTGAAATGAGCTTCCTCCGCAGGGTGGCTGGGCGCTCCCTTAGAGATAGGGTGAGTGGCTCAGTCACCCGTGGAGAGCTCGGAGTAGAGCCGCTTCTACTCCACATCGAAAGAAGCCAGTTGGGATGGCTCGGGCATCTAGTCCGGATGCCCCCTGGACGCCTCCCTGGGGAGGTGTTCCGGGCATGTCCCACTGGGCGGAGGCCCTGGGGAAGACCCAGGACACGCTGGAGAGACTACGTCTCTCGGCTGGCCTGGGAACGTCTAGAGGTCCCCCCAGAGGAGCTGGAGGAAGTGGCCGGGGAGAGGGATGTCTGGGCATCTCTGCTTAGACTGCTGCCCCCGCGACCCGGTCCCGGATAAGCGGAGGAAGATGGATGGCTGGATGGACTTGGGCGGCAGTGGCTCAGGTGGTTGAGCAGGGCGTCCAATGGTCAAGGGTCAGCAGTGCAAACCCCGCTCCCCCAAGTCAACCGTCGTGTCCTTGGGTAAGACACTTCAATTGCCTCCAGAGTGGCTCCACTGGTGCGTGGATGCGTATAATTGTCTCAGTGATGGTCAGAGGGGCTGTAGGCGCGCACTGGCAGGCACACCTCTGTCAGTCTGCCCCAGGCTACATCAGTAGTTACCATCACCAAGAATAAATGAGGAATGAATGAATAATGGACACATTGTAAGCCCTTTGAGCGTCTGGAAAGATGAATCCAATCCCTTATTATATGAATCCAGCTGCACACAAACCACAAATGTCCATGATCAATTTTCAAATGTTGGCACTTCCATGATTTAAAGGGGACCTCATCCATACGCCACTACCAAATCCGAGTCTCCGATTGGTCAAAGTTAGATCTAGTTTGTTTTGTACGCAAGTCGTGGAAACTTGCATGGCGAGGCGTGAACGTGAGAGTTTTGGAACGCAGAAGCAGGAAAAGGTATCCCTCTCAAATATGATGTCAGTGAGCATCTCACTGTTTAAAATTCATCACAGAGAATTCAGAATTCACCAGCTAGAATCACTCTGGCCTTAAGAGAGGCGCTAAAGTGCAGAGAACTGAAAACAGGAAGAAGTGAAGATAGAAAAAAGCATGAAACTGAAAAGGTTTTCTGGGAGGAAGCTCCCAAAAGAGTTCCCTAAAATAACTTAGAGTGACATCAGTGGTTCTTCTATGATCTTTGTTAGTAAGAGAGTAATTACTGATCAGACTGTGACGCATTTGCTGCTGCAGAAACATTCAAACATTGAGCGAGTTTCCTGTTAAATACGACCAGCTCTGCTGATGCCACTAAATGAAGCCAAATCGCTTCAGGTCATGTGAATAAACTCAGCAATCAAAGTATTTGTTTGGCATTTTGTGCAGCTTCTGTTGCTGCATTTATCAAGTTTTTAATCGGCTTTCTGATGCAGAAAACAGTCCACAGCATCTTTAAGTATCACATGCTGCATTTGATTCATCTCACCAACAAAAGTAAATGTCCAGGCAGGGCCTGTAAAATGACACGGCTCAGTTAAACTCCATACTATTTATTTAAGAGATTCAAATTCTGCTTAAGAGCTTCAGCAGGACTGAAAGAGGGAACTCACTCAGGATCGTAACCATCACAGATACAGACTTCAAAAATGTTTAACTTAAGACAAAATTACATTTTCTGAACAGTATCTCACAAAAATGAAGAATAAATATTCAAATCGTCTGCTAGAACTGTTTTCTAATTAGTAGTGTGGACATTAGATTGGTTAACTATTTCAAATACAGTCTTCCTTCAGAGAAGCTTCTGCTGATGCATCATCAGAGAAGAGAACTGACCTTCTGGCCCAGAAAAAGGCTCTTGGTTGAAAGCACAGTGAAGTTGTCAGCTGGAGATCCCTCTGTGGTGCTGTCTGCTGACGCTGCCTTGCTCACCTCGCCCTGTCTCTGGGAAAAACAAAAAAAAACGGACATTATTCAGCTGTGGGCACTTCAGCAATACTCTAGTGTTTAAAAAACAAGCTAGCTATGCCATCCTCATCTTAGAATCGATAGTGGGTTTATGGAGGAGCTGGAGAGAAGTGCAGAGGGGCGACAGGAATCAAACCCCAAGCTCTGGTTGATTTTAGGAGTGTTTACATCCTGATAAACAACAGATAATTGGCTTTGGCTCAACAACAGACTCAGCCAGAAATGCAAAACAGATGCTGTTTACAAAACAGCAGAGGCCGCTCAGGCCTTTAATGGTTATGGCGAGTTTGTGCAGATCTCTAACAAGTGTGTAGAAGCAGCACAATGGACTACATTAGACATTCTCTGTAGAAAGGACTGAGAGCCCGACTGTCACTAAATGATCATTTAAGATCAAGATGATGTAAACCAAGAAAAAAGACGTCTCAGGAACCTGACGGGTTAACGCTCATGGGTTTTGTTCTTAACTGTTAACATAAATTAGTGTTTTAGTTCTGGATTATTTACATGTAGTGAAGACTAATTCAGAGTTAAACTCACCCACAGATGTTCATTCATAGCAAACGCTTCCTGATTTTTGTAGAACTTCCTAAAATGAACCCAGAGTCTGTCCGTTACCAAGGAAACCCACCTTAGCCTTGCCTCCAGCCTTTTTCCTGCTCATTTTCTTAGCTGCCGGTTTCTTGGCCGTCTTGAGCTTCTTCTCAGGCGCAGGTGAGACCGGAGTCTCCAGTTTGCCCTTAGCTCCTCTCTTCTTAGCCAGCAGCTCTGGGTGGATGTTAGGCAGGACTCCGCCTGCTGCAATGGTGACACCTTTCAGCAACTGAGACAACGCACAAGGTTTAGAGTTGTGTAGGTGCCGTGTCGAGGACAGAGAGTCCACCTTAAGTTTGAGTTGTGAGAACCAACCATGTTGAGCTCCTCGTCGTTGGCAATGGCCAGCAGGATGTGTCGAGGAGTTACGCGACCCTTTTTGTTGTCTCTGGCTGCGTTACCAGCCAGCTCCAGGATCTCAGCTGCAGAAAAACAACAATAAATCATCAGTTCAGCTCTCTGAATATAAAATATCTTAAATACAAGCTTAGTTTTCCTCAAAATGCAAGAAAGTTAAAGGAAATGTCAGAACATGAGGTGAACTCTGAACACACATGCATGAGTTTCTCTAACAAAGCTCTTTGTGGTGTCTCCATGTACACATATCCAAATGCTAAGAGGACTTTAACACAGATTTAACACAATTCTCCACCATGAGCTGCACCAACTCTTCTTTACTTTTTTAAGTTATGCAACAGCTGAGCAAACAGGTGAGAGCTGAAGGCCTCTAGTGTTGGACATATTTTACTGTTACAACATGAATTTATCATTCTTTTGGAACACAAGGTGTATATTTAAATAAACTCCTTTTGTAATTTAGACTAAACTTTATTTAAATTAATTATATTTGTAACTGTTTCTTTTGTTGAACCGGATGGAAGAAGAGAGAGGGATGTTGGGGGGGGGGATCATAAACCAACAAACAAGTTGCTGGAAGTTTATAATAACTGCTGTCAGGTGTAGATGTATAAGAATCTAAAAGGGGCGGGGCCTGTTCACACTCAAATGTTACAAACATACCTGTCGGCTCTAAAAATCTTCACATACGCGATGTCAACATGTACACAATACTACTAATGTTCACACACACACACACGTATGCATACAGACCAACATGTGAAACATTTCATCCAGTCACGCAAACTATTTGTGCAAAGGGGAGATAGCACCTTTCTGTTCTTCTGGGGTGACTGATGGAATGTAAAAAGACAGAGGGAGAGTGTCCAGCCATCAACACACCAAGACCCCCACCACAGAAGCAGCAGTGGTAGCCGGGGCCCCCCCCAACACCCACACGGTATAGCAGATAGAGGAAAACTGCCCGCCGGGCAAACATGTCTGCCACCCAGGCCAGGGCCAGCAGGAGCCACAGGGGCCCCCAAAGCCAGAGAGCAGGGAGGCATGGGGGGACAGAGTGCAGCTCCCTTTGATTCTTTATCAAAGAGGTAACTAGGTCATTGTCATTGTTTTTAAATGAAGGGAAAAAAAGAGTTACTTGTATTCCAAGAAGTTATTCATTCCCTGTTTTTTGTAGTTCCTGGGGTGCATCAACTCTTCTTTGAGCATCAAGTATTTGGCATTTTGTACGATTATCAAAGCCCATTGAGACAACTGTGTTGTAATAAAACTGAATGGAATTTCTCTGATCTGTTATCCCCCAAAAAATCCCTCACCTGTAAGGTACTCCAGGACAGCTGCCAGGTAAACCGGCGCTCCGACTCCAATGCGATATTTGGGCAGTCCCCTCTTGATGTAGCGCAACATGCGCCCCACAGGAAAAATGACCCCGGCCTTGACAGACCGAGACGTCTTGGTGGACTTCTTCTTTCCTCCTCGGCTGGACATGGTGCTGAGACTGCTCTAAGAGGTGTCAGGGTCTGCAGGAAAACATGCAGATCCTGCCATCATCAACACGCTAACATATGAAGTCCACACATCTTCATGACTGAGAAGGAGCAGTGGGAAAAACGCAGTTCTCATTTCCTTTCTGCCCCTCTATTAAAGCTTAAAGGAAAAAAAGGAAATAGATAATCCTAAAGCAGTAACGACACATAACATGTTGCTGAAATTTCTTCTTGAATAAATTAGTTCAGCTTCCCCGTGAACCTGAAATGCAAATCACATCAACAAATCATTTAACGCAAAAACATAATGAAGATCCCAATGACCATTGAAAAAGCAAAACTGGTATTAAATCCCATTACATTTTAAAAATCAGACCACAATTCCAGAAACCAAAATGTAATTCAAAAATGACACAAAAAAAGAAACAAAATAAAAGGAAAATTTTCGGAAAACAAAAGTAATCAAAGCACAAAAGTAAACTGGTAACGGGATTATGGGACACCACTGATTGGACCATGACGTTTGTTTACCTTTATTGGCGATATTGTCCAAACAGTGACGTCCAAAATACCTACATTTTCTGGTCATATTCATTCATCATTAATTCAACCATCTTCTAAACCCGTTTTGTCCCGTTCAGGGTCCCGGGGCCCATCCCAGCCACTCGTGAGCGCATCCTGGACAGGTCCCCAGTCTGTGGCATAGTCACAATCACACACCCATGCACACTTAAAACACCTGATTAACCTATGAAGCGTGTTTTTGGACGGTGGAGGGAAGCCGGAGTCCCCGGAGAGAACCCACGCATACACGGGGAGAACATGCACACTCCACACAGAAAGGTCCCCCGTTCTGTTACAGGCCCCCCAGCCGGGACTTGAACTAGTGGCTAACCACTGCACCTTTTGTTATTCTGTTTCGATTCATTTTCAATTATTTTTTAATTTTGGTTTATGGAATTTGTTCTTTTTTTATATTTGTTTAAAATGTAATGTTTTTTGTCTTTGTTTTGCTTTATTTTACATAGTGATCTTTAATGTTTTTGTATTTTGAGTGATTTGTACTTCAGGGCCACCGTACCTCTCCTTTTCTTTACACAGATGTTCCTGTGATTTTGTCCGTTTCTTGTTTTCTTTGTCCTACGACTAAGTCTGATTCTGTTAATGAAGGTTTAGAGTTTTCCAGTCACCCATTACTCACTAAGCACAGATCTCTGCTGCAGTCACCTGTGGGGATTATAGGCTCTAATAAAAACAAAGCAGTTTGGCTTTAGTGGAATGATAAAAGAGCTGACATGCAAAAACATTTCAGGTCTGAATTTCATTTTGTCAGTTGAAGATAATGTTGTTTGGTTTCATGTCTAATAATATTTTCCCCCAAAATAAGTGTATCAGCACAAATGAATAATTCATGAGCTCAGGAATAATTAATGATCCATATGTGAACCCAAACATTTGGATAAAACAGTGGAGACTCGTTCATAAAGAGTATTTTTTTAAATATTAAGACACGTCTGTTATTGTTCAATCAGCGGTTCCACACCAACGCAGACGCCAATTAGCTGTGGTCAGTGCTCATCACTGCCTCGCGGGCCACGCTTTCCCCGCCGCCGGGGACACAAGCGCCACGCCACATCAAAGGCGGTGTCAGCCGTGATCCTTAGGGTCTTATTAACCGGATAAAGGCCCGCTCGTTCCCGGTGGTTTTAAATATCTGCGGTATTTCTTAGCTCCAGTCAGGTGGAGGTGGTTTTTTTAATCGCCGCGGCGGGCATCCCTGTTTTTACGACATTACGATTTCCGTCAGTTGATTCCCGGCGCGCGCGCTCAAACCTATCTTTCTTACGACGAGGTGAACGGCAGAATTAACGACTCGGAATTGTCACCGGAAGATTTTGTTGGTGCTGTCGGTGTGTTTTCACGCAGCCAGCCCCGGCGGCGGCGGCGGCGGCAGCTGCCCGCTCCTCGTTCCCTCCCCTTCCTGCCTGCCTGCCTGTCAGCTCCAGTCACCGTCTCCGCTCTCGGCCTCCATGTCACAGAAAGGCACGAAATGGCAACGTTAACGATTCCGCTCGCCACACCGGTCTCGACTCGACCCACGACAACGGCTAATGTCAGACCGCAAACGGAGCCGTTACTCACGCAAAAACCGGCGGAGCCGCAAAGCCAGACTGCTCCCGTCCTTCGGTAACGAGCCTGGGCAGTGTCCTGGACTCCCACAATCCACAGCGTGGAGCGAGCCCGCGCTGCCCGTGGAGCGCTGAGAGCAAAGAGCAAAGCTGCTGAATCGGAATCCGCTCCTGAAGTGATGCTTAACCCTTCACGCGCGCACGGCCTCGCGCTGACACACGCCCAACTTCACGAGCGAATATCCTAATACCAATCCACTGTTGGCACCAGTAATAACTGTTGTTAATAGCAAGTAGCGGTGCAATTAAACCTATGGGTCAGAATATTAATGTATGTCTGAAACTTAAAATTGACTCAAATAAAAATAAAAAACGATAAAAGGAAATTAACTTCGTTTGTTTTTATTTATTTAACTTTAATCACATGGTTGTGAATAAGGAGTAGACTGCAAAACATTGCTGGTTAAAAAAGCCTCCATCCATGACGTAGGTGCTACAATGGGCGGGGCCACAAGCGCCCTGTTCTCCCCCTTTCTGATGCATGCACTTGTAGACGATTATTGTTTTCCTCGCCCAGGCTGACATCTGGCTTAAAACTGTATCTACAATATCACTCGATATGTTTGCTGCACAGGTAATATATTTGGTTGGGGGTGTGAGGGGCTGTAAGCTAGAGGGAGAGAATGCAAATAGAAGGATGTCGGGAAGCAGGGGCAGGCTTACGTCTTTTTTTTTTTACCACAAATGGCCTCATCATAATTAAAAGACCACAGGAAATGCTTTTACAATAGATTAAAAGATGATTGGAATGGGGCTTTAAAAATAAAAAAAAAACAAATATAGTTTAAAAAATAGGATAGGTTGAGTATTTGTCCCTTGTGTTTTTCAAATAGATACTATAAAAAAGGAAAAGTGCTTGTGATTTTATTGATTAATGTACACAAATTCAGACTAATTCTATTCAAAAAAAGTAACTGGGACCCTCTTGACCTCAAGTGAGCATCTGAGTGTCTCATTCTTCTGGAACTTCATGAATAAATGATGGTGAGTCACACAAACCCAAATAGGACCTCAGAGTCAGACTACATTTGATGGTTGTTGGATCTATACACCTTATTTTCTTTATTATCATCCAGACTGCTGTTTTGAACTCTGTTGACCTTCACTTTAAAGGCTGCTGGGCTGGGATTTTTCCTCTCCACATACCATCAACAGGAAGGAGACGTCTGAGAAAGCAGAGGAAGTTCGGGATACAAACTGATAAGCCGTAACTGTGAACCAACACTCTCATGTCTGCGGCAAGAAGTGTATTGTTAACTACTGACCTGGCAACTCCTGGATTCATTATTCTTTTCTGTAATCATGGCAACCAATTCTGAATAAAACAGGAGGTCAGACAGGCCTTGGCAGAGCTGGAAGGTTGTCTGTTTTGACTCTCCTCGCGAGAAATCGTACTGTTGTGTCTCCAGAAATAACCTTGACAATGGTTTGATGTTTTCAGTTTTTTTACTTTATAGTTACAAAAGTAACTATAGGTTTTTTTGTCTAATTTGATCAGAGGTCTGTATTCATTTTATCCTGTCTTTTTCTCTATATTGGTTTAAAAAAACTTCACTGAAAGTAGACAAGCGCATGATTTCTCATGTGTTCCTCCTATGAACTCCTGGAAAAGTTCCTAACTCCCACACTTACGTTTATCTTCAAATGTAACAAAAAAAGGCACATGTTGAACACATTACACAGCCTTAAAGTGTTTTGCAGACATATTGAACTCATAAGCTCCTACGACGAGGCTTCCATATATTTATTATTTATGCCTTCCATACTTTAAGTAAAGAAACAAAAATCAATTAAAATTCTTGTTCACAAATGAAAAAAATGTCTGAAATGGCATGCAGGTAGATTATTACACGCTTACTGAGAAGAAAATTCCATTCACTGTCATTTTCTTCGATCGCAAAGACAGCAGTTGATAGATGCCACTGGAAATGCCAACACATTTGGACTATTAAATATCAAATCATCTATATTATGTTTTACCTAAAGCCTAAAAACACATAAAGTAATACAATCAGTGTTCTGTCATGAAAGACGATTCATTTCAAGTTTTAAATCTAAATGCATCCATAAAAATGAGGACTTGTGATACAAAAACATCTAGAATGACCCAACTTTAAGGTTCTGTGCTGCCATTTTTTTAGAAACTCTTTCCCTAAACCTGATGTAATGAAAGCTGCTTCCACCAGAGGGCAGAATTGAGCTGTTGATTTAACCTAATGTGTGCTGTCAGCAGAGATTTGCAGACTGAGAAGTCACCAGGCAAATACAATGGAAATGCAAATTCTAGATGTGATTCCTCTTTGTTAAATAAATAGTTTATCCTTCTGGGGCAGGAGAGCAACAGTATGAGTGAATCCAGAGGTTGATTAAGTCGCCCACTGACTTAATCGACTTAATCTTATAAAGGAAGTTTGTCAACAGAAAAATGATCCCAGTTTCTTATTGTTTTGTGAATTTAGTGTATTGCAGAGATTCTGAAGATGAGATCCATGCACCCCTGGAGATACTTTACATGTTAATTAATAAAAAAAAAAAAAAAACTTCTACTCTTAAGTAGAAGTTTTTTTTTTTTTCCATTTTTAATGATAGTTGATAAATGATGTTTTATATTTTGCAGCATATTCAGGCTTCCACTGCTACTTTGAGAACTCCAACAATAGTTAATAGTTTGTTCATTTTCTTATCTGTAGTAGTTATTCACCATGAAGTCATAACACAGTTGTTGTTGTTGTTTTACAAAACAATTCAATAGAAACTTCTAAAATAACATCTTTTTTAAGTAAGTAACTTCAAGTATCACAAATGGCAAAGAGCAGGACCCCCCCCCCCCCCACACACACACACACACACACTTTAAAATTGTTTCTATTCTATTTTATTTTTTCACACTCAAGAGATTTTTTGTGTCTGCTTCTTATCCTTTTTCCACTTATCCACATTTGAACCGTTTTAACTCTTAAAGGTCCGGTTGTTAAAAGCTGACGTGTGCTGTTTAGAGGAGGCTTATATGAAAGCATAAATCAGACTGAACACCTTCATGGTGCTGGAAAAAGATTGAGAGAATCACTGATTTATTGTTGTTTTTACAAAACGGCTTCAGTAATATTCATGGGGGACTCGGAGCAAAATGTTATAGTTCTGCTAATTATTCGTCATTATTACTAATGTGTGCTTTTTTAGAATATAAGAAAACAGTTGTTGTTGTTTTTGCCAGGAACCTCGCGCAGCCCTACGGTCCAACCACCGTGCTGAGTTTAAACTTTCACCTGGATAGATCACGTGGACTTAAAGAAAACGCGTCCATTTCAGGCGTGAGTCAGCTGACCCGCAGCCAGCCAATCAGAAGTCGTCAGCAGGTGTAAATACTCTGCTTTTTGTGGCGCACCTGCAGGCCAGGCGCAGCAACAAGGCAGCAAACATGCCGGAGGACGCGACAGCGAGCGGTGAGTTTCTGCGTCAGTTTTCACTTTTAGCTTCATTTGCCGACATCGCGAAGAAAAAGAAGAGAATGAGGGTCAGTGCGTCCAGATAAACCTTCCGGGTTGTCTCTGACTGTGAGGAGCAAAACATTCCGTGGTCTCTCCTTATTATCCTGGGTCTTGTTGGAGCCAATTCAAAACACATCGTAATAATTATATAATGAAGGAATAAATTATGTTATAAACTTTTTGTAGTGTTTCATTGTATTTATTTCAACATTTTTGCACGCAGAGGTGAGAAGGTTACAAACAGTGGAGTGAATATAAAGTTGCTGGCCTTTAAGGATTAATATGTTTTTGTAGCTTTATGTCTTCCAATAAAATTTAATTGTTTCTATTTTCCCATATAAGTCAATTATTTAGAACTAAAAATTGTTTTTTTTTTCTTGTTAAGTTTTTGGTCCAAATTCATTTTTCCCTTTTTGTATTTATTTAAATTGAAAAAAAAATCTACAAAAAAAAATCCGACCTTCTTGCATAGAAAATAAAATCTCTCCATGGATTTAAGCAACAAATATTGCATTTTTTGACAGTCTTAAAAACTTTTAATTTTTATTCTAAACTATGTTTACTTGGAGATACAAGGTTTGCATATCTATATGTGACCTCCTGTCATGAAGTGGGCAGAAATTACTGAACTTTGTGCAGTTTAAGCTTATTTTTTATGACAACGTTAAAAGGAGCATGTAAAAGAATAATTATATGTTGGCTGCTAGTTAAGTTATTTGCAGATTCCTGTGAATTTGCAGATCAATGTCTCTCTCACATTACAAAAAACACATTTCCTTTGACATGGATTTTTGTTTAAATCACATTTAGGAGAGAAGTGAACTAAACCTCACAGACCTCATGTGTTCAGTCCAAATGATCCCAAATCAGCTTTTCCAGTGCAGTCGCTGAAAAAGAAATTCTGATTCGTTTGATATCCTGGACACACTTATTAAGGAGGTTAGTGATAGAAAATATTCAGTAAGCTAAACGATGAATCCACAACAGAAAATAGTGGGGCAATCGCTGCAAATTAAACTGATTCTGTTTTATTTGCAGAATTCTTTTGTATTACTTTTTGTAAAAATGGATGAGTATCTCATAAATCTTTTAGGAAACTGATAGAATTCAAGTTTTAATTCTGGTGAGAAAAAGCTAAATGTTAAAAAAATATTTTTAAAAGTTGACATTTCCTAGTTTTGTTTTTTCCCTTCAGTGGAAACGTGTGGACTTTTTTGCCGTTAAATTTTTTGTTGGTGTTCGTTTTGAGGTTTCACACATCCAGAGGGTGAACTAATATCAATAAATATTTTAATTGTTTTAATGTTCCTCTGTTAAAAAGATCAGAAAGAAAGTAAGACATCATTCTGGCACCATAATATTTCCAAGAATTTGACTCAAAGCTCACAAGATAATGAGATTATACATAATCCTGCAACCATGCAGTCTTTTCATTTACCGCCATTTGATGAACTTTGTACTCTGCAATGATAAAGGACACTCACTTTTTAAAATTATTTTTTATATTTGTGCAAAAATTCTCTTCTTTTAGGAATTTAGCCCAACATAAAAATACTTAAGTACAACTTTCTTTATACACCCAAATGTGCATCTTTTTTTGTTCCTCTATTCTAGATAAAATGATGTGTTTGTTTTCAGATAAGGGAGCAGCTGAGAGGAAGGCGGCGAGCATGCGCAGACAGGTCAGTCTGCAGCAGCAGCTGCACAGGTTTTTCCCAGCTCACATGTTAGCAGCTCTGCAGGTCGCTAGTCAATCAGTCTCACCACAAGCTGCTAACTCATCATCTGCTATGGATGCTCATCTATGTAAACATTTCTGTTTATTCATATGATTTCTTCCATTTTCTTTCATTTTTTTAAAATTTCCAGGTCTGCATAACATTGAACATTTCTTCAAACATGTTCAGATGTCAGTGGATCTTATCAAAGTACTTTAGGGAAAACACTGAACACTGCAGTGACACGAACAAAAGCTGGAAATACAGCTTTTGATTGATGGTTGCTGGGTTTGGTTTTGCTCCTCCCACAGCGGCAACAGGCTCGTCGGCCTGACGGCTAGTTGGCTGACATAAGCAGGTGTGCATGTGCCGCGTCACAGGTGCCTGTTGAACAGGTAAAGGTGAGCTGTGACACGGACACACGTGAGAGAGGTTGTTGTTGCAGAATTCTACATAGCAAAGCGTCAGAATCTGGGATGCTGTACGCTCTAAATGAAGGAGAGCATTCTGACATTTGTGGTGTGTTGTTGTTATGGTTACCGTTGAAGGTAGTGAGGGCCTTTCCCAGTGATTGGCTTTTATTTGTTTTCTGTCACTTTTGAGGGAATTGTTGCCATTTTGGTATCAAAGCAAATTGAAACTTAAAGTGTTAAAAACAAAATGAGTAAATAAAGGTGGGCTGAAGAGTCAGTTCTGCTGTTATCATGAAGCTGATTTTTTATTTTATTTATTCAACCAGGAAAGTCCCATTGAGATTAAAAACCTCTTTTTTCCAAGGGAGTCCTGGCCAACAGGCAGCACATTTCAATAAAAAAAAATACATGAAGACAAACATCATTAAAACCACATACGTCATAAAAAGCAGTTGCATTTTATTGTTCCAGTCTCTACTGCTCTGAGCTGGTTCTTAAAAACATATAAAGATACCAGTTCAGTTAGATTCCAGTCTTTCTGCAGCCTATTCCAAGGAAAAGGAGCAGAGCTCTGTGCAGCAAATGGAACAGAAACCCAACCCTAACACCTGGTCTTGAGATATTAAGGAGTTAGATTCCACACTTCTTGTGATTAAAGAACAAATGTAGGGAGGCAGTAATCCAAGCAAGGCCTTGTAAATGAAAGTGTACCAATGTCCCAGTGGCCAGAGACCGCCATTGTACTCTTGTATACAGGTGACAATGATGCGTCATGGATCTACAGTTGGTATTGAACCTCATGGAACATGGTGTCATGATACATGGTGTCAACCTTTTTGAGACATGAAGATCAATCAATCAATTTATTATTTGTATAGCACCTTTTAAGCAGAAGCAACCAAAGTGCTTAACATAAAATCACATAAAATCAGTGACAATATGATACAATAAAGAATCAATAAAAGAATAAAATTAACAAGCTGACCCACTAATTCTGCTCACTGGAGTTAAAAGCCTGGCTAATAAGATGAGTTTTTAAAAGTGACTTAAAATCACTGACGGTTCTGGCAGACCTCACAGAGAAGGGGAGAGCATTCCAGAGTTTAGGAGCTGCAACTGAAAAGGCTCTGTCTCCCCGAGTCACAAGCCGAGTCCTGGAACCATTAAAAGCATTTGATCTTCAGACCTTAGGACTCGACATGGACGATACACATGTAACAGCTCAGAAAGATACAGCGGTGCCAGACCATTCAGACATTTAAAAACCAAAAGTAAAATCTTAAAAGTGATCCTAAAAGACACAGGCAGCCAGTGAAGAGAGAGTAAAAGTGGAGTGATACGTTCACACCGTCTGGTCCCCGTTAACAGGCGGGCCGCCGAATTCTGAACCAGCTGGAGACGACGGAGCAGAGACGGTCAATACCACTGTAGAGAGAGTTACAGTAGTCCAGTCTGGAGAAGATCAAGGCATGAATCACTTGTTCCACAGCATGAGGAGGTAGATATGGCTTGAGTTTACTTATTAGCCTCAAGTGATAAAAACTAGACTGGACTACAGCACTGACCTGTTTGTCAAGTTTAAAATGCCTGTCAAGGTTTACCCCAAGATTCCTAATAAAAGGAGCATCTGAGGGGTCCAGGGGTCAACAGCACTACAGCAGCCTGTCAGCAAGTCAGTCTTTCCAAAAACGAACACCTCTGTCTTGTTTTTGTTCAGACAGAGCAAGTTAAGCTCCATCCAGGATTTGATTTCCGCCAAGCACTTCTGTAAATTGCCAAGACCCTCAGCTCCTCCAGACTTTAAGGGAACATAGATCTGGATGTCGTCAGCGTAGCAGTGGAAGGAAACATTATATTTCCTAAAAATGGACCCCAGTGGCAGCAGATAGAGCGAGAATAAAAGAGGAGAGCAGAGCGGTTTCAGTGCTATGACAGGATTTAAAACCAGACTGAAGATGAGGCATTCGTATACAGAACATCACCATAATCCAGCACGGATAAAAAAAAGTTGCAGCGACAAGACGCTTTTTTACTACAAAAGAAAAACACAACTTATTATGGAAGAAAAGGCCAAGTTGAAGTTTCAGGTTTTTTTTACTAGTTTTTCTATGTGAGGTTTAAAGGGGAGGGCGTCATCAATCCAGACACCAAGGTACTTGTACTCATGAACCACCTCTATAACATTTCCATCCAAGGTGGACACCATTGGAATTGTTTCAGGGACCTTCTTTGAGTTTGAAAACATCATTAGTTTTGTTCTGTCAGCATTGAAAACCAATTTAACTGAATAAGTGAGTGTTGTACCGCATTAAAAGCTTTCTGCAAGGTTTCAATGGCCTGAGAACAGATTATCCATAACATAACTGTGTCATCAGCATAAAGATGTAGATTAGTGTCAGACACATTATCACCCAAGTTATTAATGTGCAAAATGAATAGTAGGGGGCCCAGAACTGAGCCCCGTGGCACCCCCCTGTGGACAGCAACAAACTTAGAACAGAGACCTTCATGTTAATGCATTGGGTCCTGTTATTCAGGTATTTGAGAACCACGCAACTGCATGCTCTGACAATCCAAGGCTGAGTAATCTGCTTTTTAAAACAGCATGGTCAACGGTGTCAAAAGCTTTTGACAAATCTGTCAAAAGTGATGCACAGTACAGTTCTTCATCCAGTGCCACAATCATGTCATTTATCACCTTAATAGTAGCGTGTTGGTACCGTGCTTTTTTTCTAAAACCCGATTGCAAGAAAGAATGTTATTGGAGTAAAGGAACTCTTTCAACTGGTCACAGACTAAAGATTCAGAATTTAGGATAAAACACATAAATGTGATATTGGCCTGTAGTTAGTCACGGATGGATCCCCTCCTTTCCATAAAGGGAAAACAAAAGCTGATTTCCAAACTGATGGAATTTCTTTAGTTTGGATTGAAAGATGAAAAAGAATTGTGAGTGGTTCTGCAATAAAATCTGCTGTCAGTTTCAAAAAGTAAGGCTCCGTTAAGTCTGGCCCAGGAGGTTTTCTGTGATCCAATAAATGCCTTTAAGGCTTTATGCACTTCATGCACAGTAAAAGGTACAAAGTCGAATGGGTCCCCAGAAAACATGGGGGATTCTGTGCAAGAGTTTGTTGAGGACTTTCCTGCAGAATCAAACAAGGAACCTGATGATAAAAAATGCTCATTAAAGCAAATCAGGACTTGAGTTTTATCATTAACTATCACTGAATCTTTAACAACAGAAGTAGGAAGTCCTTGATTCATTTTAGTCACAGAGAGACACTTGACCACTTTCCAGAATTTCTGTGGGTTATTAAGGTTCTCAGTAGTGACAGACAAAAATATTCAGATTTGGCCTTTTTTATGACAGAAGTACACCTATTCCTAAGCTGTTCAAACACAGACCAATCAGAGGAAGAATCAGTTTGTCTTGCCTTGTCCCATGCTCTATTAGGCTCATGTATAATATCTGCAAGTGCCTGTGAGAAGCAGGGATTTTCACGTCCTTTAATTCTACATTTTTGTAAAGGAGCATGTTTATTGATGATTTGTAAATAACTTTCCTTAAAAAATGCTCTACGTCTGGCAGTAGAGCATTATTTTCCCATTTAACTAATGACAAACCATAATGAAAAGCTTGCTCACTAAAATGTTTAAGATTCCTCTTACAAACTATACGTGGTTTACATTTAGGAATTTCAGTGTTTCTGCAAACAGCAACAACACAATGATCACTTAAACCATTACAGAAGACACCAAGCAAAGAAAATGTATGCGGCACGTTTGTTAAAACCAGATCAGTCAATGTGGACTTTTCTGGTCTGGTGGGTAGATTCACTAACTGACTGAGATTAATGGAATCACAAAATACTTTAAGTTCACTAGAAGTTGCATTTAACCAGTCCCAGTATAAATCACCAGCAGCCATAAGTCATTTGTTCTTTTGTTGTTTTTTTAAATGTCTGCAACTGGTTTGGTAACGACAGCCTCCCAGCAAAAGCCTCTGAAAACTCCTTTTACCTGGAAACAGCTCAGCATCCTCTTCACACACTTCTCTTCTGCTCAGGAAGCTTCTGGAGGCCTGTGGGACTCCGTGAAAAAGGCCGCCGTCGTCATCGGATCCGGAATCTTGTTCTTGGCTGCATTCGGCAACTCCGTGACCTGGTGGGACGTCCGCACTGCAGCAGCGGCCTCTTCAGGCTGTAAAGACTGAACAGGCTCTTTGAAACCAAGCAAAGCTTCTTCTCTGTTTTTAAACAAAACGACGTGGAACCAGTTCAGACACAACACGGCAAACTAAAAGACAACAATTCAGACTAAATGAAGTCTGCATGAACTTCTGTTCCTGATTCATGCAGATTTTCTTTGTACATAGGAAATCCTGCACAGATGCCTCCAGGTGCTCTTTAGAACACGGTGGCTTAAAGACCCACTCTGATGAAAATGCTGGGTTTGCTGTTTTTAACATGTTCTTGTGGCTTTTTTAGATGATGGAGGACATAATAAGACCATCATGATTAAAAATGCATTTCTGATTATTTTTTATTCAAATTGTTGTAAATCAGGAGCAGATGAAAAAATGCAGTTTGGCAAAGATTATATGTATTATGTTGAAAACATGCTAGATGGGGTTTAAGCTCCCTGCTCCGCTTCATTCTGATGCATTCACTTGCAGAAAGCTAGATCCTTGTCCTTTTTGGGGGCTGTAAGCTAGAGGGAGAGAATGTACAGAAAGGGATAATGGGAAGTCGGTTGCGGGTTGACTCTGTACCAATAGTCCCGCTCACAACTTGGAGGTGAACTTCCAACTGCTGCTCTGCAGGAAAGATTCCCTACGAAAAGGCTTTTTGATTTTGCCTAAAAACGGCATAATCATAATTAAAAAAGATGTCTGGAAACACTTTTGCAATTGATCAAAAGAAGATCAGAGTGGGACTTTAAAATGAAATAAACGCAGTGATGTGACCCAACACTTAGCAGGACTAGAGCAGAACATGTTTCTACAGATTTTTGGTTTTATTTCGTGCAAGGTTAAAAAAAACCAAAATGTTTATCAGTTCATGACTGAAGCCTGATCACTTTCTTCCTGCAGGCACCTTCAGAAATTCTGGGGAGCGTCAGGAGACTTCTGGCAGAACCTATGGACTAAGTTGTACTTGGCCTTTGAGGGTCATGAAGCTGCTTTGTTCTTCATGGGTAAGAAATAAATCTGTTCTTCTGTAAAATCCCAATGAATCTCGATCTGCAGAGGAACTCAGCGATCGTCTGTCAGCTGAGAAACGACAAGAGACAAGAGAAAAGGGCTTTCATGGATTCACACAGCTCTGTCAGGAATGTGGAGACGTAACAAAAACTCGGCTCACGTGTTTGTAAAGTGGACACGCATGACTTTTTCCCAGAAGGCGCAGCAGAGTCTTGATGTTTTGATGACTGAAGCTCAGTTAACGCCTGTGCCATCTTAGATGACCCCCCCTTACATTGACGTGTTCTTCCTACCATGACAAAGGTGGATAAAGGTGGAAAGATTTCATGTAATCCATGGACACCAGTGAAGATCACAAATCATTGAAGAAAAAAGGTTCAGAGCTCTGTCTAGTGGGTCCAGATGACCCAACTCCCAATGGTAAAGTGCCTAGGATAGAACAAGGTATGAAGAGACTTTATTTGTAAATCATGGTGGAAAATAAGTATTTGTTCACCTAAAAACAAGCTAGATTTCTGTCTCTCACAGAGCTGTAGCATCTTCTGTAGAGGATCCTCTGTCCTCCACTGGTTACCTGTATTAATGACACCTGTTTAAACTGGTTATCTAAAATACACCTGAAACAACCTCAAACACTCGCACTCCAAACTCCACTATGACCAGGACCAAAGAGCTGTCCAAGGACACCAGAAACCAAACTGTTGACCTGCAGCAGGCTGGAAAGACTGAATCTGCAACAGGAAAGCAGCTTGGTGTGAAGAAATCAACTGTGGGAGCAATTATTAGGAAATGGAAGACATAGCAGACCACTGATGATCTCCCTCCATCTGGGGCTCCCCGCTAGATCTCACCCCGCGGGGTCAAAATGATCACAAAAACGGTGAACAAAAATCCCAGAACCACAAGGGGGACCTAGTGAACGACCTGCAGAGAGCTGGGACCAAAGTAACAAAGGCTACCATCAGTAACTCACTACACTGTCAAGGACTCAAACCCTGCAGGGCCAGACGTGTCCCCCTGCTAAAGCCAGTCCATGTGCATGCCCGTCTAAAGTCTGCTAGAGAACATTTGGAGGATCCAGAAGAGGATTGGGAGAATGTCCTATGGTCAGATGAAACTAAAATAGAACTTTTTGGGAAGAACTCTACTGTTTGGAGGAGACAGAATGCTGAGCTGCATCCAAAGAACACCAGACCTACTGTAAAGCATGGGGGTGGAAGCATCATGCTTTGGGACTGTTTTTCAGCAAAGGGACCAGGACGACTGATCCGTGTAAAGGAAAGAATGAATGGGGCCGTGTATCATCATATTTTGAGTGAAGATCTCCTTCCATCAGTGAGTGTATTGAGATAAAGAAACGGGGCTTGTCAGCATGCCAACGATCTCAAACACACTGCTAGAGTGAAACAGGAGTGGCTTCATAAGAAGCATTTCAAGGTCCTGGAGAGGCCTGGTCAGTCTCCAGACCTGAACCCCATAGAAAATCTTTGGAGGGAGTTGAACTTGCAATCTTCTAATAAGAGGGCAACCGCCCTATCGCTGCACCGCAGCCGATTTGAGTATTTAGCTCCAGAGTTTGTTTTTTTTCCTTCCTTTTACACCATTTATCTAGAAAAATTGGATATTTGGAATGAAAATTGCAGACCTCTCTCATCTTTTTAACTTGAACTATTTGGTGGGTGACTAAATACTTTTTTACCCCACTGTATTTGTGGCAGGTATAGTTATGTGGAGAAATATAAAAATTTGCTTTTAAAACTAAATTTTAGAATAAAATGTCGGGCTGGGCAATAAATCGATTTGATTGATTATTTCAAATTTCTATTTAAATTTTGGTTTCTTGACCTTCCATTGTTTTGAGGAAGGTCTCTTGGAATGTGCAAATATGAAAATGGCAAAGAGGAGCTTTTTCCCATAAAAGGAACAGTGTCGATCTATGGAACTGGCTCCGTTGTGCAACTTCAGACTGGAAGCAACGAACTGCAAAATCTGTTTGAAGGCTGTTGCCGCCAAAAGTGAGAGTATGAAAATATTTGAGGCGGAAGGAGAGGCTAAAGCTTGCGGCGGCTCACAAAACAGTCGTACAAACATTTTTACAGCTTGTATTTAGATGTACTTTAAAAAGTGTGAAACAATCATAGATTTGATGGACCAGCCCAACTAAAACGTTCCTGTTAAAGAAGCAATTTAATGACGGAAATGTCTGTGGAACCCAGATGTCCAGCATGAACCAATGTCCACATTTTCCTGGACAGGGACGATGTTTGCCCCCACTGTGGCGTTCTGGGTGTCAAACGGTCTGCTGCTGTTGGTGGACACCACCGGAAAACCGTCCTTCATCACTCGCTACCGGATCCAGATGAACAAGAATGAGCCGGTAAGCTGAGCCCCACTGACTCCTCGAAATCAGATCCAGAATTTGTCCCGTTTGAGTTCAAAATCTAAGTCTTTAACACACTTTGACATTTTCTTAAGATAAAAGCAGATACACTTCCAGTCAGAAATCTTATCTGTGTTAGAGTCAGTTGTGTTAAAAACTTGTGTACATCAGCAGGAGGTTCTGATGAGTCCAGATCTCTCAGAGCAAAGTCCGCCGTGTTTGAAATACAGACGTGGGTGCAGTGGAACAGACGAAGGCCGACGTTCCAGATAAGAGGCCTGGTAAAAATTAATCACATTAGTTGTTATCTGTTGGAGATTACAGACAGGAACACGGTGCACACACAGGAAGCTCATCGTTGATGCCATAAAAACATCGGGAAAAACAGTCTTTTTTACGATAGAAAAACAGTTTGTCTTGCTTTTTTTTAGTTTGGACCTCGACTTAAAAAAAACTAGTTTCACTGAATGGTTTAGAGTTCAGGCGCTGTATAACCTGCTGGATGGTCAGCTTTGTGTCAACACGATAGCTTGTTTGTTTTGCTGAGAAACTTGACTGGAAACAGAATCATTGATCGTTAATCCAACTGCTTTCTGGGAGAGGATGTGGTCGCTGTGCGCCTTTGCTTTCCTCTGTGATCCATCATGATCAGAGGCTTGAAGCTGATCATCGATGTGTGGATTAGATGTTCTGGTGCTTTAGGTTAACAGAAAGGGTTTACTCTAACTTATCGGAAAGAAAAAACGGCAGTTTTCTACGCTCAATTTGTGGTTCCAATGTCTCGTCCAGTAGTACGATGGGCTTAAACTGGTCCAGAACTACAACACACGTGAGTTATAACAGTGAAAGTGAAGTCAAAGGCCAATCCTTAATGGAAAAACTCAATTACAATTATGCCACAAAACTTCCTCAACTTACTGTAATGAAAACCAGTGAAATGACTCAGCCATGGAGTAGAACTTTATTACTCCTGAATGTTTAAAAAAGTGAAATATTCTTCTAAAGCTCACCTAACCTGAAATCAAATGACCTTAAGTGGATCTTAAAGGTCATTTATAGAATTTGACGTGAAATTGACTCAAGTTTAATCATGCACAAGTGGCAGAACATTCAGTACCACTAACCTTTTAAAGATGAATAACTGAAACTAAATTCGAACTTTAATAAAATCTCTTTTGCAAATTGATAGTAGGATGTATCGAGTATTTATACTTGGAGATATTACAAATGGAGGTAAGGCTGCACGATATGAGGAAAACTCGCGATATGCGATATTGGTAATTAATATTGCGATAACGATATAAATTGCGGTATATAAACAAATAGCAAAAAAAAAAAACATCATTTCCATTTCACTGCAACAGTTTAAAAATTATACTCCAAATGAGCCTTGTCGACGTAGGAGGCCAACATCAAACATAAAAGGGGTCATCTGATTGATCAACAACATAAACGGGTCCTTGCGATTGGTTAAATGCATAAAGGGATTTGTTTCATTTGTTCAATATTTCAAGCTGCCATGAGTTTGTTTTAGCACATTTAAGGTAATCATTTATTGCGATTTTTGCCATCTTTTGCGGTATGCATATTGCACAGCTTGATGTCGCGATAACGATAAATTTGCGGTATATTGTGCAGGCCTAAATGGAGGCATGAATTAATGGAGGCCAGAAAAAAGCCCTGTGGAACTCTCTATGTTATAGTTAAACATAATCATTGTTGAGCCAAGTTTACTCTAATTACATTTTATTGGGCACCTGTAAATATTAAATTAATTTTATTGTAGTCAGAATACTAACAATAGGATAATGTGTAAAATAAAAAAAGTAGGGAGCCCAGAACAAAGCCCTGAGGAACTCCACATGTAATTGTTTGTGCATATTCAGTGTTAAACATGTTTTACTTAAATTATTCTCTGTTGGGAACCTGTAATTAATATATTAATTCAATAGTAGTCAGAATACTAACAATAAAAGCAAGTATGACATAAAACCAATGGAACCAATGTTTTTTCCTTCAACCAACCCTTTATCTGTCGTGGTGAAGAAAAACATTGAGGCTTTTTAGAAAGATCTGCTATGTTTCCTCAGGTGACTTGATTTTATGTGGCAGAGCAGACCTACAGCCTTTTAGCTGCTGCCATTCTGAACCAGAACAAATGTCCCACATTCTGGAATGGTAATTGATTTACTAAGTGCAGAGATAACCATAGCTCCCCTTTTATTAGGCTCCATAGAATTTGAGGAAAACAGAGTTTAGCCATGTCAACAGAATAAAACATTTCATCTCTAAAAGGTGAAATCCAGAGATCTCCACCTGGACGAGTGAGAACCGTCGTTAACTTTTTGCATGTCATATTCATAGCTGTGGGTCCTAAACGGAACTCCACTTGTGATTTTTGTCCACTCTCTGTTCTCCTAATTTGGTTTAATGAGGTACCAGAAAGTCCCACTTAGTCTTCATCCACCCTTAATAGCCATGTGCACCAACACCACCCCCCAAATCAAGAACAGCGTTAGGTAAGAAGCATAAAATTACTGATGATGGTGAAAATACCTTCAACCTTTATTAAACTTCCATGTCCAAAGGTTCCTTTATATACACTGCAGGGGGTTGACGGCGTATCATGTGTGTAACCAGAGTCCAAAGGTCATAAATACATCTGGTTGGAAAAAACATCAGCCTGAGATTTTAAAACTAGAAATCCTCAGTTTATCGTCCAACATCAGGGTTGTCTCTTAGCTGCTGCATGCGGAGCCTAAAAATAAGATTTGTTTCATGTGTGCCCTTACTCTGTCACCTTGCAGGTGGATCCGGTGAAGCTGCGTCAGGCCCTGAAGACCGTCATCTTCAACCACGTGTTCATCTCGGGGCCCATGGCGGTGGGGGTTTACTACTTGATGACCTGGAGAGGAAACCCCTGTGGGCCTGAGCTCCCCACCTTCCACTGGGGTCTGATGGAGCTCGGCGTCTTCTCCATCATTGAGGAAATTATGTTTTACTACTCGCACAGGCAGGTGGCTTTTATTTTGAAATGCAGAGTTCATCGCATACTTTAATTTGTCAGGATAGCAGATGTGATGCTTTATTTCTCAGGTTGTTCCACCACCCCAGCCTCTACAAGCATTTCCACAAGCAGCACCACGAGTGGACGGCGCCCATCGGCGTGATCTCCATCTACGCTCATCCTCTGGAGCACGTGGTGAGCGACTGTTCCAGGTCCCCAGTCGATGGCCGAATGTTTGGAATGAGTCTGAATGTGGGCGTTCACCCCCTTAGATCTCCAACACGCTGCCCGTGATGATCGGGCCGGTCCTCCTGGGCTCTCACCTGTCCACAACCTGCATGTGGTACTGTGTGGCTCTCATCAGCACCACCATCTCCCACTGCGGCTACCACCTCCCCTTCCTGCCCTCCCCGGAGTTCCATGACTACCATCACCTAAAGTGAGCCTGCAAGTCCAAATTCAGGACACCATGAAAACAATAACATCTGAAAAATCTTTAGAAAAGCTACTTTTGCTACTACATTGAACTAAATTCAAACTTTCTTTGTTCTATCCTTAAGCTCCACCCACACCTGTTTGGTTTTTCTGAAATAACAGCTGCTCCTTTCAGGTTCAACCAGTGCTACGGGGTTTTTGGCGTGCTGGACAGACTCCACGGCACGGACGCCAAATTCAAGCAGACCAAGCAGTACGAGAGGCACATGCTGCTGACCAGCCTCACGCCGCTGACGCACAGCATCCCAGACCATCCCAAGAAGGGTCAGTGACCCCCTCCGACCTCCAGGAAACCACTGTAGGGGGTCTTCATGTAAGCAGAGAGTGATGCTGCTTTCCCAATCGCTCTTAATTAGGGTTTGATTGATTCAAATTGAGAAACTGGGTTTTCTCTGGTTTAAAAAGGTTCTTTTCAGCTTGATTTTAACAAACATTCGAACAGTATTTAACCGTTTACAGGAAATTCTGTCCAAACATTATGAAACTGCTTTGCTAAACTTGTGATGCATTCACTTACCGCTCAGAAAAACTGCCTTTCAAAAAGCAAAGGAGCAAATACTGATGCACTTTTCTCTGGGGAAGCACTTAGACGTTTATACTAAAAGGAACTTTTATGTAAATGTATATTTTCTATAATGCTGTAGAAAAATGGTTTTGAAGAATAAATTTTGAAAAATGTGATGTTTTTGTTCGTCATTTCAAAACTCCTGTCTAAAAAAAAACACAGCAAACAGAATTTTCAGGTTTTTTTGTCCGTTTTATGGTTTTTTTTTATTTAAAGGAAAGCATAATTACTACAAATTACAAATAACACTAATAGTGAATCACATCAGCCTACAAAGCAGATTATGAATATTAAATGTTTTATACAAGATCTCATTCAAGTATTTTACATTTTTCCATTTTATATATTTTTTTGTTCCTTTTTTCTGCGTTTTTGTCTTTTTTTTCCTCATGACAAGCCTAGAATAGAAGGTGATGAACTAGGATGGTTGTTTCTTATTCATATGGCTTTCTGGAATTAGTCCTTTTAGAATTCGCTTCCGCAGACATCCCAACAGCCTCCGAGCGGCCTCCCGCTCCGCTCCGGCTCCTTCCAGAGTCTGTGCGGACGCGTAGCAGCGTGATGGAGGGAGGGGGGGGGCTCAAACATTCAGACGTCCACCGCGCTCGCTCAGAGGAACAAAGTGGGCTTTTCTCAGGAGGAGGTGTGTTTTTTTCCTGTCCAGTAAACACTTCTGATGCCTCTGAAGCGGAGGCAGAGGACAGAACCTGAAGAATCCCGGACACCGGCGGCGCCGTCCGCCTCTGTGACCGACGGCCGAACGCTGGAGACGAACAGGCACAGTTTCATTTGGAGCTGCACCGTCAAATGCAGACGTTAAGACTTGAGATTTTCTCCAAAACTTCAACCCCCAAAACTAAATACTCGTGTGCATTTTCAGACTGGTCACACATTCTGAGGGAAAGCCGGAGGTTGAGGGTTTGATCGCCTGGAAATGTTTGCTCTGGTTTCTACTATCAAACCATCTTTTTGTTTTTTTTCAAAGACCTGCCGACTCCCCGAATTCCCTTTTGTGTGAAAAGCACGTCCGGATGTTTGAGTTCAAACCTCGCCTCCAGCATAACAGCACTAGAAACACAGCAAGCGGAAATTAAAAAGCAATAAAAGATTTTAAACAAAGAAAGAAAAAAAATTCGTACACATATAAGGCGAATATAGAATCTGATCTATAAACAATAAACGGGAGTTGAGATCGTTTCTCTTCATCGGTCAAATTCACATTTACATGAGGAGGAGGAGGAGGACAGGATCTGACATCAGTTTAGGAGTCGGGAGGATTTTCCTCCTGAATGTGGGACGACTCGGATGAAAAAAGACACAGAATGGGGTCTGGGATTCGTGCCGGCGCCTGTGCCTGACCACACCGTTAGTGTTCACGCCTGTAAATGACAGCAGCTGATCGCCACCATCCACTCTACAAGTACTTCAGATTGAAAATTCCAGTCCCCAAAGCACTGCTGACGGATGGATGATGGATGGATGGATGATGGATGGATGTCTTTTGTCCTCCTGGGGTGGGGGGGGGGGGTCACAGGGAAAATCTGTTTTCAACAATAAACAAAAAAAGCCCCAAGCTGCCCCACGGAGGGAGCTTGGGGAAGTAACAGACTTCTGTTTGGAAGACCTGTGCAGACTTGGGAAGGAGGGGAGTTTGGCAGAAACGCGCCATCTAGTGGCAGCTGTGGGAACTGATGCTGCAGAGACTTAGAAGCACTAAAACCATTAAATAAGGCAACTCTCAAATCTGCTCGTCCATCATGGCGGGGGGCTTAAACAAGTCTTTTTTTTTCTATTTTGGTTGTTTTCTGGTTTCCCCCGTCCACAAAGTAAATGAAATGCGTTTTTTTTTTCGGCCCCTGACACAGCACCTGGCTTCACACCACTTTGGTCCAGTTGGATGCTGAGGGCTGGGCGCCTCCAGCGGAGGGGGGGGCTTTCAAGTACTCCTCCCCACACTGATGAGCAAATCGGTAATCCAACATCTGGTAGGGGAACCAAACAGTTTCAGCCAGCAGGACAGATGACAGAAGAGGAGGGGGTCCCAAAGACCGAGGGGGGGGGGGCCTCAGACTGAAGAAGAAGAAAAAAAAGGAAGCAGCCGCTGAGCTGCAGGAGGAGAAACTGTGATCCTTTAACTCTTGTCTGATTTAAGAAGTTCTAAAAGCAAAACATGACAAAAAGGATTTCTATCAGCGATGCTGCCAGGCGGGGGTGTCATGCGTGAGTGAGGAGCCCCCCCCCTCCCCTCCTGTGGCGCACAAAGAGCCGTGGGCTCCCAACCGTGGTTGAGCTGATCCATGGAGGCTGGTGACTTTCTGCTGGTTATTTCAGCGTTTTGGCGTCTGGCTCGGCGATGGGGGCGGGGGCTTTCTGGCCGCTAGGCTTTGGATCCTCCTTGGCAGCGGGGCCATGAGCCCCCGCCTGGCTGTGGGGCCGGCTGGAAGACTGGGAGGGGTTTCGGCGTCGACCTTCCCCGCTGGACGGGTGTCTCCGGCGGCCTCCGTCCTCCATCGGGGGCTGGAACCAAAAAGAACGGCTTTAGGTGAACAAGCTCCGCCTCCCACTCAAACAGACCCCGCCTCCCTTCCACCTACATCAATCCTAAAATCCTCCAGGCGTTTGAACTTCTTCAGGTGCTCCTGGAGTTTGGGCTCAATCTCCAAGGTCTTTGTTTTGGAGTATTTGAGGAACGCCCAGAACTTCTCCAGCCCGTAAAGCTGCCCTGAAGTGACAAAGCAGACAGGTTGAAGGTTGCGGGTTGAACAACCGCCATCTTGAAGCTCCACTCTGAGCAGCAGACGTCCTCCTCACCGGCCTCGTAGTCTCTGATGGTCTCCTCCTGGAAGTTCTTAAATACGTCCGGCCTGAACTTCTTCTCCAGCCCGTAGCTGAAGTACCTGAACAAGCACTCCAGCCCATACCTGCAGCACAAACACAGCTTCCTCCTGAGGAACGGACTCAAACCAGCAACCAGGGATCAACGGTTACAGCCGCTCAGCTCAGACGACATCAGAAACCTCAGAGTCCGTCTGCAGATCCCATTCCGTTTTAAAGAAAGGTGAACCACCTTTCAGATCAGATCAGACGCTCACCTGTAACCTTCTTTCCCGTCCTCCAGCGCCAGCTGTCGGAACTCCTCGTACATCTTCCTGTTGAAGTGATCCCTCAGGAAGAACGACCAGAAGCGGAAGAGCGTGTTCATTTCCTGCGACTGGCCGATTCCCAGCCGCTTCCGCTCTGCGGTGGGCGGAGAGGAGGCAGGAGAACGAGGTCAGGGCTCCTCAGAGGAAGAGGCGGACGCACACGGACGCAGCGGAGACACCTACCGTTCAGGCAGCGCCGGCGGTATTTGTGGTAGACGTGTTGCGTGAAGCCGTTCTCCTTCAGGAGCTCGTGCGACGGGTGCTGGAACTTGGGGAGGGACTGAGGCGTGCAGCCGATGTTGCCCATGACGGGGGTGCCCTCTGACGGGCTGGCGTTGGAGCTGTGAGGGGCAGTAAACACGATCCAACATGATCCTCCTCAGCTCCACAAACTCTTTCTTATCCCTTGAGCTGCTTTGTGGGGTCCAGATGACCCCACTCCCAACGTTGGGAGTGGGGTCATCTGGACCCCACAAGACAGCTCAAAGGTTATCCCATCTGACACGGTTTTGAATACGTCTGTTGATGCTCTATCTCTGTATAACACAAGCCCACATCATCATGCCTCCACCACCGTGCAACCACTGAGATGAAAGGTGGACTCTTCATTAGGGTTGTGCCGATGGACGATATCATCGTCCATCGTGATGGGTGACTGACATCCCGATGGAGAGACCACCATCGTGATGCCACGCCCCCGCCACGTTGGGAGTCGACCCCATAACCCGCGGTTACATGTACAAAATATCTTGATGGGATCAATGGTCTGATTAGAATCCAACCGTGTAGATGGGCCCAGAAAAATGTTTTAAGAATATAAAAACGTTCACTAAGGTCACACTTTCCGTCGGAATAAATCATTCGCACATGCGCAGTAGGGTTTGAAAACCGGAAGGATATAAATTCCGCCAAGCGGCTTTTTTTTTTCAAACTTTATTGAATGTAACAATTCAATACAAAACGATGTTAAACAGCGCCGAGCGGCTATATACATTGACATGTCAGCTCGGTAAAATACGAGACGATCTTCTAAACGTGCTTTTAATAATGTTACGGTTATTATGAAACACCTGTTTGCTCATCATTTGAATTTTAATCCGTGTGGCCAGTGCTTTTTCTGAACGGAGCCAGGATTAGCAGTATGCTAACACGGGCTAACAACATTAGCTTTGGGTGGCGCTGCATCCTGTGAATAACATCAGCCTTTATTTAGTCGGGACACGACTGGAAACACAAATCCACGTGATTGTTTGAATGTTTTCTAAGGACTGAGCGACATTTCTGCTTTGAAGCTCAAACCGCTGTGTCTGCTGACGATCCGAGCTGTGCTCAGACACACACTTAGACCCGGTTCTGAGTTCGGTAGCTAGTAGTACCCCTATAGCTGCGGGACGGATCGCAGTCTTAAATCTCCCACACATAACGCTCATGTACCCCCCCCCCCCCTTCCCATCAAAGTGCGGGGTCGGGCTACTTCTTTTCTATTTTGTTTGTAACTTTTTTTGTTAAAGTTACTTCCCTCAGTTTATACTGGATCATCACGGATTAGTCATTAGTTGGGAAATAAAATGAAAGTAAAATAACGAATAGCAGTTATATAAGAACGAAAAATGTAAAAAAATACCCCCCCCCCCCCCGACGATGACATCGTCCATCCCGATGGTTGACAGCAAACATCGTCAACGGCCAATTTACGGGACATCGCCCAACCCTACTCTTCATCCAGAATGACAAAACACCAAGCTTCCCATGATGCATTTCGTCAACGATCCAGTTCCTTCTACAGAGCTTTGCTCCGTTTTCGACACCACATTTTACACAAAAACCACCACATGTTGAGTGTCCTGATCAAGTCATATGACTGGAATAACCAGGAATAGAAGCAACCCCCCCACCCCGCTGCTCTTCTTCCTCCTTCCAGCATTTCACGTTCTGACCTCTGCGTTTAACAAACCACCATTTAGAGCTGAACGTCTCTGATTCACAATTCAACTCATATAATTTTATAAAAATTAACGTTTACATTTTTGATCTGGTTTCCGCTGTGAATAACACCTTATATGGGCCAAGGAGGAAGCTTTTCAAAATAAAAGCACAAGTATAAACTAACAAAGCAGTTATTGTTTTATAAACAGATCAATGTAGCATTTTATAAATGAATAATGAGAAATCCTCAACTATCGAACTTTTTAACTTGATCAACAAAAGGTGGAAAATAGATTCTGGAAAAGTCTGCATCATTTGTGAACACACAGTTCCCTCGTTTAGTATGTTTTAAGGCTGTAGAAGCCGCCGCTACACGCTTGACGGGCTCTTCTCAGACAGAAAAACATTTTCACAATTTTCTCTCCTGTTTAAACCTTTATAGAAAAATAAGTCCAGCATTATTGAACGAAAACAAAGATCTGCTGGTGGAAAAAAAAACTCAGCAGTCCCCTACCATGATGCTTCCTCTGCAACTCACCTGACCGAGGCGGTGCGGGACCGGTGCTCTCTGGAGTCCATCACCCAGCCCACGTGGCACTCCATGGGGGGGTTGGAGCTGTGCCTGGTCTTCCTCTTCCTGGGGGTCTGGAAGAGGAAGACTCTGAAGCGTGAGTGAAGGAGTTCCCGTCGGGAAACCTCCTCACATCAACCCCACCTGCCCCCGCCGTCTCACCTTGGCGTCGACAGGCCGGCTCTCCTTCACCACCGGGTAGAAGCGAGGCGTCATGGTGGGGTCCTTACGATGCGGCGTGCGAGGAGTCCGCGGCGTCCGGTAGTTTGGCGAGTCAGGCACGGTTGTGGGTAGCGAGCGGGCCATTGAGGAGGGTTCAGGGGCGCCGAAGAGTTTGTTTGCCAAAGCATCTGTGGGGACTGAAAGACGACGAGACGCTAAAGAAGTGAGCTTTAAACTGCAGAGAGAAGAACGACACGCCGCCGATGAAGAGGAGCACTCTGGGAAATGTGACCCCATTTCAAAAACTCCTCTTTAATCATTTTGAAAGCTGAAGTAGATTAAATGACAGCTCAGAAAGTGAAACTATGAACTTTATTTGTGTCATTTAAACGTTTATGTCAATGAATGACTGAAAAACAAGAGGCTGCACACCTTCAAAGTCCCACTCCAGTCATGAGTTGATGTATTTTAGAAGCGTTCCCACTGGTTTTTTAGTTATGATTCACCCGTTTTTAGCCAAAATTAAATACGCAAAGACGTTTTCTAGGACATAGTTTCTGCAGAGCAGCAGATTCCAGCGGAGACGAGATAAAACAAAGACTTACATTGGTTTACAAGTGGAAGCATCAGAATTGAAGCTTCCTTTGCCATAAAGAAGCTATTTTTCCTACTGAATTCCTTTTTGTCTGCTCCTGATTCACAACAATTTGAATAAAACACTCAGATGAAATTTGAAGCTTAATTTTCTTAATATACGTCCATCATCGGAAAGATGCCATGAGAACATGTTAAAACTACAAAAACATGATTAGTTTTGAGTTTGACTTGAATCTGTTTTTAGAAAATGCAATATTTACATAATAATATATTAACAAAGCATTAAAAACACAACAGCCTTAGTAGTTTCAGGTTTCTGTGTGGAAATCTTGTCACTTTTGTGATTTTTTCTAACTACTTTGCACCTCAATCTGTTTTTAAAAAAAGATTAAAAACCTAAATTCGTCCTTCTAAATAAAAAAAAACTATTGTCCTGGTCAAAACAGATTTTAGTTTAAAGCTTTTAGTAAAACACAATCTGCTGATTTTGTCTGGGTTTGCTTACTCTGCTGGGGGCGCGGGGGTCCGGGGGGGACTTCCTGGTTGGGGTCGACGGGGGGTTCTGGGGTCAGGCAGTCGAACTGCTCCCGGCTGATCAGGTGGACCTTCTTGAAGTTCTCCACCTCTTGCTGGAAGCAAAGAAAAGACAGAAACCCGCAGCGTGAGTAGAGGGAGCGGAGGAAGCGACCGGCAGCGGCGGAAGGGGAATCTCCGTCGGCGGACCTCATCCGCAGAAGTTTGGAGACAGAAAGGCAGCAGCAGAACATGGCGGCCTTAAAGAAGCGTCTCATATCGCCACAAACAGCAGCTCCACACAAACCCGTCTGTCCTGACAGCAGCAGCTCCACTCACACTCTCTTCCCAGAGACTCTCCAGGGATCGGTCCGCGGCCATCTGTGCCTCCCCCCCCTGCACCCCGCCGTTTGGGGTCTATTTATTAACGAGCGGCGTGTGTTCCACAGGCTGCTGGATGTGTGTTGGCGAGCGCGTGAAGGTCCCACACAGAGCTCAACAATGCAACAATGGGCGGCAGCGACAACAAAAAAGCGGACAAAAAGGCAGCTTCTGTGCTCTGCTTTGGGTCCGGATCCAGAAAAAGCTGCAACTGAAGGAGAGCCACAGCTGGAAGGCCATGACTCTGCTCTTTTCCCCTTTTCACCACCATAAAGCCGCCTCACCTTGATGGTGGCGTACTCCGGCTCATAGGGGGCGTCCCACAGGTCCTGCTCGTAGTAGAAGAGCCCGTCGTTGATGACCTTGACCAGCTCGCTGGTCAGCTTGGCGCGTGACGTGTGGTGTCCCGTGCGGTCGCCGCCCGGGTGCTTCCGCAGGTAGGGCGGCGTCTGCGTGACGATCAGGATCTTGTTGACGTCGTGGTCATCCAGCTCGCCGTCCGTCTCTTCGTCTGACCAGTCGGTGAAGGTGTTGCGGCGTCCGTCCATCTGCTCCATCTCTTCGTCGAACATGAAGTCCAGCTCCTCTGGTTCGTCCTGCTCGGCTCCGTCCTGACCCCACAAACAAACACGATACTCAGTGACTTTCATTCATCAGCAGACTGTCAGGATTTTCAAACTCTTTGTAAACTATTTTAAAAACTGCTAAAAACGGTCTAACTTCAGGGTTAAATCCCAGCTTTAAAACTAAATTTTATCGGGTAATTCCATCAAGTCACCACCAGGTGGCTTATTACACAGATATAGTTTATTCTGTAATAATGTTTTGAAGCACTAGTTTAAATTTGACCTTTAAAAAACACACGTGTCCATGGAGGGGCGTGGCCTGTTGATGGACACGTGACCATTAAACCTCCAGCTCTAAACAGCTTTCTGAGCATGCTCTGAAAGTCAGAACCAGAACTGGTCCAAAACCCCTGCAGATCCGTGCAGGTGAGCGGCTCACCTTGTTTCCTGAGGTAGTGCGGGACGGCGAGGAGCCGGGCGGGGGAACCGGGGATCGAACCACTTCGTCTTTTTCCTTCTGCTGCTGCACCGAAGGGGCCTGCTTCCATCACAAAAAGAGGAGGGAGAGGAGATGAAGAGGAACGGTGGTCAACATCTGACTGGATGGATGGAGGTGGTTTGGTTCTGAGATCAATCTGTGGAGCTGCAGCTTTAACTCTGAGCTCAGTGTGAAGACGTGACGTCCTGAGCTGACCTTGGGTCTGGCAGGAGAAGGTCGGGGCCTCTTCTTCACCTCGATCCAGGACTCAGAGTCCAGGTCAGGGAGACTGGCAGAGAGGCCCTTGGGCATGGATTTGAGGTTGGAGGTGTCTGGGTCAGGCTTGGCCCGCACTGGAGAGGATCCTCTGGAGGAGCCTGCAGCAGAAACCCTCAGGTTAACGACCGTTGAGGCTCTGGTGGAGCAGGTGCAGGAAGGCGGGAATAGACCGACCTCGCGGATCCCCCGTCATCTGCCTCGGGATGAACTCGGGACAGTTGATGAGCTGGGAGAAGTCTGTGTGCGTGTTGTTGGGTAAACTCAGGCCGGGCAGAGGCCACTTCTCCGGGTCCTCCTTCCTGCGGATCTTCAGGTCGATCACCTCAACCTCCTTACTGTCCTTGAGAGCCTGACGACAGACACAGCAATGGTCAGTAAAGACTCGCCAGAAAGAGCTTCTGTTGTCCCTGGAGAAGCAGAGTCTGCAGATCAGAGGTCTAAAAGTTCTCCCCACAGATGCTGAGTCAGAGAAGAGACATGAAAAACTCATTTCTGCAGACACCTCCAGGTCGGAAGCTTCCCTGCATTCAATAAGCTGGTTAACCAGCACATTTGTGTTTCCATGGAAACTCTTGAGCATCAATACAATCCCGGATGCAACTGTGATGAAAAACCACAAAGCTGAAAATCACTAAAACATCTAGAAGAAAGAAAAGGAGGACAAACCAAAGGGACGTAAGAGATCAAATATGAACCAGTTTCAAGGTCAACCTTCAGACACGATCACAGGTGCAAGGTCAAATATCTGAACTTTAGCAAAGAAGACGCACCGTCAACCAATCAGGGACTTAGCTTTGGCCTGTGACGTACTGATGCAATCAGTGGGCGGAGTCCAAACCAACACGGAGGAGAATCTGATGGTTCTGAACCTTTTTCTCCTCATCCTTTATATTTTTCTCATTTGAATTGAGACACTAATTAAAAGTTCCTCTAATTTTATTCTTATCCTTTCCCTTCTCTACCAAATGTGGAACAGAAAGTCACCAAACTGGGTCACAGAGAGACTAAAGTACCGCTGAGAACGCCCGCCATTCAGAGGCTGACCTTCGCCGTGCTGGAGGAGCCTCTGAATGAACCCAGACATGGAGACGAGATTAGTGATGTGTTTGTAGAGATCTTCAAAAATAAAACAACCCTGATCTCTCAACACCATCCAGGTCTTCCATCCGTGTAGCCCTCGGGCTAAAAGCATTTGGCGGTAGCTCCTCCCACCCACAGCAGGAGGTTCATGAACACATTAACGGACAAACGTTTAGCAGCAAATGTGATGTACATGAACACAGCATTAGAGGAAAGATTTGGGTTTTACAGGAAAACTATCATTTTTGTTCCAATAACAAATATAACCTATTTGGAAAAAATATGTTTCATCAAAAATAAAGCTTTTTTGTGGTTTTAAACCAACATTTCTCAATCTTGCTCGTTTCAGTCGCCGTTTTGCATCAGTCAAGTCATAAAACTCCACTAACGTCAGGCTGCATTCAGCTCCTTCAATGCAGAATGCAGAAAGCAGATGACAAACTGAACACCTGAGCTCCAAAAACCTGCCACTACCAGCCCGCAGAAGGCTTTCCCGTCTCCATAGCGACGGCAGAGGTGGACTCCTGCGCTCCTGCTCACCTCCAGGATGACGCTGACGTCTGTGGTGAGGGCCTGCACTCGGTGAAAGCTGGCGATGAGGCTGATGGGCAGGAAGCCCTCCTGATCCATCTTCCTCCTCAAGAAGAAGTCCCGCTCCAGGTTCTCCAAGCTGAAGTAGTACTCTCTGCAGGGGAAAGACCAGATCCACTCAAGTCACCAACAAACAAATGCTTCAACTGATGCCGTGGCGTCTGTGGTGGAGGAGGAGGGGAACCAAGTTCCAAGGAGGGAAGCTGGTATTTGTGGAAACAGAAACCACATTGTTCAAGATTTAAATATAGACTAGAAGCAGGTTCACTTTGAGCTTCTGCTTCAGGACAAAACCTGCTTCACAGCTCAGATCAGAGTCAAAATCCTCTGCTCATGATTCATCAGAGAAGAGACATGAAGAGCTCATCACTTCTGCAGCTCCTCCTCCTCCTCCTCCTCCTCCTCATAGACGGACGTATACGCCTCTTCCCAGCGAGCTGGACTCACATCTGTCTCTTGATGTAGTCCTTCAGCAGGTCCTGGTCCACAGAGTACAGCTCAGCGCTGCTCATGTTGTCGTAGTAGTACGTGACGGAGTTGCCAAACTTCTGGCTGTAGGAGCCGTCCTTCCCGTCGTAGGACTTGTAGGTGTAGTGGTAGTCGTAGTGACCTTCCAGAACAGAGAACCAGGTTAACAGGAAAAAATGTCAGTTTCTCTTCACATCAGATGTTCTCGAATCCAGATTATAAATGTAAAAATGCATCAGGTTTACGGTTTAAACTCATTTTTATGACACAAAAATAAAATAATCATTTAGATAGGGACAATTTTGGTCTTTTAAAAGCTGAATTCTGACGTTTTTTATTTGAACATAAAATAATTCACTTTAAAGAATTAATCCTCTGGTTTATCAACAAAACAACAAGCAATAAAACATTAAAAAGCAGAAAAAACCCACCTTTATAGGAAATATCCTAATGGAAATTAAATCATCTAATTGTATTTAGAAGCAAATAAACAATAGAAATTAAACAGAATAAAAACTAAATGTTTCTGTGTGTAAAACCTGTTCAGCTGTAGTTTTAGAACTTTACAGGCCATAAAGAGAAAAAGGTTCTAACTTAACAGTAAAATCTGACAGTTTGGCAACAAAGTTGTTCAGCCTGAAGCTAAAATATGAAGCGTTTCTATCGAAAATCAGAAAATAAACACGTCTAAAAGGGAAAATCGTTGCTGCTGAGTATTTTTGTCGTCACCTGTTCAGCCGGCTTTCACTTCCATGTCAACAAAAAATAATCCAAACAAAGAACCACAGAGTCTGGACAAAAGTGAGACGCTCCTGTGGAAACAGGCCGCTTAAGGAAGGAGCGCAAAAAAGTGAGGAGAACAAAAAGGTTTCTGTTTTTTAAAGAACGTGAAGAGAAGCAGCTTTGGAATGAAGGTTTTTCCTGCTCAGCTCTTCTGGACGAAAAACAACATGAGTCATTTTTAGCAGCCAGTCATACTTTCAGTTTCTCTTCTGGGCTTCCAGATGTCACAGAACTATAAAAAAAACTACAGAGAACGGCTGTTTTACCAGAAGCTTTAAGCCTGACTTTAGGGCCAGACTAAATGTCAGAGCGGTGAGCCGCAGATCAGAGCTGTGCGGGTTTTTCTCCACAAGATGTTCAATCAGAGAAGAGACATGAAGGCTCATCATTTCTGCATCAAACCTCCAGGTCAGGAAGCCCCAGGAGCCGCTTTGTGCGTCCATCCAAACACCACCTTTGCTTCCTATTGGAGCATCAGGAGCATCTCCATCTGAACTAATCATTTTTGGGATTTAACCCCTTCAGGGCATGTTGCCATTTAAAACTGGAAAGCATTTGAACAGACGTGGACGCCTCGTCAGGCAGAACCGCTCACTGACTGACTTTGGCTTTACAGGTCAGACTGGCTACAGAACCTGCGAGTCAAAGAGCAGGGCAAAGCCCCGTAAACACATTTAAGTGTTGGTCACATCGCTTGTGTCAGCTGTTAGAGAGGAGAGGCTGGCGCCGCAGCGTCATGTTTGAGTCTGATCAGCAGAGAGGATGAGGAAAAGGATTACCTCTGCCTCCTCCTCTTCCTCGGCCCCGGCCTCTTCCTCGTCCGCGTCCACGACCTCTGAACCCACCCCGGAACGGCGCCCCCTCGCTCTTCACGCTGGACACCTCATCGTGGTCGTCGTGCCACTCCCGTTCGTGCTTCTGACTGTGCCAGTCTGTGGAAAAGAGAACAACCGTCCTTCAGTGAAAGCATCGGCCACAGCGAACCCTTCAAATTAAAAGCTTGAAACAATCCATCCAGCATTTTACTGACTGATAGTTTAAACAAGCGGACAAAGCTGGCGGCGTATCAACCAGCCGCTCCATCACAACCACACACTTCCTCCTTCACACTTCCATGTGGACGCACAAAAGCACAGAGGGCGACGCGTAGGGCGGGCGGGGCTGACCTCTGAGGTCGTTGCGAGCGTTGGGAGGCAGACGGGGGTTCTCGTTCTGCCTGCTGTTGTTCCTGGAGGCGGAGCGTTCTCTGGGACCCTCGGACTTCACCTCGATCATCAGAGGAACCCACTTCTGCTTGTTCGCTGTTTGACAGAGATGAGAGGCGACGCTCAACAAAACAACATTTTACAAAGAACACATGAAAAACAAATCACCCAAAAACACATCCAATCCTATTCCTGGAAATTCAAATCAATTCAAAAATTCCCTGAGGTGAATTTTACAAATAGTCCAATATTTAGTATTTTTGTCAAACGTTTAGACTAATCATTTATAACAAAGAGCTCAGTAAAATGTTTAATGCTTTCTATGTAAAACACGGTTCAGGTTTCTGTGCGTTTGACACAAAGTCATTTAAATATGATGAAACAGCCAAACAATACAGTATACTCAATAGGATATATTTAAGCATTACAAATATGAAATGTTTATGAATAAATACAATCCATTAAATTGAAAAAACCTTTAGAAATCAGCTTTAGCTGCTGTTTAGGCAGAAATGTCTTAAAACTCTTATTTATCATCCAAATACTCGAATATTGGAGACTTGTTCTAGAAAATGTGGAAATGAATATTTGTGACGTCCCAGATCGCTGATTTGCAAAGTTGATAAAGTAAAAATACACTTTAGGTAATGTAATTATTGCACTAAAATTGCAGAATAGCTTTGGATTTTTAGTATGTTAACTAAGGTAAAAGTATGTGCTACTGTCACAGGAAGTAAATAATTCATCAAAGTAAAGCGTTGGTGAAAGTTCCTTATTTTCAAAGTAAGACTATCAAGTGTTATTAGAAATTAAAAAGTGAGACACGAGTTCTGAAAAAAGGATTTTTAAATACAGTCGACAATTTCAATAAAAAATAGAAAGAAAATTGAATGAATGTGAGAAAAAAAGCAAACTACGCAGATTTCATGATCAATGAATGATGTGGAATCATGAAACTGCAGTCAGGCGTCAGCTAAGGTTCATAAAACACACCTGTTGGAAAAAAATGAGGTGAAAGGTGTTTTCTAGTTAGTCAGTAAAGCTTTGAGGATACCTGGAACATTTTTAGGATTTGTTTGAAAAGGACTTTTTGTTTACTGCTCAAGTTAACCAAAAAAGAGTGTTACACTCCTTAAAGTGATAAATACCATTTCTTTTTTTCAAAATCTGTTTTTATTCGTTATTTTTTGTTGATTCTGATCTTCTGGTCAAAAAAATAAAAAAGGTAAAAATGACAGTGATTCAATATTTGAGTTTTAAAAAGACATACATAGAGCAACCATTCAAACAAAATATATTGTAAAGTAAGAATTGTAGTTTGATCTGGGAATGGTTGGTGTTGATTCATGAATAGAATCGCTTCGTAAATAAATTAATTTATCCTGATTGAAAACAAAAATGTTCTGCAGGTCCATGACCGGCCAGCAGGTGGCGTCCTGAACCGGCTTTCTGAAGTCAGTGACAGAGCACGTGCCTCTGAATGATGAGTCATTCCAATCATAATGAGTTTATCTGGCAAGCATTCAAACAGACAGAGCCATTTGATTGTCCTGAATGAAAAGGAGGCCGACTCAGGTTCCTGAGCAGAAAGTGAAAATCAGAAAAGTGCAAATGCAAATAAAAACGAGGCCGCTTCATGTTGGTATTCTGCGGTGGCATCTACAAACCACTCAATGCAAAAACATGTTTAAAGAACACAGAGACAGTTTAAAAAGCCAGACATATTTAAAAAAAAAAAACAGCTTTACCTTTTTAGAAAACAAAATCGTATAAAATAACTGAAGAAACATTTCGGAAAACCAAAAAGAAATGTTGAAAAACAAAAAACACAATGAGAAACTGGAAAGGTAGGTACTATGGCTGATTGGATGATGATACCAGTATCAGTTAATGCCATTTAACTTTCAAACGTCACCATCCAATCAGTGATGTCCCATCGTCTCTACCCTCTCCAGTTTCTTATGCCGTTTCATTTTTAACATTTCATTTGGATTTCTGTTAATTACTTTTGCTTTTTTTTTCACTTTTTTTGTCTGGAACTTAGTTTTGTCTTTTTAAATGTATTGTCGTTTTTTAAACATTTGTTTTGCCGTTCTGATGTTCTGGGCCACCATAGTATTCTGTTGGAGATGAAAAGCCATTCTGCTCATTCAGAGCCGCAATCAGGGATCAATCACCACCTTCTACCAGCTCATCTGTTTGAGGAATGGAATATGGAGTTCATGTAAATATTTCGAGCAATAATGACATCGAGCTTCCAGGGACGCAAAAGTCCATGTTTTTTCTCTAACAACACGAACACCGACTATGTCAAACTTTCAGAACGTTTGTCTCAAACGGAGGAGAAGTCTGAGCCGCTGTGCTTTCTTCCTCAGAAACGGGTCTGAGCGCCGACAGCAGAATGGGGAACCGATTCCCTCTGATGAATCCATGAATCCTTCACAGTTCATTTTTCCAATCATTAAAGCTTTTAGTGTCTCAGTTGAGCTGGAGCTTCTCTCAGACTGTCCCATCAGGACAATCCCTGCCATTTCATACAGCAAGCACCACAACACTCACATGAAGTCCCATCTACTCCAAACTATAGTGTGGGACGATCTAGTGCCCTGGATTTCAACCAGCCATTTCAACACCTTCCTCACTTTTTTTTTTTAAAGCAAACTTTGACGTCATTGATTTCCTGAAGCAAAGGCCTAAAAAATGTGAACACTGTACTAAAACTATCGTGTTCTGATGAAGAAAACTTGGATGGTTTATAAATGATACTTTTTTTCACAAAAATTGTTCAAACGCAATGCATTGTGGTCTATATTCACCAATCTGTTGAGTATTGATGATCACTGGCTTTTTGCAGAGACTTTTGGGAGATTTCTAGGGTATTCTATTTTGGAATTGTAAGTTTGAACAAAATGGTGAACGCACTATAAAGTAATGAAGGAATCAAGACACAACCAGCAAGAGTCTATGAACTTCTTTACATTTTGAATGTTTCGAATTAAACTTTTCTGCGTACGTTCAGCATCAAGAGATGAGACTCCTGAGGAGGAACAGAAGTGTTTGCATTTCTGACTGTTTTGTGTGTTTACCAATAGCAATTGGTTTTTACAAGGGGACGAGGAAAAATCGATTTGGCGATATATATCGCGATATTTCATTTGGCGATACTTATATCGGATTTAAAATGGTGTTAAGAAACTGTTTATTATAATTTATGAGCTTCTTTCAGTGTCTGACTTGTCACCCGACACCAAGTCTCTCTGAGCAGCTCTACGCCGCACCACAACAACTAGATCTCACCAGAACCAGCTAGTGTTAAACATTCAGTCAGCCTTTGTTGTTATGAGACATGCACTACCTACAGAACCGTATTGGTTAAGGCCCTTTTTCTTACACCGAAAAATATTTTATCGTGTCAATCGGACAGTGTTGAATGTTGCCTTTAAGGAGAAATATATCTTCTTAATTTACCAAAATAAAAGCACTGTGAATTGGCTTCGGTAAAAGCAACATGTAAAGGAGAAACAGTTGCAGTGCTTAATGTTTTGATCATTACATAAAATGAATTTAACCACGTTATGACAATGAGTGGCCTGTTAATATTCAGGTAGTCATACTTTTTTTTTAAATATTTAGAAACTGTTCCGGTACAGTCTATGGATGTATCGCGATACTCATCCCATCACTAGACACTTCCCAAAATACACAAGACAAGCTTAGATTCAGGTCAAGATTAAATGAAACTTGGTGATTAATAATTCAAATTTTAGTTTTTTTTAATAAACTGGTTACCAAACCATATTGTTATACAGCTAGTGACTTCAACTGAAGGTGGAACACAGACTAATAAAATGATAAATTCTTACATTAAAACTTAAAGATAAATAGTCTTACCTGAAAACATAAACAATAAAAGGAAAACTTTGAAAGAAAGAAATAGATTTGATGAAGTAATCTAGCACTTTCCAATTGGATAAATCAGTTATTTAACCGAACCCTAATCTGAAATGCTGTTTTTCTGTCTCAATTAAATATAATTTAGATTTTTAATGACAGAGTTCTAAACCCACATCTCTTGAAAATTAAAATATCTTGAACTGGATGATTACATTTATAAAGATTTAGACATTTGGATGCAGCCGTCCATTAGCCTCATTATTCCACATACATTCAGAAGGTGTTTCCACCCCTGGAGACCTTCTCCACTCAAACCCACAGCTGTAGGTGAAACTACAAATTTAGCCTGGAAGGTGAACAGAAAGTTTCCCATGACGGTTAAGATCGATTGAAAGCCGAACCTTTCTTCTTTGGGCCGTTTTTCTGCGACGCGTCTGCGTTCTTCTCCTCTCCCGAATCGTCCGACTTGGCCTTCAGGTTCTCCTTGCTCTCCTCGTTGCTCTCCCTCTTCTCCTTTGAGTCCTTCTTGGCGTTGGTCTTTTTAGGACCCTACAGAGGAAAGGCGTCTATTAGCGACCATGTCAGACCAGAAAACGCCTGAAGTTTGCCATTACAGCTTTGGTGAGTTTCTGTAAACAAAGCAGATGCTCTGATGTTAGTTCAGCAGAAGAAGGATTCCACAAAAACGCTTCAACTCAGATCATGCAGCATTCCTTTCTCCCAAACTGAGCTGTCGTCCAATCAGAAACTTCAACAAGCTGGACTCTGACAGGAACCAGGCTCAGATATTCAAGTTACACATTATTAAACTGATGTTATTAAAAAATGTACTTTCATTATCTCTATGAAGAGTAGCATGGATCGTTTTACTGAAATGTTTGCTAACAATACACGCCTCTTTTGGGACTAATAAAGTTTACTGAACTGAATGTTGCTATTGGCACAAATTCCATCAAAGTCTGTAAAACTATACATTTTCAGCAGTTTCAGCACCAAACCTAAACGTATTTCCACACGTCCTCTTCTGATTTTTATTCCATTTTGAATTTGGTAAATGAAAAACTGTTTTAAGGTTTTTTTTCAGCATTTTCAGGATATTAAAAAGCTCATCCTTCTGTTAAATCCTAGCGTGTGAACTACTGTTTTATCATTTTCCCAGCTTTATGAATAATTATTTGAACTTGCTGGAGACGGGCGTCGCTGCAGCGGTGAACGGCTGACTGAGGGACCTGAAGGGCAGGAGGGAAGCCGCCACGTCTCATCTGAGTGACACAGAAGGCCGACCTGCCTGAAAACAGCCATTAGAGCCGGCCTGAGGTGAGGAGGTGAGCTGGTTGGGGTATGGACACGGTCAGCTGGAAGGTCACGCCAGACTGACACAAGGCTGAGTGAAGGACAAAACCGAAATATGACCAAATACCAGTTTGGAAGAGGAAACCAGAAACTCTCAGACTAAAGAAGTCCGGAGTAGACTTGACTGAACAAATAAAAGCGCAGCTAATAACCCAGCATTAAAGATCTTAAAATACCGGTTATATCTACTGCATCACTGAGTTATAGGTTAGTTTTAGTTGGTTATCTCACCAAGACAGCTTTGCATGAGGTTAACAGCGTCTTGTGTTAAATCCCCTCATGACATTTGGCTGCAGACTCACACCGCCTCCTCTCAGGAGCGAGTGAGGAGCCGCACACACCAGTCGGCTTTACCGGTTATCTTTGGCCGCAGAGGAGATACCCACGTTCATTCAAACGCAACAGAACGCCGCCTCTCCTCAGCTATCAGCCACGCACACATCTGCAGCACTGCTCGCTCCTACCATCAGTTAACGCTTCCCATGAAATGATGGAGCTCTTCCCGAACATACCCACCTATAAAATGGACTTCTGGATGAGCAGTGTGGTTTTTCTTTTTGTGCCAATAAGAGACTATTCTCTGGGGAAAAGTCACGTCATCCAAGGATTACATCTACTTCTCAGATCTCTCTAGAACAGCTTGCAGTAAAGCAGTCCCTCGTTTAGTTACGTTCTTAAAATAACCAGCATTAGGTGACATCTTCATTCTTGACCATAATTCTAGTTGTTTTAGGGCTAACTACACACTTAATACACTTTTCTCAGGCAGACAAACATTTTCACTTGTTTAAACTCTCAAAGCTCAAACCTTTGTGGAAAACAAGTTCAGTATTATAGAAAGCAATCAAAGATCTTCTCGCAATTTAGTGACCTGACGGCGTTCTGTTAGGACACATGGCACAGAGGAGACTGACTGACGGTGGTCTACAACAAAAAGGTAAACCGTGATATAGCAAGGAACCAAAAGGATTCAAATCTCATAGGAGTGGTCAAAAATGCAACTTAAACTCAAAACCCCTGATCTTTCTAAGGGGGTTGCTGCATACAAAACAAACAAACGAACACTGTTTTAGCATGAAGCATAGGGGAAGGGCAGTGACCGTTCAACTTTTGGCTATGTCCAAAGTCCTTCACTACTTAGTGCACTATAAGGGCGTTCGCCATTTTCTTGGGGAGTCCAAGTCTACAATTCCAAAGCCCAGTGTCCTGGAAATTTCTCAGGAGTCTCTGGGAAAAACTAGTGTGCATCGATGCTCACTACTTTAGAGAATATGGACCACGATGCATTGCCTTTGAATCAAACATTTGTATAAAAAAAAGAAAATTCGAGGTAAATGTATTTTTTGTAAACCCTTCAAGTTTTCATCATCAGAACACAGTGGACTCATACACTTTGTAAAATGTTCATATTTACTTTTGGCTGACGTCATATTTGGCACTAAAGACAAAAGTAGTGAGTTTGTGTCCCAACTGCATTAAATCCAGAGCATTGGATAGATAGTCTTTATGGGTTAGGAAGGAATTCGTCATAGCCTTGGTGTTACTGAGCGAGACATTGTCTGTTTTGGTGAAAGACTACAATGCCCAAACACAAATCCCACAGTGAAACACGGTGGTGGGAGTATAACAGTGTGGGACAGTTTTATTGCTTGGATCGGAGGGAACCTTGAGAACACTGGCATTGTTGAGGAACGGAACGTTTCATCGAAAGTCTATGTTCTGGGAACATACATGAAGGACATCCTAACTGCCTCAATTACTGCTTGATGGCAGGATCAGGTGATTTAAGGTTTAAATTGATAACTGATCCAGGTGATTGGCTTGCAGCAAGTACAACATAGATGTTTGGAAACAAGCAGAACGGGTCTCGAGGATCACAAATAAATTCCGTTGATCGAGGGATCCAAAAAACCAGTCAGCCAGTCAAAAGCTTTTAAAATTAGGTTTAAAAAAATCAACTTTCATCATTGGAATCTATGGAAATTGTGAAGCACTTTGCCAAAACAAGCCAGAATAGATACAATCTTCACTCTAAAATTACCACACACAATAATTTTAAAAGGAAACTTCACATTAAGTTTGTTTCCTTTAAGATTTGGTTTAATCAAAGACGATGAGAACCTATTGTAGTGCGATGGAATTGGTTTCATCGCTTAAACACTCTGAACAAACACACAAAAACCGCCAAAACGTTCCTTCCCAGAAGCTTTGAACCACTGCAATCATGCGGTTGAAATGCTTAAAACAGAAATTAAAACGCTACACAAGCAGTTATTAACAAGCCAGGCTAAAATAAAGCTTCTAAATATTTTAAATCAAAGTTTATTTTAGCATAAAAGATGAGACCTCACAGGTCAGTATACAGTATTCGAGTATACAGTCAAGACCGTATGTAGCTTCTATCCATGTTTGCGTTTTTTTTTTCAATTGGTTAACAATAGTTAGGCTAATGTGTAATGACATGTCTGGCCTTTCCATTTAATCGCTTGCCCTTTAACAATGTCCAACTCAAATGTAAATTAGGCTGCATGAAGGAATCACTATGCAATTACACTTTCTATCCTCACTCTTGAAATGATTGTGAGGAATGGATGAGACCAACGTCTGGATCCATGGGACCGGGTTGGGGCTTTTTTTCCTGCAGAGGATGTTAGCTTTTGGTTTGATACTCTTATCTTGGGGCCATTGGAGAAAGACTCCACATTTCTGTAACAAACAGAATCTCTGGAGAAATCTGACTTTTCTGTGCTACCGCCAAGGGTTTGTACATTTGTGTGACTTTGTACCCCTTCCTGTAGATAAAGCAGGAAGTTTATCCCACCAGACACTGAAAAGATAACTGCATCACAAATCCCTCTTATTAACATTGAACTAACTCTCTACATGACTTCTCTTGTAATTATGGTCCCACTGAAAAAGTAAATGTCTTGCAAATGAACCCTGACGTTAATCACTACAGTGTGAATGCAGATGGACTCTTCAATGGACCAGATAAAGAAGGTGAGCCACAGAAATGTAATTTTTCTGTGAATTACTTAGGAAACAATGAAAATAAAAAAGGTAATGAAAGGCAGGAGAAATGCCTTATGGGTAAAAGAAGTAGTGTGCAAAGGAGGTGAAGAAATTATGGAAAACAGTCAAGTCAGGAGATGAGAAACATGAAAACGGTGTTCATTGTACTTTTGCTTTCCCCGCAGGTCAGGATTTTTTGCAAAGCTGTATTTGGTCGTCTTAAAAACAAACCCAGTGGAATCTGGGGGAATATTTCAGTGTGAAGGCAACTTTAAGGTGCTCTGGCGGGGCAATAAACAACTAAATGCCACTGGAGCCACTTGTGCCCTTTGGTTTGACTGTAGAGGAGTGAGCGAGTGAGACGCCACCAATAAAAACTGGTTTACTTCTGTCAATTCAGTTGCTATTTTTTTTTTCACAATATAGTTGCTGCCATCTTGGAACAGTTGTCTATGTTTCTATGGCAACCATTTTTGTTGATCAGTAGTGAAGTTGTCCCCCCTCCCCCCTTCCATGTAAAAGCAGGCTATGGGAAATCTGACAAACTGGAAGGGTTTGACGTGGAAGCCAGGAGGCACCACGTACTTTTATTGAGGCATCTGATTGGTCCGTTTATAACCTGAATAACTTATATCATGAACATTATTAGGATTAGGAAGAACATCTTAAAAAAAGGCTGCAGAGCTATTTTGATGAAAAGAATGACTGAGTAATAATTGACATATTTCTCTATAGAAATGTATGGGAGTTTGGCTTCTTGGAGCCAGCAGGTACTTCCTGTGGAACGACAGGGGGAGGAGTCACTCAGTCCAGTTCTAATGCGGTCAATAGTTAAAATATGTGTGTATTTGCAGATTTACTGTTAATTCCCTTTAAAAAAAACAACATGAGACTTCTCCATAGAGAATTGTCCCAACAACCAGAGCAACGTTAGAAAGCTGATCAGCCTTTGCCTTAAAGTGTATAAAAAAAGGTTGTATTTTAATCCTTAAACCTAAAACTTTTAGAATTTCAAAAAATGATTTCAGATCAGAACCGGATAAATCTGATCCTACAGTCATTGAAGCACTGATTGAGACGTTTCATCATTTCTGAACGTTCAGCTTTTGGGTTTTTGGTCTGAGACAGACTGAATGTCAGCAGGCTGGAGGTCCCATCAGGATGGACTTACACTGATTCTCCATGAGTCTCTGACCTGCCTGACAGTCGGCGGGCAGGACACGGTCCGTGTCTCTGCCTCCATCTGAACAGAGGGAGGGAAGAGCAGTTTAGAGACGACAATGAGGTGGACCGCACACACACACACACACACACACACACACACACACACACACACACACACACACAGACAATCTTACTGTATGAGGGAGAGGATGAGCAGCTTCCTCGCTACGCGGACCTGTTCTCCACACTCTCAAATGTACAAATCACATAAATGACAAAATGGATCCATTTCTAAGAGAAAATCTTTTTATCGATTTATCAGATTGACGGTTAGAATTGATCCAGTTTGTTTAGATTTGTTTTAACCCCCAGAAGCACCGACTGCCATGCTGACAGACGGAGCGACTGGACAAAAACCCAACAGCTGCTTTTGTAACTACAGCAAAAATGGACAAACAAGCAAGTATGCGACGTGGAGTCCGGCGAGAGCTGAGGACGAGGATCTGAGGATTGAATCTGCATATGCTATGATGATTTCTGACAGTGTTATTTCAAATAATTATTATGTACTTCATCTTTGTCATGTGATCTTTTGATACTTAAGGATTTTTAAAGACCTTAAAGAACCTTAAGAACTTAAAATGTTTTTCAGACGGAGGATTGATGACCTCATCCCATAATCTTCCATAAACAGCAGTTTGATTTCATTAAAACTAGCTTTTCCCTCTTCTCTACTTTGATCATGAAAAAAAAAACCTGTAAAAGAAACATTAAAACCCAGAAGCCCACGTTTTCCATCCTCACTACAAACATCCCAGTATAAAACACTGCTCTGTCAAACTCATGTAAAACCATTTAACTAAACCAACAAACAGTACATTCTTTATTTACACAATCAATCAACTTGCACCGGAATTTGAAAAGGGTTGGGAAAATCCAGCTGTTGGTACATTTTGAACATTTGTGAATGATCTCCAGAGGTGCGTTTTTATGTCTTCATTTAACCTCCACTTTCCAGATAAAGCAATAAGTTAGTGTATATGGAAGTTTACTTTCTGATTGTTCGATAGTGTAAATGGAAGATGAGGTTGTTAAAGGAAGGAACATCTATTCATAAAGTGTCAAAGCTTAGACGGAGTCTGGAACTACTGGAACTCTAAAATGAGTGTTTTGCATCGTAAACTCAGGGATGCAGACTGGGGTGGGGGGTGGGGGGTGGGGGGTCACTTCAGTAATTCCGGTTTGGTTAGTACCAAACAGCATAAATAACATTTCCTTTTTATTTCCTATGTGTTTCTGAAGGAAGTTTTATTTTTTAAAACTCCTGGATTCTGTCCAGCCCATCCGTCTCTGACTCTTCCCTCAAAGTATTTCGTCTTATACAAATCTGTGACCTTCTTAAAGCGTTTGCTTCGGCCGGTGATGTTACAACTAAATTAAAATCCCTCAAACGGGCAAATTTAATAGAAAAAACAATCGTCTTCTAGAAAGTTTGTTTGGACTAAAAAGAGCTGTCTGGAAACAGAAGAAATGTCTAAAACTGATAAAAAAAAGTGCATTCAACATAGGAGTTCTTGCTCATAATGTGCATTGATTGTTAGAAGCGTAAACTTCACAGAAAGTTGACGCTGTTGCATAAACTCTTTGGTCTACATTGGAGCAGAGCGAGCACAGCATTTTTAACCTCCATTATCGGGTTTCAGTTTCCATTTCCTGGAGTCAGGAATGTGATTTACGGCCTTACATGTTGGGTGACGGACATCGCTCTCCAGCAGCCCTAAAAATAGCAGTACGAATCCAGCAGGTCTTCTCTTTTTTAAACGGAGGGGGGTCCCTAAAAGGATATCCTCCCCCAGGCCTCGGCTACGACTCCCACACCCCTCCCACCTTCGGCCTCCACCCTCAGAACCGCGGGTTATTCCTGGTGCTCACGCAGTGACCCACATTCTGACGCTCAGGAATGTTCTGGTGCGCGCAGACCTGGCTGCCTAAAATGGGGAGGGGGGGGGGGGTTGCTGGTTCAAAGCCAGGTTACAATGTAGAGAGCAAAAATAGAAAGTGGCTGCTGCTGCTACTGTATCCCAGGCAGCATCCCAGGCTGAGCTAACAGGGACTCTGAGAATTGACTGAATAGATAAAAAGCCCAAAAAACAAATGATGAAACTATTTTAGGATCACTATCCGGATGTTCTGATGATGTCTTTGTTGAACCACGTGACCATTTCAAACTTTGTACACTGTAAAAACCTCAGAAAACTCATTAAAACCAGCGGAACTATGATCTGCTTCCCAAAAATATCAAGAGTTTTGTCTTCAGACTGCCTGTTTCATCACAGCATCAGAACTCAAACAATAAACAAGGTCGGGTTTAAACGTGTGAGCAGCGTAAATTAAGATGCATTTGCTTTACGACACAGGTTTGTGGCAAAAACTCAAATTTTAAACATTTGAAGGAAGATTTAAACTAATGAAATAAGGTTATTAATGAAAATACTAACAAGTCATAAAAGTCATGGAAACCATGTTTTTTGTCTGAACTGACACCTATTTATTTAAATAAATAAGTAAATTCCTGGTCTGATTGTCCACTTTAACATATCTGCAAATAAAAACACAGACAAAAATGCCATGTGGATTAAATGTCACATCATGAGTGGGAAGAATCTTTCTGCTTTTTCTTAGATATGCAGTAAAAACACGTGTCTGATTGGCTCTTTACTCTTTAGCCACCACTTGAAAAAATAAAAGGTTATTTGTCCTTTTGACATTTTGTTGTAATGTTTAGTGCTGGTCCCAGGATCCTCTGCAGGATTTCCTTTGCTGCTTTTCATTGTGAAGGTGTGATCACCTCATCTAGGAGCTGAGCATCTGCTCCACATAACACCTGTGCTAAGCACAATTTCAAAATAAAGGTCACCTTAACAGAGCTTATTTTAAAATGAAATATAACTTGAATGCTTCAAAAGAAAATATCAGGTTTCTTTAAATAAGAGATGAAAAGCCTCGACGAGACTGAACGATAAAAACAGACAATCTCAGAACCAACAGACGGGAAAACCTACCTGCATGTCTTTGGTTGCGATCTCTCCAGGAGTCGGCCAGCTGTTTGTGTCGCCAAAATCTCCAACCTTAGAAGAAAAAACAAGGGGAAAAAAGTGTTTTATGGATAAAATGGAGTCAAGAGTAAAGCTTCTCCAAACTTGAACCGTATGGAAGCTGAGATCCAACATCCATCTGCAGGAAAACTGGGCTTTACTGCGTGAAAAACAGCCTCCAGCTCTTTACCCCAAACATCTACAGAAAACAGGATCTCAGTCGCAAAGAGCAGTTGAGGGTTTTGGGTCACCGCTAAATGTTTCTATTTATTGAAAATAAATACACATAACACATAATGCCATCTATTTAAACTGGAAAACATTATTCGGTGCAAAGAATTATTTAAATCTCTGGACGTTGAGGAAACCTATAAACTGGATTTATTGGAGAAAAACTCAATTTTGCTCAAATGTTTTTTTCCTCCTTTTCCAAAAAAAAAAGACAGTTTAACGCTCTTTTCAGATTTGGCAATAAACTGATTTTGAATCAAACATTTGCTTTGACTTCAAAATAAAGCAGAAACCTGTTATTGAGCAGAACACATTTAAACAACTTCAGCTCTATTTCTTTAACATTCACCCTTTCAACATGATATAACAATAGAAAATAACTGGAAATGTCATGATTGCATCAGCAGATGTAACGACAGGAAGCCCCAGAGTAGATCTGGTGATGTGGTTTCAGATGCCTGAGGGCAGCAAACACATCAATGCCCTAAACTGGAGAAGCTAATTCTCAGTTCAAGACGCCCATAAAAAATTTGTGGTCGTTCAGCTGCAGCGGGACTCGAATGTTATGAACCGGACGCTTTGAGCGCCGTGACCTTTTCATTTTCTCTGTCTGATGCTTTCAGGGGAACACGAGAAGCTGGGGAAGACAACCGCTTTCATTATATCCTAAATTATCTCCATCATCTCGCTCTGCTCCTGTTTTCCAAAGTCGTAGAAACAGCAGGAGAAAGTGGGCGTGCGTTTGTAGCGCCACAGCCAGGCAGGCGTTAATTATGTGACCGAGGCGTCGACTCATGTACGACTGCAGAAGTTACAGAAAGATGCTCCCAGAACATTTAAACTTACAATCTTTTACATTCTGCAGGCGGAACAATCCAGAACTGAGGTTGTTTTAGAGTTTCAAATGACCGTTTATTGTATTCGTTTGTGAACAGGCTTCTTTCTATAAAGTCCAAAAGCATGGCAGCAACAACAAACAACACAAAGGATGTTGTTATGATCGTGGAGGGCGATCTGTGAGGCTCCTCAGCAGACACACTAACAGAAAATGATACCTTTCCTCCACGCCGGGCTTTGGGCGGATTCCCTGCTCGCACCACCTTGGCGGGGCCGCTGGGCTCTGAGGGAACACAGACGAAGAGCGCTTCAATAAACTCACAAATGAAATAGACATACAGTCATTGGCTTTTTAAATAACTTCTGCACAAACACACCACACACACATTCAAAGAGTCTCTGAAACTGAAAACAAAAGATTGGTATAGAGCTGCGTTCAGGTGTGGCAATGAAGGACGGGAACTTTCACACTTTAGTTTGTGTTTACACTTCTGAGTGCAGACCTAAAACTACAATTTGGAGTCCTGACACAGAAATGGAAAATAAGGTGGAAGCAACTAGTCCTCTGACAATCACAAAAGAGACTTTTGTGATTGTTTAATTTAATTTGTATTACCTTTTTATTATACCTTGTAAAGCACTTTTTGGTATTTACCTGTAAGAAATGCTAAATCAATAAATGTATTCCTTTTTTTATTGATTAGAGCTTCCTCTGGCTCTTAATATTGAAGGCTTTTAAATGATCTTTCATGTCTTTGTTGTCTTAATCAAAAGCATTCAGCATTTAGACTCTTTAGAAATTCTCATCTGAGTCATGGGTGGAACCATTCCTGCAGAGCAATCCCGCCACCCTTCCCTTCCCCGTTGATGAGAGCTCTCTGTTCAAGCCGTTGTACCATAACCGTTTGGGCCTGGAACTAATGCTGACAACACATTATGTGACTGGCTGTACGTTGGTCCAAAGACGTGTCAGATAGTGATCGGTCTGGACAAATTACGATACAACCATAAAAGAAAATATAAATTCTGTTGTAAACAAACGTTCCTTTTTTATTGTTATAATTATTATTGACTGCATGTTCGCTTATAGTTTTCCAATAAAACCCTATTCAGTGTCACAAAGAAGCCAATTTATTTCTGTCATTTTAAGGTTTTCCACTGTCAAAGTAAATTGATTAATAATAATAATAAAGAAATGAATCTAAACAATAAATCTATAATCTAAACGCTGCACTCAGGTTGTTGAGTTTGTCATGAAGCCAGAGATCACGGCTCTTATGGTTTCCAGTTGTGCAGCAGATGCCAGGAGCAGCTTAGGGTCTCCACTACAGAAGTCTCCCGCTTCAGTTCCTTAAGGGGAGTCGAGCTGAGAGACAATCACTGCAGGACATCGCTAAACCAACACCAACCAGCTGGTGGCTTCCTGACTGAAGCACATGTAAACATGAAACAGGCGTAATTCCCAATGTAACCTCAAGGGGCTCGTTTTCCTCGTTCGTATTATAAGATATAACATGCGCTCAAATTGGAGCATGTTAGTTATGCTTGATATTCAGCTTTAATAGGAAATGAATGTCAGGCTCGTTTGTCCTGCTGCTAAAAAACCAGGATTCATTAATGCCATTTCAAAAGGACAAATGAAACATTTACTTCCTGTTTTCCCCCCGATAAATATGTCAAACAGCAAGAATTTTAAATAAATCAATGAGTTTCATAAGAAGCAAAAAATCTCCAAACAAAACATATTGGGGGGCCAGAAATTACTTTTGAAGAGAATGCCAGAAAAAACGTTGAAGACTCACTAACAAGCAAACTTATTGGCATATTTCAAGAAAAAATGCCTCTACACAACCACCCTAAGGATGAGAAACAGAGAAAAGGATCTTCAGGAATAAAGGGGTTTCCAAAATACAGCAAATGAAAAATACAACAGGAAAAGTCCCAAAACAAATCCATGAAAACCAGCCTCTAAAGTCCCCTTCAATCCTGCCTCTCACTGAATGTAGTGTTTTAAATCATAAACACATCAGATAGATTACATTTTCCTGAGTGAATGTTGGCTGTTGTGCTTTGTGCCTCCAACACCGTCATAAGCAGATTCTGACGCATTCTGAAGGCAGCCGGGGTAGAAACACACAGAAAACACCGTGTCACCCAATCACGAGAGACCGCTTCAGCCAGACTTCCATTTGGAGGTTCTTTCTCGTGACCTCAAGTCACACAGAGGTTGGAAAAGCTCGCCAATTTCTAACAATCAGTTCAGCTTTTACGAATGCAGGACTCTAGAGCCGCAGCAGTCCTTACACAACGGATATTCAGAATCAGTGAACTTTGGGACCCGAGAACACACGGTCAGTGGAAAACCCACTTTTACCTAAAGAAGAAGTGTGATAAACAGACACATGACATCATCCTTCTGCCCTGCAGTTCCAAGGCTGACCAAACAAAGTTCAATGTGTTGGTAAGGATGTAAATGTAAAGAATCCATTCATGGTTTTCTGTTAAATTATCACATTTTAGAAACTTTAGTTAAGATTTTAACATTAGCCGCTTCCTGCAAAAACCAAAACTGAGCGTTGGTCCGTTAAAAATATAGACAATCACACAGAACATAACACACATAGAATAGATGACAATCTATGTTGGGATATGTTGCTCTATAAACAAGCTAAAGTTAAAGTTTAAAGTGTGGGTGACATGGTCTATTTTAATAAGCCAAAATATAGTAAATAGTCTCTATTTCATGTTGCGATTGTTTTTAATATTTTTCGAAAAAGAATAAATAGCGAAAAACGCGATATAAACAACGAGGACGGCCGCCGGCTTCACGCATTCCGCCGAATTCTCGCCCCCCTGTTTGTGACGTAACGAAAGGAAGACAAGGCAGACAACATGGCTAGCACCGATAGCGAAGCACAGAGTGATGCTACCGTCTCTATTAGCGATTTATCATCAGATGAACAGAAAGATGAAGAGGAAAGTTGCGGAGATTATCATGATGATGAGTCACTTTTGCAACCGTATCGATTCGAACCCTTTTGCGAAAGTGAGGAGGATATAGCAGAAAGTAGTAGGTCTAGTGATGCCGATGACGATAGCCAGCATGAAGATTCGGCTAGACTCCAGTAAGTCTAAAAAATGTATAAAATTAAATTACTCCACTTACCCTAAAATATACTCAAAATGTCCCCTTTTGGCCTAATCTAAACAAAGATAAACACTGGTTTTCAACCCAATTTACAAAATAAATGTCACAAAATAAAAGTTTCCCAGATATTACTACTCTTTAGTTAACAAAGTCACTGTATACCATTAACAACTGTGGAACATTAACAGTTTTACCTGTTTGAACCAGTTTGAAACCTTTTCTCGTGCGCGCGCGCTCACACACACAGTTCAGTTTACTCACGGTACCGGCACCTCAAAAGCAAAAGAAAAAAAAACGTTGCAGAACTGTTGCTTCTCTTGCAAAACATTGAGTGCGTTGAAATACTCCAGTTGGATCCAAGGACAACAGAAAACACAACTACTTCGCCTCAATGTGATCCATCGTGATGCACACTAGCCTAGCTTAGCAGCCTTCTCTCCCGACTCCAGCGCCGTCCTCTCAGACCCAGAAAACGGCTCGCTCGCTTCCAGCTCACCCGCCTTTCCTCGACTCAGAAGCCAAGATCCTCCTCCCAACTCTCCGTTCAAAATTCTTCGTTTGTGTCCCGGTTTTTGTCCCTTCGAAAACGCAGACTTCTCTCCTGCAGATCTGGAGGGAAAAATCCTTCGCCGTCCACCTTCTTAAATTTTCCCCTTTTCAGCAGGCAGCGTTTCTTGTTTTGGGAATTTTATACACAGATACACTTTCACTAGATGTATTGCTACATCCAGCTGCCACACAACGACTTGGCATGTTGATGATTAACAGATTTAAACACGAGAGAAACGAAGACTACCTGTTTTGTTTACATGCTGTCCTAAGCAACTGCGAAAGGCAACTCCCTTTCGTGACGTCACAGGTCATATCGGGTTCACTTCCAGCCTGCGCTCTAGCGGCAGATCCAAATCTCTGATTCCTTCGAAAGATGTCTATTTATCATATGCTTCGGATTTTTTTCGACGCAAACTATTGGTATCAATAGAATCAGCGTTTAAAGGGCTTTTTTATTTGACAAAGTTGTTCAAAGCATGGCATCCACACTTTAAAGTATTTCCCATAGTTAGGAGTTATACGAGGGGAGGGACTCAAAATTAAACTCTACTTGGGCTGAATTTTACCACTAAAATCCAAGATAAATCTTCACAGGTTTACACTTCAGTTTAACTTCTGCTTTAAGACACTGATGTATTGGAGATTATGAAAATGTACGAGTATCTTCGTTTCCACTGACTATAAAAATGTGCAAAAATGGATTTGCGATAATAAATGGAAATATGTAGTTGTTTGTTTATTCTAATAATAAATGGATAATAAATGGAAACAGGACAATTCAGAAAAGGCTGGCATTTATTGCAAAAAAAGGTTTTTGCAAAATGGACATATTTGCAATGGAAACACTTTTTCGTATTAATTGATTCAGACACCGATGCGGCTTTTGGTAGGAACTGGATGCAAAGCGGGCGCCACAAGAGGTCCGGCAGCATCACACGGCTCATCCGAAGTTCAGCATGTCATGCGGAACTGTTGGATCCACGGATCCTTCGTAAAATCACCACCATCATTTCCCAAAATCGTTTCATCTGCAGCCGTTCCCAGGTGTAAGAAGCTCGCCGCTCTATGACCTGAATAAGACGCTGACGTCTCCTTTGACAGATGAGGATGATGAGTGCTAGTGCCGTGGCAGAAATTTGATTATATCTGCTGTAAATCAAAGTATTGTTCACATCTGTTACCATGTTTTTGAATGACTTATCAAAAACGGATCCGATTTCTTAAGCTATCACACTTCTTTAAGCAGGTCAGGTGCTTTCCACTCGATAACGACCCTTATCTCATGATATATCCTGCTTCATCTTTTGCTGCCCCGCTGATATTTTTAGTTCAATTATGCATGCTTTATGTTTTTTCACCAGCACATTGTGTTCTGCATCCTGATTGGCTGTGGAAAATTGTGAATTGTGAATCTTCTCCATCCCCCGTCTCCATTACAGAATGCAAACAGCTTGCTTAATACTTTGATAGTGAGCAGATCTGTGTTTTTACTGGAGACTGGAGTGTTTTTCTACAAAGGTTTGAACATCACATTTTATTGAAACTTTCCTTTATTTTATTCAAAATTTAAAAAGAAAAACGTGTAAAAATGTCTGAGTAAGGTGTCTAAAAACATCTAGAATAATTGTAAAGGATTAATATGACTACTTTGCGGATATTACCAATTGCAAATTATCTTTAGAACATAACTTTAGCAATGAACGAGAGACCACCGGATTGGTTTAACACATGCACCTTTCTCCCCTAATTTTGCTCCTTGTTATACATTTTTTTTCTTTTTTTCTTTTCAAGCATTAATTGTAGCCAATACAAAAAAAAATCTGATCACGATAAAGCAAAAACGCTGCAAACAGAAGTCACACGAGCAAGATGTGAGAACCAGAGCGGCAAAGAAAACCACCGTTTCTTTGCTATGAAGTACAAACAGAGAACAGTCAAATCATGTTCTCTATTTTTGCAGATGTATTCGTTTCCTCATTAGCAAAGCTAATGCTAGAACTGTTGTTTTGAAAGTAACAGGAAGTTCCAAAGTTACATCTATCCATGTAGTTCTGCCCAAAACACACCAAGTAGATCTGGATTATCTGATAATCAGTTTCCATACTTAGTACATTTATCTGATTACTTCAAATAATCCCATTTTTGTTTAAAAAAATGTACAGGTGCGGAAAAAACCTTCAGCTAATTGCATTTTTACTGGTTTTATCAGCTAGGTTTCAAATGTTTTACAGTCATCCTTTACTCTCATGTATTCCTTCATGCTCATGAAACACCTAAACTATTATTTTCCTGCCAGCTTTTTCCAGCAGCAGAGAGAACTTGAGACTTTGACCAGAGAAAAAACATGTTTGCTAAATTAAGAAATTCCGCAAGCCACGAACCCTTACATCTGCTTAGCATGTCAACAATAATACTCTCGAGAATGTCTTGTTGCCGCCTACTTTGCAAGAGACACAGTTCGCTAAATGCACTAGTCTGAACACCAATGTGCCTAATCATCATTAGACAGCTGAATTATCCAAACCTCTATCCCAGGAAGTGGGACAAGCTGATGAAACAGGCTCTTTCTGCCGAGTCACTATGACCCAGCACTTTGAAAGGTTGCCAGAATCTTACAGCTGCAGGTTTATCCTTATTGAGCGAGAAACTATTTGTTTCTGCACCACATTTACGCATGCAAATCAAAGTCGACATGGAAACGGAAAGAGGGTAACACAGAGCAACAAAAAGACAACATCTAACTGTACTGAAGCCAAGGAACTGGTAGTGAGTGCAAATAGAAATCCCTTAGAACTGAACTAGACCGGTTCCTGAAACCTCAAGCGAAAATTAGATTTTATAGTCCGCCTGTCTGTGCAGAAAGTGGACAATCTTCTGATCAGCTGCTTTACCCCCCCACCCCCTACCCCCGCCAACACTAGCTCGTCTACAAGCTGTCCACAGGGATCCAACGTATTCAGGGGAAATCAAAAGATGAGAAGGTGCTTTCAGGCCTCCTTTATGCAGAACCACAGAACTAGGACCTAAACAAAAACGATGGTACTGAAGGCAGAGATCAAATTAACAGCTTAGTCACAACAACTGCTCTTACAGCTAGATATGGGTTAAATACAGGAGAAGGATGGGCAAGCCTGTACAGGGCACACAGGTGGCTGTACAAAATAGTAAAGTCAGCGACGGCTTGTTGAGCCCGTAGAGTGAAAATGTTCATACACATTTTCTTCTACGGTATGTTGGATGCGACACCTTCTAGCAAACATGAGTGAAGTAGGTGAGATGGCGATGGGCCAATATGGGTGTTCTTTTCCCAGCCAATAGAATAACCGATATTTCCCCTGCAACTGTGGACGATAGTGATATTTGCCGATTCAGGTTCATAAGTGTCTACAAACTTTTCTTTCACTGGACAATCACATTGTGCTTTGGATCTCATAGGAACAAGGATCCTTTTAAAACTTTCATCTACATATATCTGTACGCATTCAGACCATTTATTGAATACTGGACATAACTGTGAACCATAAGCTCCCCATTGCCAGGTATCTATCAGGAACAACACGTATCCCTATCAATAAGAACATTTTCCTGAAAACAGTCAATTACTGACTATGACTGTGAACATACGCTTCCCAATCTATTAGGAATAAGTATACGTTTCAAAACTAAAGTGTTTCTGAAAACAGTCAGAAGAATCTCAGTACATTTTTTAAGATCGGACCAATACAGACAAACTCAAATTATGCAAATATCGGCCTACGGGCACAGATATATTGCCCATCCATAACCAGGATGTTCACAATAAATCACACAGAATGTGGATCATAAATGGTGTTTGCAACAAATGAGCTGAAATCTGAGACCTGAGAGACTTTAGAAGAAAGAAACGCAGACAGAAAAGTCAACATATTTACCACCAGGAAAAAAAGGCTACGATTACAGGCTTGCTATTTTTGATACATTTGATATTTTGTTAGTATTTTATATTTAAAAATGTCTCTTTTATCTTAGCCATGATAGTACTTTAAAATCAGCCAAAAGAGAAATTTTTATAAACCAATCAGAATTAAGTGAAAGAAGTAAGCAGTTGAGTTAAAAATAAACGCAATTTATTCCCAAAAAAAAATTATATGGTTGTTGCTTTTTAAATGCGTCATAAAAGGTTCAAAACAAACAAACATTGTTTTTTCGTTTCTTGCCAAAGTGTAGATAAGATGCTGCCAAAGTATTTATGGCAAACCAACTGAAAAAAGGCTCAACGCAGCCTTGATCACACGTCAAAACCTACAAGCTTAAAGCCAAACACACTTTAATCGTTAGCTGGGTTTGGCCATAACTCCTCACACTGAAATGCTTCGTCACTCTCTTCCATTTCTTTGCTTCTTTTCAGTCTTGCTCTGTTATTGTTCCATGCACCCATCCTCACAGCTCTGTTAGGCAGCTGCTGCCTGCTGTGTACACTCCAGAAGGCACTCCAGAGGTTTCCTTTAACATAAACTGCAACCAACACTTGCCAGGTCACATTAACCATAACTTACCGGCTGGCTCTGCTGCTGCAGTTCCTTTTTTCCACCTTGCAGCAATGCAACAATTCATTCAATATTTGAGATACTCAGATTTCAGAAGCAGGCAACAGAACTAAAGTTGGGCAACTTTCCTTTGGTTTGTCCTGCTAGAGGCTGTCAGCTGACTGCACTTGGATGCAAATGTTTAATGTTATACAACCTTTTTTTATCTATATCTTCAAAGCAGATATTCAAAACTGTCTCAGAATATCAACTTTTTAGGACACTTTGCATAACTGTACATTGAAATAATAGAAACAATACAGAACAATAGACACTAGAAGGCAGTTAAGAGATAAAAATGCTATTTGTAATAAAATGTCATGTTTGTGTGCTCCTTTTTTCCCCTCTTTCGCTTTTGATGCGTCGTTTCTGTTTTAAATGCAACTGGTGGTTCTGTCCAACATACATAAGGGCGCGTTTTTATTTTAGTTGTGGGTCTTTTCCCCACTCTCTTTTTCAACTCTCAGCAGCACAAGACTGTTCAACAAAAGCTCACAAGGGTTTGGTACAACCGTGATTCCTTTCTCCTTCCAGGGAGTCGGCAAAGGCTGGAACCAGTGTTCCCTATATGGCAGTTTACCCACCACAGTTTCACCATTTCACAGAATTTTGTGCAACTTTGCATTTTTTGGTTTCACAGCACACAGTTCTACGTCCTGGTTGGTTGTAGACCATTGTCAATCACCTCTGTACTGAATGCGTTCAGCTTCCAACATTCACATAAATCTTTGTTCTCGTTCTATAGTGTTGGACTAATTTGTTTTGGGAAACTTTAAGCCATTAAAGAGTTTAAGAAAGAAAAGTGTGGAAATGTTCATGGCTGTCAGAGGAAGTGTATAAAGTGTGTAGTGAAACATCTGTAACCCTACGCCGTGGATTTGGTGGGTTATTTTTAGAACGTAACCCCCACGATAAACGAGGGGAACCCAGGAAAGTTGGAACAATTGTAGGAAGACTTCCACTGCTGGATCAACATCTATTCCACATAAAAAGCTCTTTAATCGTAAATCAATGAGTGAATTGTAATACTGAAATAGACTTTTTTAGTTAACTGTAACCCTATCTTTGCTTTTTTCCCACATCTGGATGTTCAGTAATGGATTTAGGACCCTGAACTGGAAAAAATAACCAATAATTGGAGCGTTGAAAAACTTTAGACCAGAGCTGTAAGTCAGAACAACTGTTGGTTGACAGAACGGTTTCATATGGGATTATTCCGAGTCGACTATCAAGCTTTAATGTACAAATAACAACCAGCGTGGTAAAAGTATCGTGCTATTCTGCTTCCATTCTTATCATTTTTGGGTGAATTGGGTCGTTTTGAATGGAAAATTAAGAATTGAAAGTCGCATATCAATACAACAATGAAAGTGCTTTGGATGAGTAAAAACGCTGCTTTTATTTTGTTGCTGTGGAACTGATGGGCATCTTTTATATTTTGGGGGGCTTCGTGAAATTGCCTTTTTGATCGTTTCCATTAGTAGAGCCCTGATAAATGGCTGCCCAGGACATGAAAGTCTTTATTTACAGATACAAAATAAACCAGCAGGCGCACCGAACTCAAACCCCTTTTTACGATCGCTAAAAGAATTATCTATTGTCTTATCTTACTTTGAAAGGCGTTTTTTTTTCCCCCACACCTCATGGGAGGACCAAAGAAATTCTCATGGGTGCTGCAGAAGCCACCTGCTCCCAATCCCACAGTGCATCACTGGAAAGGCCTATAAATAAACCGTGTGCCACGTTGCTCTGCGGGGATGGATCAACTCATGGAGCTGAAAAACCAACCCAATCCTCATCAGATGTGGGGACTTGTTGTTGTGATCCCCCCTCCCGCCCCCAGACCCACATGCGCTGAATAATAACCGAGGCCAGATTTAGATAATCGAGGCAAGTGCCTGTCTGTGGCTTTTCCTGTGTTCTTCTGTTAGGAGGAAACGCAGCGTTCTCGGCACAAAATCTTCATAACAGTGGCATTTTAAGACAGACGCTGAAGGGTTGAAGCTATGAAAGAAAGGGTTGAATGATCCAGCATAAGTCTTCTCTTGAACCTCTCTAATAATGTTGAATCAGAGGGAAGTCTGATCTGCAGGCGGCCTGGTGGTCCTCTGTGCATGAACGCATGACGACAGCAGAGGGAAGCCTTTCTGCAACGACCAAATATGGAGGAAACGGCTGAGCGCCCGCCTGCTTCCTCACCCACACGTCAAGGACCCGGCTCAGTGTCACATGACCGCGTGGTGACATCACCTCGCAAGAGGGAAGAGCTCAGAGAGCAACCCGCCCCAACACGAGTACGCCAGGTCCATTACCAAGTCATTAACCACACATAGGTCAAATAACAAGAGGAATCTAACCTGATCCCAACTGCTACCCGATACCACCAGCAGTGATGCTGAACTGGTTAGCGCCGCACAAACCCCTGCACTGCTCTACAGTCGTCCACTCCTGAGGGCTTGTTGCATGTTCGATAAGTCACTGAGCAGGTCCTTGTGCTGACCGACGAAACATCAAGTCTATCTTTAAACTTCTTGGCTCTGATCTTCACTGGTTGCACCAGCCTAAACCACAACTATTCATGCCTGTGGGAACAATGGAACACAGCTCTGTACATAAACTTGACGACTCCCAGAAAAAAACATTAAAACATCAATCTCTCACGTTTTGTTTCTCTCAGGCCTACAGCTCAAAATGAACTCAACACAAGCAAAATGATGGGGAACAACTGACCTCAATATTCATAAACATTTATCATTTTACTCCTTTTCTGGTCGTTTTTTTTTTTTTTATTAATTCCAGCACTTAAATGTGTATAATGATATTAGAAAATGATTTTTCTCCTGACATGAGTGTTTTTTTCTACATTTGGTTTGTCAAAATTCAGGAAAATTGCAGGGAGGTCTATGACGGGTGTTAATATAAATGCATTTTGTTTTTATATGCATTCATTCAACAAATGGCTATTGTGTGTGCATTTCAGCAAATACTTAATTTGATTTTCTTCTTCAATAAAATACTAGTTTATTTTTGTATTTCCACTCTGAATTTAATTCTGCTCTGTTTTAAAATTGTTTTCCCACAATTAAAAATCAGATAATGACTGGATATTTGGTCTGCAGGTAAATCGGCAAAACACTACAGTTTAAACTAGGGTTGGGTACCAAAACTTACCACCAAGTTGGTATCAGTGCCGAGGTATCCAGTAATACCAGCACTGCATAAAAATGCAGGTTTCTGTGCTTTGTTTCAGATGTGGGAGTCACTTGTAGTCTATACACTTTTGCTGTACAATTCTAGCCAATCATTTTTCCTTTGTGGGTGGGCTCATAATAAAGGGTCAGGCCGTGAGGGTGGGTGGAGCTTCAGTCTAAAAGCCAAAGTTAAAGTGAGCCACAGTTTATCTGTACTTCACAGTAAAAGACTAATTCAGCGACCTGATGGATCAGAGTGATGCTCTAAAACAAAGATAGTCGTCGTGGCGATGAGTGGTGAAATACGTGTTTGATGAATGAAATAAACCATCTTAGGACCATCATCTTCACCCTGTCATGCTGCTTCCTCACACATGTTTTTGGAAAAAGTTGACGTGTTTTTTTTCTTCATTTTGAAGCACCATTTAGGCACCAGACCCGTTTCTTAAAAAAGGACCAGTTCAGCACCGGGTAAAATCCAAATGGTATCCATCCCTAATTATAAAGGGAGGAAAGGTCAGATTTGTTAAATGATTCAACAAACACAAACATCTTCTCTACTCTGACAAAAACATTTAAACACAAAAAATGTAGAAAAGACAAAAGAATTGATTGAGGAGGTTGGAGTAGAAAAAGCTAGACATCAACATAGGAGAGACGGTGCTGAGACGTGTTTCAACAGCACAAATCCACCATGTGTTTTCCCTTTATTTATTTTTACGAACTGGTTATGAATTCAAAAGACTTGTTAATGAAAAGAATGTCATTATCTTACAGGACAGAAAATACAATAGCATCTGTTTCAGTCACCCAAAAACCAATAGAAAAACATCTATTTGAAAGAGCTGCAGCTATTTAAGGCTACTTTTCCAAATATACTGTTTATCCCTCCAGGCTAAAAAAAAAAAAACAGTTTAACTTGTGAGTCTCAGGAGGGAAAATACCAGACTGGCCACATTAGACAAACGGTCCCCACCCGAATCTCCACCAAGGGTCGCTCCATTATCACCAGGACCAGACACAACATCCAGACTGATAAAAGGGCTTGAGTTACTGTAGACATGCCCAACAGCTGATGGGGGGGTATTGGCAGAGAAGCTAGGGATAGAGAAAGTATCAGACACTTTTGAAATCTTGCTACCTGACCCTTCTGTGCGCATTTATCCAGACAAATACTGGTACCAAGCAGCACGCCGCCCCATCAGAGCAGAGGAGGTGGCTGTCACAGGCTAGATGATAGGATTATTCCAGCTTTTGCCTGGTGAATATTCCTGCAATATGTTTGCATCCCACTCATGGTTCAAACGGCAGATTCTCTGCTGGGTTCCATAAGACGCTGCCTGCAAAACACAGCCTGCTCTTAGACATGACTGAAGGAGCAACAAGATAAAATCCACAGTCGGGGACAGATGTGAGACATGAGAGGAGTCACTCCTATTTCTATGAACTGCAGAAGAAACTGCTGTGAGATGGCCAAGTACCGTCAAAACGCCCAACCCTGAAGGTCCTCCAGTCTATATCCACATGAGAAAAACCAAACACCAAGAAAAGATTTCTTTACTTGAAAAAAAATCCACTGATGTTTGTGCAAATCCTCAGATTTTTCCCCTTCCAATAAGCTCAAATTTAAGGGCAAAAATGTTTATAAAGAGAGATAGAAAAATCCTGTTCTTGAGTCAAATCAAAAATATATCATCATCTTGTAACTTTATTGCGCAACAAATTTTTAGCAACAAAAAATGGCCACTTATTTTCCTCAAACACAAAGGATGAAAACATAAGAAGAAAATGTCCATCATTTCCAATGATTATTAAAAACAACATTTAATGAACTTCTCAGTAAGGCCGGGTTTAAACTAAATTACATAACCGGTTTCAACTCTCCTTATTTAAAAAACATATTTTTAATATTTTAAAGTAAAGAATTAAATATTTCCATAAAATGCGCTCAATTTAGAGGAGCAAAAATGTATTTGTCACCAATTCTGCAAGTTGTTTGGTCAGTAATGTCATCCTAAATACACTCCAGCTGTTAGATACACAATGTTAAAAAGAATCCAGGAAATCCCACTGATTTTAAAGAATATATATTTATGATGGAGCAGAAAATAAGGATTTAGCTCCTAAAAAAGCAAAAAATTCTGTCCCTCACAAACCCGTTGGTACATCTTCCAGAAGCTCTTCTACCCCGCCCCCCTACCACGACCATTATGTAAATTCTTTAAAAATCATAAAATTTAAAATTTGACAAAAAGATTACCATTTTATTAAGTCAAATTAAACGTGTGGATCAGCTGTTGAATGCTAGAAGAGTTCACAAGAACAAAAACCTTTTACTGGTTGTGATATTTTGAACAGCAACAGTTTAGTTTTCTTCTGAATTTCACCAAACATACCTTTTCATTATGAGTTCAAACAAACTATGTGGGAACTTTCAGACTAGAGTGACATGAGGATGGATTCAAACTGAACTGTCTAAGGTTTGCAGTCCAGTTCTTATCTGTGTTCTCCTAGAACGCTAAGGTCATCTATTAAAGGAGGGGTCACTCATTTTGAATAAACATAACCAACAACAACCTTGTTCTCCGTCTTTCAAACAATTAGTAACAATTGTTCATCACAGAGTAGCGTATCTCTACTTAGAGATGATCTTTGTTTTGGTGAAGCCAACACTTCTAATGATCTGGATCACAGGAAATGAAAACATCCTGATCTCCATGTCTGCTATGGAAAATCTACTCAATCACAAGAAGTGATTTCACTGTAACAAAGTGAATCTTTACATTAAATTGGTGTGGTGATACAAATACAGCTAGATTGCAATCTTAAAATTGTAGGTATTGGAAAAAAAAAACTACTTATTTATAGTTATGTGAGTAAATTTAATTTTGTAATTTTGACCTCTGCAGTTTTTAGAAAACCCTGGTGAGCAAGCAACCCTCCGATTGAAGGAATGGTACAGTCCAAGTATAGCTTTAACACTGCCGATGGCGCTGGCGAGACCTAAATAACACACGTTCTTTGACATACCGTAATTTCTCCACCGTTTATGCGATCAACGTGAATCAACCGTTACTGATGTGGAGAAAACCGGCTTTGCACCAGTATGCAACATTTTACATTACGCATCGATATAGATCAAAGAATGTCAACACTGGAGGTCCGGAGCTTCATGTCCAGAGTTGACATTCTTTTGAATATGGTAACTCATCAATCGTTGACACAATTGAGCAGCTTTACAGTGGTGAAGTGTTTACGCAATCATCATGAATTAGTTCATTCTGCTGTGGAGGAAAGCGGCTTTGCACCAATATGCAACACTTTACCTTAGTGTGTCGGTACTAATCTGATATGAAAAGCAGCTTTTCGCTGCATCAGAATCAGCTGATCACGTAGATCGCGTAAACAATCCAAGAGTTACGGACGGTCAAAGAGCGTGTGTTATTTTGGTGTTGCCTGCAACATCTCTGGTGTTGGAGGGTTGAACCGTACCAAGAAAACAAAGTGTAAATATATGGATTAAGACATCACCATAAACCACAGATTCAAATTCATCTATAGATTTGATTATCCTCCCACTGTCGATTTTTCAATGTGTGAAACTTAGGCCATTGAAGCAGACTGAATGGACAAAAGGCAGCTGGCGTGGTTTGTTCTGAAGAATTTCCTTCAGAACCATCAGCTAAAAAAATCAATAACCATTTTTTATATTTTATTTTTTTTACCATGTTTGCTGGTTCTTGCCTGACCTGATGGGCACATCTTTTGCGATATGCATATTGCAGAGCTGGATATTGCGATAACGATAAATTTGCGGTATATTGTGCAGGCCTAGTGGCGTTTATGGCTCTCTCGGCCAAAAAGGTTCCCGACCCCTGCTATACACAAAAGGTCACTTCCATCGAGTGGGAACAGGAAAAACAGGCAGGTTGGCGCTGCCAGATGACCACGACCAGTGATCTCCAACTTAATTCACGTCTATCAGAAATGTTGCACAAAAAAGTTGCTAAAAGAGTTGTAAGACTTTTGACAAATGTAAACAGGATTTAATGAATGAATGCCCAACAAAGCGACGCCTTTACCAGGATTACAGACGGCTCATCTCAACTGTTGAAGATAATTCTACAATGAAGAACGTTCAAATACCTTAAAAGGTCCAATTCTGCAGCCACACACCCTAAAGGGAGGAGGTACAATCAGTCTCTTCAGCTGCAGCACCTCTAAAACTAAGTTAAAAGCATCAAATGAGCCAATATTACTGAAACTGATTGACCATTTGTTTGGGGTCTACACATTTTTGCCTGTGCATCAGAAGGTGCTGTAGCAACTCAACCAAAGCAGCTGCTTTCTGCTTAGAATTCCCTTCAGGCAGCGGTAACACAGTTAACTCTGTCACATCTTTGTGAGCTGCTAAAGCATTTCATTTCCCTCAAAGAAACCCTGAAAGCCGGCATCTAAACACCTTTGACACCGACCTGATCACCAACAATCCACAAAATATTAAACCGAGAAGCAAAAGAAGAGCCGGCTGAATTTCAGAGGTTTATCTCAGACCAGCTTTAGTAGTGCTGGTGTGAAATGAGATTGTGGTACAGTGGTCGGACAAACACCAGGCATCAGGAACAGGAGCTGGAACCCCGACAACAGCAGTTCATGAAGTTGTAAGTCATCTATACCTCCTCAGACAGTTTCAGCAAGCGCCAAGAACAGACGTCTGGACATCTCATCTGACATGTAGTTACACATTAAGAGTTTAAGCAATCGGCATGTACACCCCCTCACTCAAACTTACTGGAAAAAAGGCTTATCACTGTTTGCTAAAGCTTGATCAGAAAGAAACACCAAACCCAGTGAACTAACAGCTAAAAATCCCTTCAGTTTACATTTCAAAGTAAAAGAAATTAAGCTTAAACATTTCAGACACAAGCCCTTAAAGCTTCAGATTCCAAAAACAACTGATATATGTTCCTTATATACGGTTCTGTTGAAGTTGAAGAGGAAAAACCTGCTTCACTGTTACTGTTATTTACCCTGAAAGGTCCTGCCTCGTCACCGAACACACAAACTGACGTATCTAGTTGTTTTTTTTCCTAAATAAAACCTCTTTCAGTCTCTGTTAAACATATTTATTCAGTTCTTCTGCAACAAAAACAACTGCAGTCTAGTCCAGAACCTGTCCAAAACCCTGTGGTTTCCAACCACTGCACCAAAACGTTTTCATTAACATTTTATTATTTATGACAGGAAAAACATGAGTTAAGATGCATTTATAAATGAAATAAAGCAGAAATCTCTGACCCAGAAAAGTTTGTAAACAGAAAGTAGACCTTTGATTTATAGCCTAAATTATTGGTTCAGATCTTCCAACATTGTGTCTATTCTGACTAAAACAAATCATGTCACGTGATCCGGACTCTGAGGTCATAGAAAGTAGGGGTGCAACGGATCACGGATGATCTGTGATCCATATGGATCACTAGACACGGTTTACCGCGAATCCCCCTTGTGCGCACCTCACACGTGCATCATTCAAATCAATTGTCCGTTCACACCAAATGCAATTCATGCATCAAACTCGTGTACACCGTCTTTGTTTTTAACAAGCTTCAAATCTATGTTTTGAAGCTTTAAAAAAAAAATAACCGTAGATTTTTCTCCCATTTTACTGATATGAAAAATTATCTTAACCAGGACTCTAAACCCTTGACACGATCCAAACCTCGAGTTTGGTGATCTGTCACACCCTTGATAGAAAGTCAAACCAAACCAAAGGGTGCCGTCAAAGCTTCAATGCCAGCAGAGACTCAACATGTGGAGTAAGGCTGCCCAAAGCTGATCCCGGAGCTCTACCCCCCTGACTGCATCACAGCTGCCATACACTATGCCCTGCTGTTCAGGCGTCTCCTCATTCTGACTGAACACATCTGATCCAGGTAATCAGCGGCCAGACGTGCACGGAGACAACAGAGAGGGTGGAAGATCTTAAGGACCAGGGTTGGGCGGTCCTGATATGGAAGACGGTTGTTTGGCAAATACTCCAGAAAACTGGGAAAACGTCGATGACTGCTGCGCCAACAGAGCAACGTCTTTGGGTGGAGACAGCGTGAAAGGGGTGGACCCCTCCCTTACAGGAAAAACGAGACCTGATGCATTAGTGGATGCAGTTCTAATGCAGAGATAAGATTCTGCAACCACAGATCATCCTGGACCTCCACCGTCCATAAAATAAATGAACTGAACATCCTCAGAGATGACAATATTTGCCTCGGAGTGAAGATTTGTTAGAGACCAGCTCCAGAATCTGTGTGTGAAGATGATGGGATGGCCCGCCAGTGGTCCTGATCACAACAACACAGAACACCTGTTTGGATGTGCTGCTTGTGCCAGAACGACCACCACCACCACACCGCCAAACTACAGAAAAGACGGGGACAATCCCACACTGCCGACACTACAGCTTGTTGAATAGAACCCTTTAACAGTTTCTTCAAATGTCAATCATTCATTTCACCAACCAGGAGTCAATGGCGGAACGGAGCGGAGATTTGGCAACTGTTTTGGGCCAAAAACGCACAATCCTTACAAGAGACAACATAGCTTTTTAAAGACCAGCTGATGGGGGAAGAAAATGGGTTTGGGTGTTTTTAACATCTTTTTGTGGCATTTGTTTGCTGATGGAGAACATATATTAAGAAAAGTATGTTTTATATTGCATTTCTGGGTATTTATTGGAATCTGTGTGAATCAGGAGCAGATTAAAGAAAATTCTGTTCAAAAAAGTTCATAGCTGTGATGTAGAAACTACAATTGTCGGGCCACAAGCTCCGTGCTCCGCTCCATTCTCCACACTCATCCCAGATCCAGGTACGTTGTCCGCCTGTAATGTTAGGTTGGGGTTATGAGGGGCAGTAAGCTAGTGGGAGAGTGAGTAAACTAGATTGATAATGGGAAGAGGAGGCAGGCTCCATGCCAACACAACTGAGAGGTGAGTTTAAATCCTGCTGCACAGAAGAAACTATGTACTACAAAACAATACAGGACTTTTTATTAAGGCTAAAAAAAAGGAATAATCATAATTAAAAGACCACTAGAAACGCTTTTAAAAAGATCAAAAGATGATCAGAGTGGGTATTTAGAGATTTTTCAACAAGAAGCATCATTACTCCAAGAAAATTGACACACAATGTCATAAACTTTTTCTAAAATATACGTTCTCACACCAGATTTGTAAAAGCAGAAGTGGTGTTTGTTTGATGGAAGCAAAGACTCAAAAAAAGACAAAACTTGATTTTAATAACTTTGGTCTGTGAATGCAGCACACAACAGGCCTGTTACTGTGGCTGCTGCAGCCATGGACCCTGCTGGGTTCCACCACTGAATGCGACAGCTTCTGGAGCCATTTCAACCCAATCCTGAGCCCGAACTGAAGTCTAAAGTCTGGAAAAGCCCGTTCTTCATCATGATCACTGCCAGAAGTCCAGCTGGCACAAAGATGGTAGTCCAGACAACTGACAGCTCAGTTACAAACAAAAAGGCCTCTTCTAGATCAAGACAGCCTCTAAGAAAAGACGTTGGGGGTTAAACACGTGCAGCCACCTGTACATAAAAAGGGAACATCATTTTCGTTTCATTAAAAAACATTCCGAGTTCAGTAGGATGACCTGCAACAGCGTGCTAGCTTACGTGATAATGTTAGCTAGCAAGGTGAACACACAACTAGCGGCAGAATTTGCTTTGACAACAAACGCCACACATGACAACCAGCTGGATGACCGAGAAACACCCGCACAGTTCCACGCTGGGCCACGGCAAAAAGGTCCCCGACTCAGAAACCGGTGGGGACCGACGGCTCTCCAGTTCCAGCTAGCTAGCTTAGCTAGCCGCAGCCATGCCTCTCTCTCGGGGAACACGTGGAGTGAACACGTGATGTCTCATAACAAATCTGCTCATTTTTAGCGATTAAACGAGCAGATGTTTCGCGTTAGGTCGCGATTTGAAGTAATGCCAGAAGTAGTGGGAAGCTGGCGTGCTGTTAAGACTGCAAAACAACGTGGTCGCATTTAAGCTAAACTAGCTAAAGGGCTTCGCGTCTGACTAGGCCAAAGGGGACTGTCTGCTTTGTTAGCTGGTTCAGCTGCTAACCAGGCTGCCAGGGTCGATCTTTTTTCTTTTTTTTTAACGAACTGATGCAATGTGTGACATGGGCGGGTGTCTCTTCGTGTCTGACGTGGCTGTAAAGCAGCATCTTTTGAGCTAAAGGCCCCCCTGAAGGTAGAACTTAGGTAAACAGCGTTAAACTAGCGGTTTAAATGTTTGGTAAGCAGAGAGGGAGTGTGAGCAGCAGGAGAGATGATGAAGCAACTTCAGCTGCAGCCTGATCAAACTCCAGATAAAAATCCTGACTTTGGAAGGAAAAAAAGAGAGGGGGGAGGAACGTTTGCACCAAACTTGGAGCATCCAATAGGCTGAGGAACATTTAAAAGATTGACTTTAGCCCAGAAAATCAGCAGCATTTTATAAATGAGGTGGGACCAGATAATCACCCCAAAATAGTTTAACAGATTTCAAAATAAAGATATTTGAATGTTTAAAAGTTGGTGTTTTTTTTAGTTAACTTTTGGCTTGAGTGACTTAAAAAGCCCCGCAGGTCGTCAGGGTGTGACCACACCTGAGCACACGCACACACACACAGCTCTGACAGCCGCCTGATGATCCGCATGGAGGGGGTACGAACCGAGCGCTGCCTGTCCGTTCACGCTGACCACCGTCACCGCCGTCACTTTCCGGGTCCACGGGTTCACCTTGGGCGGGGGAGCCTCCGTGAACTCCTTCTTGTCGCTTTCTTTGCCTCCTTCGTCGCTCGTTTGCTCGTCGCTGTCACCGCCGCCTTTGCTCTGCTCTACCGCCTGTTTGGAGGTCTGCTCCCCCGCGCCGGTGGTGGTGGTTCCTCCCTGCCCGGGGCTGCAGTCGGTGACAGCCGCCTGCCGCTTCGTCCCGTCGCACCGGCCGCCCTCCTTCTCCGGCTCGCTGCGAATCACTTTACCGTGCCCCTCGGCTTTGGCAAGCGGGTTGCCGGGCAGGAGAGTCTCCACCTGAGTGGCCATTTCCCACCACCGTCTTTCTTCCCCCCTTCAGGATTACAAGTCCTCCCCCCGCCGGCCCTAATGTGGCTTCAATTCAGGGAAAAATGTCGAGCTGAACCGCGGAGTCTACCGCTCCTCTGTGGCTCCCAGACCGCAGGAGCTCGTGCCTAAGCCGCGGAGGAGTCGGCGCCGAGTTAAAGCATATAAAAACACAGAAAAAAACGCTCAGGATTAAACCTTATCTTCAGCACTAGCAGCAATATGGATGATCCCCCACCACGCGATAGAGTGGCGCGCGCACGTACGTTTGAAGGGGGAGTAGCCACGCAAGCGCGGGGGCGCGCATTGACGGTCAGAACGTAATGACGCCTTCAGGAGTTGCTCGTTTTTTATACCACCGCTGAGAAAAATACTATTTCAAGTTTTTACATTTTAAGTGGGTTTTTTTTATCACAAGAGTTTTTATTTATTTTTATTTTTTCCACCAAGAATGACACTGAAAACAAATGACAAAAGTAACTGACCATTCATACATAAACAAATAAACAAACAAACAATTAATAATCCTGCTGGGGGCTTTGACTATATTACCCTAACCCAATTAATCAAGCCTTCACCAAATCCAAATGCCTTCATATTATATTGGAGGAAGCTCTCTATCAAATACTTTATGAGCATCTGATATATTATGTTGTATCAAAGAAGTGTTTTCAGTTTTTGTAATCTCCAGTGTTTAGCGGTGTAGCATTTTTTTATATTTGAAGAAATATTATGAGAAAATAATAAGCTTAAACTTGCTGTTCTGCTTACTTCTTCATTTTAATTTGTGGAAAATCAGGAGCAGACAAAGAATGCAGTTGGGAAAAGCTTGTAGCTTTGACATAGGTGCTACAATCTGCAGGCCACAAGCTTCCTGCTCCGCTTCATTCGATGCATCTACTTGCAGACAATTAAATCCATGTACGTCTTTGTTTTCCCCATCTGGGCTGGGATCTGAATCCCAGCTGGATAGCTCTGATATTGCTGTCCTTTTTTTGTTGCATCTGTAATTTTAGGTTGGGGTTGTGAGGGGGTGTAAGCTAGCAGGAGAGAGTAAACAAGTGGATGATGGGAAGGGGGCAGGCTTACCTACACCAACAATCCTGCCCATAATTTGAGAGTAAATTTCAAATGAACTCCTGCTGCTCTGCAGAAAATACGTCCTAAAAATGACACAAGTGTTTTGATTTGGACTAAAATTCCATAATCATAGTTAAAGACTACTGGGAACAACAGACCAAAAGATGACTGAGAGGGACTTGGATTAAGGTAAATGTTAAGGAAGGTGCCTTTGCATTGCGTTTTGTGTTATTTTTTTTTTTTTTTAATTTATTGTTGCCAACAGTTTCTTAAAGTGAGTGGTTGTATATTTTCTGTACAAAAACTAAGCCAATAAATTAAGTAAACAATTTAATGAAAATCTAGAGTTTAAAATAAAGTTCTAAATAGAGAAGTTGCCTGTCAGTAAATGATTTGTGAAAATCTTTGAGAAAAAACATTTGAAAACTTGTCATCATGTTGAACCATAAAAATATACTTCTAGTGAATTTAAAAAAAACAATGTTCAAATCTAAATTGAAACATGTGTTGTGTATTATAATCTTTTCACTTAGTTTTTATGAAGAGAGGACAATTTTTATTTTTATGTGAATTTACCAGCAAAAGTGTTGTGATCACAATATTCTGTACTTGTTCACACACAAAATTGGCTATTCAAGGAATACATTAAATTAAAATGTAAGAAAATACTGTGTGAAGGTTTTCTATTCACTTTCTTTCATCGTCGCAACTGAGAACCTGAAACTTGTTTCTGCCCGGCGTCTAAAATTCCCGATTCCATTAAATGTACCATGGAGCCCCCACTTCTAAGTTGGCCTTGACGGTGAAATTCCAGTCTGACAAACTACAGTAACAGTCGTTGCTCACAATTTCCTCAGTTTGTGATTTAAAATAAAAAAGAAACTCCGCTGAGAAGAGGGACTCAACCTTTCTGCACGTGTCAAGAAAAAGTACACGTGCGTACTCACGTCACTGTTCAGATTGTAGAAAAAACGTACCATTACACCTTTTCTGTGTTTTTTTTTTTTTTTATTTGGACCTAATGCCTGTGCTGGGGAGGTCCTTCATTTTACTTTCTCTGCTTTCAGACACTTTTGGTTTCTTCCTTTCCACCCATTTATGCATACATGAAGTGTGGTAAATGCACCAATAATCAATTTCTATTCATTATATGTCTTTGTTGGATTTTTACTACCCCAACTGACCAGAAACATTTACGAGAGCAACTGCAGCTGTGAGCGTTAAACGTTCGGTGCAGAAGCTGCAGAAGTGAGCAGGACTCCTGCAGAGTTTGTGACTAAGTCCTGAAGTACGCTGTCAGCCAGGAACACGTGGATTTCTTGTTGTAGTGAAATGCTATAGATCATGTGAAAACAGCACTTGTTGTGCGCGAATGACAGGATAAGGAACAGGCGTGCAGCAGGAATGTGTTGCAGAATAACTTTAAACTGAATGAGATCTAAAAGCTTCCAAAGTGTCACTAACATGTTCCTTTAAAGAACACTTTCCCAGATTTTCCTTTCAAAAATACTATAAAAAAATCTTCCAAAATGACCCCCCACTAACAGAGACTTGCAGCTTATTAAGCAGCACAGTTGCTTGAATCCATACATCCAATAATAAAAGTGAAATCATTGGCTGCATTTCAAAGCACAAGGAAACCCTCGAGTATATCTGCCAGAAAGAACAAATGTCTTCTCTCACTGGGAGAGTTAGACAAAGACAGGACCGGCCTCCTGTGTGTGATTGCAGCAACGCCTCTGGCTGCTTCAGTCACATGACACTCAGAAAGTTGGTGCAACAATTGCAGCTTATATTCCAGCCGATGCAGAAATGACTCAGTGTTTTGGCTTTAGAACCTTAAACAGAACCTCAATGATTCAATTTATGCAAGACTTTCCATTCATGCTGGAATACCTGGCTAGATGTTTTCATCAATTTGCCCCACTGCTTGGCAGGAGTTTGTTTATTCCCGGGACTTGCTAAACTCTCCATGACATCAAAACAACACAGCAGAAGCAGTTCCAGCATTCAGGAGTCAGCAGGCCTCACAGGGCAATCCTCCACACAGGGGAAAGGGTCTAAATATCACTTATCGTCCTCAGCAGTCATTCACACGTTTACTCATGTGAAATTTGGTTCCCACATGACTGCTGACTCGTCCCACCACTCTACGTAACCTCCTGCAACTCCCCCTATCCAAGTTATTAAATACTTTGCAATTTTCCCCCTAGACCAGTCAGTCTGCTCACACATGGACCGCTTTTAATATGAAATTATAATATGTAATAATAATAATATTAGACTCAGTCTGGATGTTGTTCTGGACATCCGGTTCATTACAAAATTTAACTGAGCTCGTTGTTCGTTAGGAAATATGACAATAAATTAAACTCTGTCAAAAATGAAACAGATTTACTGCAAATTTGTTCAGAATGTAACCAAATAAACAATGATAAACCTATGTGTTGCTATCTTTAGTGGTTATAGAAATGTCATTAATGTATGTAGTGTGTGTGCTTGAAGTGGAAGCCTTTAACTGCAGAACTGTGGCTGATGTGGAGATTTGCTGCTTGACTCATGTTTTGTTTTCCACAAAGCTACGAGAGTTTGCTGTTTTTCTGAATGAAACTCCTCCTTATCCCGAGAAGTGAACAAACACGTCTGAATGTCTGATGGCTGAGGTGTTATCGTTGGCTTTTTGTTAAGCTGCGGCACCGTCACACACCCTCTGACCGCTAAATCTCTTGACACACATACCCCAAAGCCTGTGCGTTCACATTCACAGTCCCCTCTAGGTGAGGACATGATTACAGGAGCCTACGCCCTGCTGAGGCCCCACACTGTAAACAGACTCAAATGTTGTTCAGTGGCAACCCATTCACCGTGTCTGGTGAGGCTGGTGAAATGTAAAACTCTCTGGCATTGTCAGCACAGCGGTGCTTTGTAGCGTCGCCAGTGAAACGGCAACGAGCCACCGGGATGAAAACACAGATCAGCAGCTGGTCAGCAAATCACAGCTGAAAGCCTTTAAATGGTGGATTTGCCTTGTAAGCAAGATGAGTCTGGGGGGCTTTTGTGCAGCCGATTTGTGGAGTAAGAGTGAGATTTCATAACTATTTAAAGCGGTCCAGCTAACGGTTTCTCACTGTTTTCTGACCTTTAATTTAACTTTGACTCAAACTGCCAAAATGACAAAAACTCTTTTTTTTTTCAAGACACAATGAATAGAAACAAACATAACACAGGAAATGATCCAAAAAATAAACATTCAGGATTGTCTTATGTCATTTTTTTAGTCATTGAGTTATATAAAAAAAAGTTGATGTTTTATAATTTCATAAGATGCAGAGTTTATCTCTTTTTGTTTGAGTCAAAGGGAGGGAGGGGCTCTTTCCTGGACTAAATAACCAGCCTGTTCCTTTGTGATTGAAAGTCAAGTGAATTTACATTTATTTTGAAAATCACAATCGCAAAGTCTGGGGAAAAGCACGACACATGATCCTAGTTTCAGCCTGATATCTGCAGTAGTTCTTGTGATTGATTTCTTCCAGATGTCTAATGCTCCATGCATATGACAAACATGTTTAGTTGGCACATATTTTGCAATAAACAGACATGTTTGTATTATAATTGTTAAATAGTTGTTGTTTTTGAGTTGAAGTTACTGCAGTGCTTCCATTTTATTGTGAACGCAGCAATGAGAATCCATCCATCTATCCATCCATCCATCCATCTTATCCATCCATCCATCCATCCATCCATCCATCCATCCATCCATCCATCCATCCATCCATCCATCATCCATCCACAATTGCAGCAGAGCCACAGACCGAGCATGATGTCTTGCAGCATGACGAAAGATCTTCAAACAAATACAGACGGCTGCAAACACTTTTCAACGTAGCGTGGGGCTTCGGCTAAAGATGGAAAGTTCAAACTTTTGTTTGGTCATGTTACTTTCCTGGTGGTTTTGCCAAACATAATGATTGTGAATCCTCTTAATATCATTACAAACATAATGATATGGTTAACTTACTGTTTGAGAAAAATCAGGAATTTGTGGGTGAATGAAGCCTGATGGAAACCTTTGCAGTCCACCTAGTGGTTTCTCCAGGTGAAGACCCTCTGGCTCACGATGTTCCTGTTCCAGACCTGATGGACTGTAGCGCAGGAGAATTAACAGCACAGACTCAACACTAGAACCTGCACATTCACATAAAAAACATGTGAAATCTTAAGAGAATTATTTCTAAAATCCTGTTGCAGCAGACTGTTTTATTTTAATATCTCTTGCATTTTTTTCTTTCATTAAGGTTTCCTGGAAAGACAGAAAATGATTATTACAGAGAACAAAAGATATAAAGAAATAGAACATCTTTGTCATGATCAAAACAAGGTGGCATGGCTGGAGTTCTTGATGAGCGTGAGGGATTCAGCTTCTGCTCGCGGCGGATGAGGACTCGGGTGACTCTCGTGGTAAAAGCAGACCATCAGTTTTAACGGACTGGCGAAGAATGCTTGAGTGGAGTCTCCTTAAGTAGCAGGTGCGTGGATGAGGTGGAGTACAGCTGAAGTCTGGAGCCAAGGGGCTGGGAGGGGAGTAACTGACAGACCACCATGACAGTACCCCCTCAAACCACCTCAGGTGGTCCAGGGCCTTGTCCGGGTGAGCCGCGGTAAGAAGCGGAGATGAGGAAGGGTCGAGGATGAGGCACGGGGGGCCCATGAGCGTTCCTCAGGTCCGTACCCTTCCCAATCCATCAAGTACTGAAAACCCCGACCACGGCGGCGAACGTCCAAAATCCTGGAGACCGTGAATGCCGGAGCGCCGTCGATGATCAGGTGGGCGGAGGAGAAGCGGAAGAAAGCCCGAGGCAGAAAGGGCACGGCTGTCCACAAAAGGCTTAATTTGAGAAATGTGAAAAGATGGATGTACCTTAAGGGCCGCAGGCAGACGGAGGCGAACGCAGGTGGGATTGATAAGTTTCTCGATGACATAGGGCCCAATGTAACGGGGCGACAGTTTGGGGGACGAGGATTGAATGGGGATGTTGGCACACAGCCACACCTTCTGCCCAACCTGGTACACGGTTCCTTCCATCCTGTGCCTGTTGGCCATGTGACAAGTGGCATCCTTGGTACGTAGGAGCGCCTCACGGGTTTGGGTCCAAATCAAGCTGGCGCTGAGAGGTGCTCTGGACGGAGAGCGGCAGGTCGAGGAGCTCCTGCAAGAAACAGGAAGTAGCCAAGCGAGGCTCAGGGAAATGCCAGTGGTTGTGGAGGGTGAGGATTGTGGACATACTAAGTCCAGACTAGGAGCACTCTGACCAGTGGGATTGATTCTGGGCAGAGACAGTCGGCTTTGAGTTCTTGATTGGCACGTTCAGCCTGTCCATTAGACTGCGGGTGGTAACCTGAGGACAGACTGAGGTTACTGAGGTGGCAGGCGATACGGGAACTGTGCCCCCAGTCAATGACGTCAGACTTGAGGGACGTGGGGACAGAGTGCCGTCAGGACAGGAGGTGTCACAGGTGTCCTCACCTTGGGCATTTCTGACGCGGGTTTCGATGTCCCAGGTTAGATTGCTTGATACGGGTGCAGGAGTGATGAAACGGGGCAAAGCATCATCAGAGCTGAACTTTCTGGAGAGGAACATCAGGAGGAAAGCAGTGACTAAACACCGGGTATGTAAGTTATCGTGAAGTTAAAGCGATCAAAAAAGACACACCATCGGGCTTGATGGGAGTTTAGTCTTTTGGCTATGCGTTAATAAGCTAAATTCTTATGGTCTGTCCAGACAATGAATGGGTGAGTTGCTCCCTTCAGTCAGTAACGCCCACTCCTCCAGTGCCAATTTAATGGCTAGCAGTTCCCGATTTCCAAAGTCGTAGTTACATTCAGCCGGGGATAATTTGCGGGAGTAGTAGGCGCAAGGTTTTATTTTGCCAGAGGTTTCCTCACGTTGGGAGAGGACGGCTCCTATCCCAGTGTCTGAGGCATCAACTCCGACGATGAATTGCTTGGTGGCGTCAGGTTGAATGAGAATCGGAGCATAGATGAACCGAGATTTTAAATAGTCAAAGGCTTCTTGGGCTTGAGTGCTCCAGGTAAAAGGCTTGGAGACAGAGGTGAGCTGAGTGAGGGGAGCGGCTGTGGTGCTGTAGTTACGGATAAAACGGCGGTGAAATGACGAAACCAGGAACTGTTGAAGCTTTTTAGGTGGTGGAGGTTCCCACTGGGAAGCGGCGAGCTGAGCGGGTTAGGCGAATCTGACCAGAAGCCTTGAAAATGTACCCCCAAAAACTGGATCGAAGTAAGCGTGGAATTGACGTTTCGTATAGCGTAAGTTGATTCTCGAGAAGCCTGGATAAGACGAGACGAACATCATTTTCATGTTGAATAGGATCGTGGGAAAAAACGAGTATGTCGTCGAGATAGACAAACACGAACCGGTTAAGGAAATCACGGAGGACATCATTGACAAGTCTCTGAAAAGCGGCGGGGCGTTAGTAAGGCGAAGGCATCACTGGGTATTAAGTAGTGGCCAATGAGTGTGTTAAATGCTGTCTTCCACTCATCGCCCTCCCTGATGCGTACAAGGTGATAGGCGTTTCGAAGGTCTAATTTTGTGAAGACCTGGGCCCCCTATACCGAGTCAAAAACCAAACTGATGTAGGGAAGAGCATACTTGTCTTTGATAGTTGTTATTTGGTTAAGTTCACAATAATAATAATCGATGCAAGAGAGCGGAGGTTTTATCCTTCTTTTCAACAAAGAAGAAACCAAGCGCCTACTGGAGACATAAGAAAGCGGGTGGCGGAGGAAGAGCTAAAAGCGAATATGAGTTTCCGTGGCAGTTTCTCATGACCGGAGGTTGTATAAGTGGCCCTTGAGAGACGTAGCGCCAGGAAATCAGTTCTATGGCGCAATCTTGGGGTGATATGAGTGTGCAGAACCAGCTGCTCGCATAAAACTGTTTGTATTGGACAACAAAGGACAGATGATAAATCGATGTCCTCGAGCTGAGGAATAATAGCAGGAGGAACAGGTGGAATAGCTGATTGAAGACAGTTAGCCAGACAAAACCCACTCCAATTGGAAATGCGTTGCCTAGCCCAGTAAAACTGAGGGTTGTGGATCTTAAGTCACGAATAACGCAGAATAACAGGACTGTGATGGTGATGAAAAACCGGAATAAACTCATGATGGTTGCGGGAAGTGATGAGTAACACGGGTCTCGTGCGGTGGGTGATGCATGAGAGATGTTGACCCCCCAACCCAGCGGCATTGATGGGATTGTCGAGGGACTCTATAGGGAGAGAGGCGAGCCAAGACTGATCAATAAGGCTTTCCTCAGCACCAGAGTCTATGAGGGCAGAAATCAAAGAACCTGACTGAAACGCAGCTTGACAGAATATAACAAGTTCTTTGGTGAAACAATTGACTTATCCCCCCGTGGCCTGTCTTTTACGTGGGGGGTTCGGGAGTTTAAGCGAAGTGAACACTGAGAGACTTGGTGACCTTGACCCCCACAGTAAAAACATAGCCCTTCTTCACGACGTTTGCTACGTTCTTCGGCTGAGAGGTGTGAGAGACCAATCTGCATCGGTTCATCAAGGTTTTTACTTGGAAAACTCAATGGTGGAGGTTCTAGAGTGGGGCGGTGTAGAACGGCCATGGTGGTCTTACGTACAGGATGCGGGCGTTCATGTTGGCGTTCTTTAAGCCTGATGTCAGAGCGCAGGGAGGCGGCCACAAGTTCCTCAAAAGAGGTGGCTTCTGGCTGGGTACATAAATGATCTTTTATGGTTTCATTGAGTGATTGGTAAAAAACACCCCGCAAGGCGGGATCTGTCCAGCCTGCCTCCACCGCCAGGATCACGAAATCTACAACAAGGTAGGCCGGAGATCTGTGCAGCAGCGTGACCGTAGCTCACGGCAGTGGCGTGCAGTGGCGGTTCTTGTACAAATGACGCCCTGGGTGAGCCACACCAGTAGTGCCCCCTCAGTGCCCATAAATAATGACCAAGCAGCACAATTGCTTGTATTATCTTTATTGTTAAATATTTAACAAATACAAATTATAAAAGTGGCTTGTAATTCTTACTGCTTTAAAGTACTGTTATAAAAAAATCCAAAAGTACCAATAACTTACAAGGATAACATCAGTGACAGGAGGTAGATGCACGTGGTACATCTTCATCATCTTGCCTTGCAGCAGGTGCTTCTAAATATTTTGGAAGTGCATCTAAATTGAATGGAAAAATAGAACATGTCACAAATTACTTGAACAAATATATATCAAAGTATGAGGGATTAAAAAGCTGTATATTTTATGCAATTTCTGACAAAATCCCTACAAAGTTAAATTCAAATAATACTGAGAATAAAGAGACAAAATTACTGAATACATATAATTACAAAAATATATAAATACTTGTGACAGCCGGTCATTATTTTGTGTTATGCTATTTTAATAAAAGCACAACACGAGTGAAGAAATTAATTAAAATTGGATATGAGTGAATAATAAATTTGTATTTAATGGCTGAATTTGTGCAGATAGTTTGGATTGAAAAGAAATTTTAGTATAGAGGCTAAACAATATAGCCTTAGCCTAACTCTTTGTTCAAAGTTTAAAAAGTTGTCTTAGACTAACACATAATGACATGAACAATATTTAATATCAAACATACGCTGTTCTTTTCATGTTTCTCTTGGACTTCTTTTTTCTAAATTGGGCACCCGATGGTTTTGTCCTTTTCATTTTTTACGAAAATAAACAAGTAAGCGTTTTCTGGCATCAGGTACCGCTTGCATCAGCATCAGCATCAGCATCGGCCTCGGGCTAAACCAATAATTATTATAGTTTATTTGAGAGGTTGATTGAAATTGGGTTTAAAAATAGATTCATGTTGAATACATTGTGCAATTTAGTGTAATGATTTGTGGTTTAAGTTGAAAGTACAAGTAGTTTGAGCTAGGATGATTTATTAGACTGTAAAATACTCCCAATTACCTGTTAGTTATTCACCCAGTCACCGGTGAATTGCGCCCCCCCTCTCCATTGTTTGACTTGTTATCGCCCAAAGAGTCCCGACTCCCAAAATAGCTGAGGTGGAAAAAAAAGTGGCAAGGGCGCACTTTTCAGTGTCGTGCAGCAGAGGGCGCAGTGTAAAACATTTAAAATGGGTTAGCCTATATATAGTGGTAGTTCGTGCAGGTGGAGTCTGCTGTGTTGGATTATATCTGAAATTTTCTGTCCATACTAGCTCTTAACAGTCGAGAAATGGGGTTGAGTACAGGTTTTTTATCTCTTTGTCATATGGCAGTTATATATTGTTTCACCCTTAGCTTTTCATCCACTTAGTGTTTCCCTTAGTTTTTTTTTGCAGCATAAGTTTGAGAGGAGAGGATGACCTGGGGCTGGAGTGCGTGCCGTATTGTCAGGGTGTGAATATTTAACTCTGGTTGTCATTTGATGCATTGGGTCCGCCAGCCATTCATGACCAGGCATTCAAAAAAAAGAAGTGATAAATGCCGCCCCCTACTGGATGCCGCCCTGGACGACCGCCCATATCTAAAGCAATACTGGTGGCGTGGTGGGTTCTTGGCGGTGTGGCTGGGCTGCCTTGAAGTGTGAGGATTCAGCTTCTGCTCGCGGCAGATGAGGACTCGGGTGACTCTCGTGGAAAAGGCAGACCATCAGGTTTAACGGACTGGCGAAGAATGCTTGAGGTGAGTCTCCTTAAGTAGCAGATGCGTGGATGAGGTGATGAGTCACAGCTGAGAGTCTGGAGCAGAGCTGGGAGGGGAGAGTCTGACAGGCCTGACAAATCTTAATGTGAGTTTTCTTTGGGGCAGTTTTGACACAACAATGTCATTTAATATAAGAATATTAAATATTTTATATAATTGTTTAATTGTAAAAAAGCTACATTGTTACAATGACATCTTGTTTGATATTTCATTTTGTGTCGAAATTATCTTTGTAAAAATCTTTCTTGGCTCAGACTTAATTAAAGTGCCAAAAAACATGTCTTCTCACGTATTTATTGTTATTATTTTAAGTAATAAAAAACATGCCTTGAAGAAATCAGTTAAAAGGCGTCTAATAAAAACTTTCCTGTCAGAGTCACAATTCTTCTTTAAAATCTTCAAAATCTTTAATAAGGTAGCCATCTATGTCACTTCTAAAGTTCCCTTCAGTATTAATCAAAGTAAAAGGATCTATGTCGCTTGTTCTTTTCTTAATTGAAAAATTACAGTATTTAAAGTGTCAGTCAAAGGTTTCTACAGTCTGTTTGCTGCTGATTGGACTGCAGATCACCGGCCAAACCCCAGAACAATAATAATCTTCAAAGAGCCCCACAGTTCCAGCAACATGCACTATCATGCCAAGTATTTGCACGTTTGAGGCAATAGGTGTCCTGAACCATAACACACACACAAACACACACACAGAAAACTGTGTACTAAGAATGCTTACAGTGAAGTGACACACAGTGAAGGTGTGATTAACTCCTGGGGCCTGTTTCAGAAAGGAGGTTCGACCAACTCTGAGGTTGAACTTGAACTCTGAGTTGGTCAATCGGGAGATTAACAACTCTGAGTTTTCTGTTTCAGAGAAGCTGATCCGAGTTAGGTCAATCAACTCTGAGTGGACTGATTCGGAGGTGAGCGTGAGCACCGCGACTATAAGAAGCCATTATCAATGGAGCGCAGATATCACGAGTCACCATGGCAACCATGAAAAAAAGAGGTCTGCATATTTTCCGCCAGCTGAACTTGACGTGCTGCTGCAGAGTTACAGTGAATATGAGCATATACAGTAAACCCTTGTTTTTCGCGGGGGTTACGTTCCAAAAAGAACCCGTGATAGGCAAAATCTGTGATGTAGAAACCTTTTTTTTAAACTATTGTTTATACAATTAAATACTCTATTATACATTGAAAAGAAAGAACAAAATATTTTACAGGCTCAAGCATTTGTTTCACAAATCAAAGTACTTCAGAAAAGGTTTTTCAACAAATAACCTCTGTACTGTCCTGTCAAATAATAATTTTAATCATCAATGTGAACAGAAGGCTTCAAATCGCGGAGATTAGCCCCGCCCACCGCGACCCGAATAATTGGATTAAACGGGAGAAAATTTAAAATGATTATGAATAAAATACAAAGTACAGTCGGACAAATAGGCTACGTTCACACTGCAGGCTGAAACGACCCAATTCCGAATTTTTTGCCCCTAAGCGGCCCAATTCCGATCTTTTCATGACAGTCTGAATGACACAGTTCCGATCTTTTCAATTGCGACCCAGGCCACTTGGGTTTGCCGTCCTGATTCCGAATTGTAGCCGTTCTTTTCAATTGCGACCGCCGTCTGACCATAGTGACTCAGGTGTATTTCACTGCTGTTCAGACTGAGCCGCTGCATCCTGACTCTGCAGTGTTTTCTCTCTTTGAAGCCCGCGGTGCAGCTGTGTTTGTTCGGGAGAAGAACATAGGCTACGTTCACACAGCAGGGCTTAATGCTCAATTCCGATTTTTTGAAAAAATCCGAATTGTTTGCTAGACCGTTCACATTTCCAAGTAAATCCAAACTTTTGTGATCACCAGTGTGACCGTGACACGACCCAAACGAGACCCGCATGCGCAGAAGCCAGAAGAATACTCAACGGTGAACGACTCACTTGTTGTTTGCGGTGCAAACGTTAACAATGGATGTCAACAACAGTGTTGTCAAAAGCGGAGCTCTTTTTGTAATATTAAATTTATTTTCACGAAGGAGCAGCACAATTACAATCTTCTTATTTTAAGAAGGCAATGGAGTCGGGATGGTCTGTACCCACTGTAGTGGAATAGGAATGTGTTTGTGTTGGGGCCGCGCGCCCGCGTGTGTGTGTGCAAGCGCGTGCCGCGATAGAGAGTGGGGGGGGGGCAGTGTGGGCGCGCATTCATGTTGTGTGTTACGGAGGAAGGAGGACGGTAATAGAAGAAGGTTTCCCCCAGAATAAATGCTATGGACTCTTTATTAACCCGTTCTGGAGAATCTAAGGATCAGAACAGGGAGGAGGAGGATCGCCTCGGGTCCCCCGCGCTTCTGAGCACGGTCGGAAAGGGGAGAGAGGAAAAAAAGTCATCGCGGGAAAGGTTCAACACCACGCTCTGTCATTTATCTGGAAATTTTTTCAAAAACCGCCCAGTTGCGATATGAGCCCTGGAGTTTGGCCTGAAAAGAACGATCACCCCGAATATTAATCCAATCAGTGACCTCCCTTCCCTTCCACTGACTGGTCTCAGCAGCATCGTCCACCATGGTTGATGTTTACGTTCTCGTTCCCGCCTACTTCTACGCAAAATGATGACGTTTGTTGCGTGTCGATGACGTACGGTTTGGAATCAAGTCGCCTGGCCGGTCAGACGGCGGTCGCAATTGAAAAGAACGGCTACAATTTGGAATCAGGACGGCAAACCCACGGGGCCTGGGTCGCAATTGAAAAGATCGGATCTGTGTCATTCAGACTGTCATGAAAAGATCGGAATTGGGTCGTTTCAGCCTGCAGTGTGAACGTAGCCATAGTGATAGACAGATATCGCTCTTTTTTCTATGAGTTTTAGAGAAACTCGAAATCGCAAGAGATTTGCACTTACGTGATTTAAATTTAACAAGCTGTTTTACGTGCATGTACATATTAAACTGCAACGTTATTGACGCACATGTAGAGAAGAAGCGGAGTGACTTTTTAGCCAATCAGAATGCAGAAAACAATGCACGATGCAAATCCGTGAAGTAGCAAAACCGTGAAAAGTAAACCGCGTTATAGCGAGGGATCACTGTATTCCAGAAGAAAAGCAACACCTCTGCATCTGCAAAACAGAGACTGTTAGCGTGGGAAAACAAAGCTGCTCAAGTTAATGCCTAAGTTTGCATTTAAATCATTGTTATAAAATATTGGCTGTAATAACTTTTTAAATAGCGTAAGGAGTGAAATAAAAAATGGCGATATTTAGGTGTACTTTTGAAGTGTTATTCCTGGTGTAAATGCATGAAATGCTGCATAGTGTACAGAACCAATCTGGGGGAAAATGCATTTAACGTCTGTAATGTTTAGAGGACTTTTTTGTTAACCTTCCCCTCTAGCAAACGTTGGTCAGTTTAATATTAATACATGCAATTGTGTTTTCAAAAGTGAACTTTTGTCTACGCTTGTATTGATCGAGTGGTATAGGTTTATATGGGATTAAGAAAGTAAGCAGTGCTAGCAAATTGTCTTTCCAAAAAGTAATTGTTACATTAATCTAATTCAATGTCCCTGATTTCATTTTCATGTAGATGCAATCCTGCAGGAATTAAAAGAACAAGGCAGCAGCTAAAAATGAAGTATAAAAACATAATTCAATCAGGTCAAATGTGAGCATGTCATGGATGTAGGCTTTGTTGACAATATTTGACATATGAAACATCTACATAGCAATACATATCTAATGTTGTTTTCATTTTGTATATGTAATTGACTGCAACGAAAAACGGTAACGCTCAAACAAAAACGTATGGGGAAATGAGAAAAAAATGAGTCTTCTCAAAATCCTCGTACGAGGTAAATATAATTCTCTATGAATTAATGCAGCCTCCTCGTCTATTGGGTCCTCCAAAAAAGAACAAGCCATTCTTGTCACTTAGACCGTCTCTGTGTGACGGAAATGTGGGCAATGAAGGTTAAAGCGAAACATACCGCTTCGTCTTTAAAAAGGGGAGGGGACCGGCAGAAACTTTGAGTTTGGAGAATAAAACCTGCTCCCGACCAGGTTAGGTTCACAGCATAAGTAACCATGGACACTGACTCCGAGTAAAAGTTACCTCTCTTTCAGAAACGGGTTTGACTTACTCTGCTTTCTCTGGTTTAACAAACCTCCCATTCTGAAACGGAAAACCCAGGGTTTCCCTGATTTCAGGGTTAACGCACTCAGAGTTTACACTTAACCTCCTTTCTGAAACAGGCCCCTGGTCTCTGAATGAGAGCCTCTGTTTCTGAACATGCATAAGGACGCAGTTCATTTACATCTGTTTGCTAAAGCAGGCACTGAATGAGTGAATTGACTCCATTGTTTGACGCTTTACAACACCATCAGAATGCCAGAGTGCATTACAGCAATGAAATGATTGATGAATGATTGATGAAAATCCAGTAAAATAATCAAGAAAATCAAATTAAGCAAAATAACCAGAGCAGTAAGGAGTGAAATTCACAAGATACACACAATAAGTAAACCCAAATAAAAGAGAATTCCACTAACTACTGAGTTTAAAAGGCCGTTGAAATAAGTTTGTTTGTTTTTTAACTAAAAATCGCTCAGGTTGTCATCTTTGCTGGAAACGGTTCAACGTTTTCAGAGTAAGAGGCTACTAATAAAGAAGCTGAATTTAGCTCAAACATTTGCAAACATTTGATCTTTTATTTATCAAACAGTGGCAAGTGTTAGTTCTGGACCTTTGCACACACTGATAAGTTACTCTGCTGTATTGAAAATATTGCTCTCCATCGGCCTGTGGACAAATCAGATTATAACAATTCAAAATTCTGTGTTTTGAAATGGGGTCTTTGGTGTTTTAACACACTCTTGAGGAATGTATTTTTTAATTTGTTTATTTTTTTTCTCTTGTTCTGTCCAACAACTGAGCAAACAGATTAGAGCTGAAGGCCTTTTGCGTTGGACAGGTTTTACTTTCACAAAAAGGGGTTATAGAACTTCAAGAAACCAGAGGATAGATTTATATTAACCCCTTTCTGTTGTATTATTTTTTATTTATTTGTTACATTTAGTGTGTGTGGGGAGGAAGAGGGAAACAATGTGAGAGGGGGGGTGGATGAGAGTAAAAGGAAGAGAGGTGAGAAAGTGGGGGATACAAGTACTGATTTGAATAAGTTATTATTTTCCTCCTCCCCCGCCATATTATCTGAGCCCCCCTCCCCAACCCCCTCAGTGCCCTCCCCCCTCTGTGATGGGGAGGGAAAGCCCCAGAGGATCCCAGCCAGCCAGCCCCCAGGTCCGTCCCACCCATGCACCCTCGCACACATACTCACAATCTTCTGGTTACCACCCCCGTCGCCATGCAGTAACCCCCCCCCAGCCGACCGACCCTCCAGCGCCGCATGCCCGACCATCACCACAGCCGACAGGATACCCCTTGTGGAATATTTCTGATGATGGAGGACATTTATTAAGAAAATTAAGCTGATAATTCAATTTCAGAGTATTTCTTTATTCAAATTGTTGTGAATCAGAAGCAGGTGAAAAAAATGAAAAAGATTACATTTGTGACATAGAAAATACGCCGGGTGGGCCATAAGCTCTCTGCTCTGCTCCATTGGGATGAATCTATTCGCAGACAAACAGATCCGTGTGGGTCCATCTTTGTTTCCTCGCCTGAGCCATATCTTGCTCAAAACTGCATGGCTCCAACGATAATTGCAGTTTTCGTTGAACTGGAAATGTTAGGTAGGGGCTGTAAGTCAGAGGGGAAAGCGTAACAGATAGCTCAGTTACAGGTAACGGGAAGGGGGGTGGGGTTGCTTACTGTCAACAATTCTGCCCCCAAATCTGAAACGTCATTTTTTTTGTTTTTGTTTTTAATTTTGTCTAAATTTCAAACAACACAGGATAGAGGTTTACATTTTATTAAAAGAAGATTGGAATGGGACTTTACTGTAAGTGTTCATGAATTTAACGACAGGCAGCCACTTCGTGCAGCTCTTCGTCTCCATCTACTGGCAGCCAAATGCCACTGCAGTTTGTCAGAGGGACCCTGGTCTAAAGGATTCTTCTCTGGAGTCCCTTTAGAAACGACGGAACGGTTTCAGATTCAACAAATACGTGAACGACTGAATGAATCCGACATCACAGGCCTCATTTTACTTTCATACTTGTTTGTTGCATATTAAGCAATGAATAGTTAAACTTTGACAAATATATGTCACAAAGTGACAGAAAGTTTTATTTAGTTTTTCTTTTGAGAAACTCATTTTTCTTTTTTAGGATGCGTTTCTTTTCTTGCTTTATATGTACGTATTTTTTTTACTGTAATTTCCTCTTATCTGCTGAACCCGATAAAGAGTCAGTACAGTGAGGGACTAACATTCTTTGCCCTCTTTTTCGCTCATGAACTTGAACGCACACAAAAACAAGTGTTTGCTGTGTGGCTCCTCAGGATCCGGCATGCTGGGACCCGCACTGCAGGGTGTGACCGGGCGGTGACAAACGTCTCTCCGTGAAACTTTCACTTCCTGCAGACTCAGACTGGACCTCGTCGGCTTCTGGAAATGGCTCTGACCGGCAAAAGCGCGGTGGTGACCGGGGCGGCGATGGGCATCGGTAAAGCGCTCAGCAAGCTTCTCCTGCAGAACGGCGCCAAGGTAACCGTCTGCGGCTGCAGCACTTTGTTCTGGACATGGAAAGAAAGATGAAGAGAAAAAAGAAAGACAAAGATGCGGACTTCCTCTTTGATTACTTCTTGTGCGTAAAAAGTCAAAAGGAGTATGCGCAAATTACGCACTCAAGGTTATCATTTTTCCACAATATAATTAACCTGAAATTGACTAATATTTCTGTAGGATGCGTTTTTTTTTTTGCTAAACTTGAAACTTGAAACCTGAAAGCAGAACACATCTTGAACACAACGATGGCCTTCATTCTCATCGGTGGAATATTTCCACTGTTTGTTTTGCTGCTTTTTAAGAAACCAAATTTTACAGAAACAAATCTTTGATCCTAAATCAGACAATTAAAAATCATCTTTGTCCAACTTTGAGACCAACATTTATGTGGAAAAGAATCACGGGGTGTATTTTTTGCAGCTTCCTGCAGGAATTGTTTTTATATAAAAACCTGTTTAAGCTTTTCTTTTAAAGGTTATTTTCAATCACAAGTTTAAGATCAAATGAAAACGAAAACTGTCATTCATCCTAAGTGATTCCAAAGTAAAAGAAAGCTGGATTTGGTTTATCCTGTTCTGTGGGTGGTGGTGGTGGTGGTGGTGGGGGGGGGTCCTAAACTACGGAACAAACTGCCAGAAGAAAAGCCGACCTCTTGGAAAGTTTTAACGGCAAACTGTTACTCCATCTGTGTGCCTTAAAGTATGTCTGACCTTTATTAGGATTTCAAATCAATTCTTTTGATCCTTTTATCTGTATTATTTATTGGTTTGACTTACAGCACTTTGGTGGTGGAAGGTACTTTAGAAATGAATAAACGAAGGAAAGGAATTCTTTGTTATAGAAGACATTTCTCCTCTTCATCTGGAATATAGCAACTTAGACTAGATTCAAGTCTCTAAACATTNCCCAAGCTTTCAACAAAGGATTTGCCGTTTTAGACACATTAACCTTAAACAAATGTTTCAATCTGCCTCCATCTGACATATCAAACAAAAATAAACCAGAGAACAATTCACTTCTCAGATCATGATAGATGGGACACTAAAACCAAAAATGGCAATACAAATTAGGATTCAGTCTAACCCCTGATGTACAGAAAGAATTGCCTCCTCANTTTCTTCCCATCAGAATCAGCTGATTCACATTAATCGCATAACGGTTGAAGAGTAGTGGTAGGTCAAAGAGCGTGTGTTGTTTAGGCGTCAACGCCAGCATCTCCGGTGTTAAAGGGTTGAGACAGAAACTAGCTTGAAACCAAACTGGTCACATCAAGATCAGAGCAAAACTCAAAGGTCTCAAGTCCAGATGAAAATTCTGTCTGAGTGCTGCAGCTTATTTGAAAGGAGAAAGGAACAGAGTAAACTGGCTAGTCCCAATTGTCCTCCATCATGTTGTGGTACCAGAGGCTACTGAAGATTTTGGGGAAAAGTCAAGTATTTTCTCCCACTTTGGCTCAGTAAGACGGTCTCTCCGTTCTTCACCTCATCCGTCACCAGGTCGAGGACGCACTCAGCGACCTCAGATGGTCTGAAACAAAACAGAAAACAACGGTTTTATGAGAATATAGAGGCTGTAACCAGAAACCTTTAAGCAACAGAGGTGAAGTACAGACTTCTGTGCTGATTTTGAAGGAATTTGAACCCAGGACCGTTCTGCTACTGCAGTAGATGTGATGAATTACCACCACACAACTTTTTGGTCACATCTAGATGTCTCCTCAGCAGACCTTTGAGCTGATCTAAGCAGATTCCTGAGGTGTTTGTAAAAAAATATATTTTTTTCCCCATTCAATAAAGTATTTTCTTGGGAAAGAAGAGACAAATGAACCAAAAAGCAAGCAGAAGAAAATGCTCTTCAAGAGATTTATAAAAGGATCAAGTAAAGACCTACTCCAAAGCTCGCTCTGCAGATTTCTGCAGGGCACCAAGCAGGTGGGAGAACTGTCCAAAGTTTTGAGAAACTGAGGAGAAGAAGTCTGTTTGGACCCGGACAGGGCAGACAACGTTGAAGCGGATCCCATATTCTGAAGCTCTGGAGGCCGCCTGGTCGAAAAAAATGTAATTATAGTCATATAATTTTATCTTTTTTTATTTGCGTAGAGGAAGGGACATCTATACTTACTGCCATTGCTCGTGTAAAGGCGACCACTCCATGCTTGGTGGCTGAATAAGCAGGACAGCTTGGGAGGGGCTCAAGACCTTGAGGGCATAAAGGTTTTATCCAAATCAGAGTCAGATTTGAGAGATTAGTCAGTTTTATTGTCCTAAAACAGACATGTCAGAGGAGCTCAGTACCTGCCACAGATGATGTGTTGACCACGACCCCCCCTTGACCTCCGCTGAGCTTGTTCATGTGTTCCAGAGCTGCATATGTCATCCGAATAACACCTCCCTGCATAAAAAAACATGCAAATACATAGCTATTCTGTGAAGTATTGTGTTTTTTCTTAGAAATAATGCATTTGATTTAAAAAAAAAAGAATCCCATACAAGGTTTATGGAGATGGTTTTCTCCCAGTCGCCTTCTCTCAGGATTCCAGCATTGTTGCATAAAATGTTGATGGATCCAAAGGTATCTATGGTGCTTTGGAGCGCAGCTTAAAAAGCAAAAAAAAGTTTGTCTTAGACCATTTTCCTGTGCTTGTAACTGCAGCTCTGCACACACCAAAACCTTGTAGTTCACTGACCTTTTATGTCCTCGTCTGACTCAACGCTGCACTTCATAAACCAAGATCTCTCCTCTCCAAACTGCTGGTCAAGGCCGTTCTTCAACCTCTTCCCTGCGGGTTCATCAACATCAAGCAGGACTACCTGTACAGGTAAAGGTTGATGAGTAACCTGCAACCTGAACGTCTTCATGTCTTTATGATCTTTTACAGCCACATGAACAGCTCAGCGGCCCTGAAGCTGGAAGGTTGTGAGTTTTGATTCACGGTTGAGTCGTACCAAGGATACTAAAAAAAAAAACCCGTGGACCCATTGGGGGGTTAAACCGCCAAGTGGTTCCTGAACACGGCGGTCTCTGCAGCTGACCGCTCCCCTGAGGGATGGGTCAAATGCGGAGAACAATGAGATTAATGAGATTTGAACTTTGAAAGATATCCTTCACTTGCTGGCTCTTTAAATAAGAACAAGAAACTACTAATATATTGTGAATGTTTCTTCTAAACGAGAATAGTTTTCATGCAAAAAGAGTAAAAGTTTTTATAACACATATTTTACCTTTGCGCCATTTTGAAGAAATATCTCTGCTATGGCTTTTCCAATCCCCTTCGCCGCTCCCGTCACCACGGCCACTTTCCCGCCTAAACTCATCTCTGGAACCTTCAGACAGTGAAGAAGTCTGGCTGGCTGTGAATACTATCTGAAAATGAGATGAGTAAAGTATTCAGAGGGAGCGGTGTAACGCATGAAGGTAATCAGAGAACCTGCCTTTTATTGGGTGTGGTGAGAGAGAGTGGGAGGCAACTCTATGATTTCCTGTTTGAATCTTGAGTGGATGAAGAGGGAGTAGGTGGAGTCAGATCAGGTGGACAAGTTATCATGAGGCTAACGTAAACTCCATCATCAGAACCCACTGTGTCCCTTTGGGTTCCCGGGGCTGCTGGAGCCAACCCAGCTACTGTTTGGTGAAGGCAGGGGACACCCTGAAGAAGTCACCAGTCCGCTGTAGGGTCACACACTCACACCCACATATAGAGTCACCAATTAGCCTATGAACCATGCATTTGAACATGCAAACTCCACACAGAAAGGTCCAAGCTGGAGTTTGAAGCATGGCTTCTCTCTGTGGTGAGAGTGCTAACCACTGCACCACAGTGCAGTTCTAGCTGAGTTTAATAGGGAATAAAATGTTTTCTAACTAAGAACGTGTCGACCCCATTAAATGTATTATGTGGTTGCACAGACTTTTATGTAGCCCTGCAGGAGGTTCTTCTCCTGTTGGCAGGAAGACCAGGAGACCCTGGAGGAATTTCTTCTCTCGCCCTGATTGGCCTCATGACTTCTGTTGAGGAGTAGACAGCGATGGTGTCAGAGGATCCGGCTAAAACAAAGCAGGTCAGCCAACTGCTGTAGTTACAAGGATTCCAGCAGGAGGGGGGGGATGGAACCTCTATAAGTCATGCTCACTAGCTGAAATAAAAAAATTACGCTGAAGGTGATTGGTTATCCTGAGGCTGAGCCTCCTGGAGCGCAAACTAACCCCACAGCCTGGACAACTCTCAGCTGGAACCCTTACTTGCATTCATATTTTAATTCATTTACTTATTTCTGGCTCTACTCTCTTGGATAATCTAGTTCCTTCTGCAGGAGGACTTTGGATTTATAGGTTTGTTTCCCTACCTCAGTGCGACTTTCTTGATTTCTTGTTAAACTACAACATATTATAAAATGGAAACATGTCTCTGTCTGATGTGAATCTGCATCTGCCTTCCAGCTTGTGGCTCTAAACTGGTTAAATCTCTGCTGGTAGATCTGAGAATTAAATATAAATCCTGGTTTTAATAATTTCCTGTTCTATTTTACGTATGTGTTCTGTTTTGGTTTTCTCGCTTGTTTAAATTGTGAGAACTTAAATCAACCTTTTGTTGTTTTTGAGGAGCTGTTTACATAAAGTTTGAAGGACAGAACACCTCTTTATGGGCTCTTTAGCAAATAGTAAATAAAAAGAAATAAATATTACTCAGTAGAAAATGGTCAAAATAGCTCAGATTTTCTAATACAAACAAAATATTGAAAAACATTAAAATCACAAAATATTCAAGAGTTATATTTTTGGAAGTCTTTGAAAAACCTCACCAACTAGCTCTTTTTCAAATAAGAAATTAATTAGATGAGCTAATTTTTTTTTTGTATTATTCACTACTAATATGGTTCCTTTTTTTCTAACCAGGATTTTTTTTTTTTACTTTTAGTTGTAGTGGTGCCATCCCGCCACTAGTTGAAGGTGTGGTGCACCAGCAGCAACTCCTCATCTGAATTTAAGCACCAGAGAGGGGGGGGGGGGTCATAAACAAAGTTACAGGATTGCTTAGATATTTTCATCTAGTATGTAATAACTCAGTAGAGGTGGGATTACATACATTCGCTTCTTTCTTCTCCTTTTCAAACAATAAATCAAACTTGACTTTAGTTAATAATCACTATGAATCTAATGTGACCCAGATGAGTATTGTATGCATCACTGCATAAATATCTGTTCATGATTGTCAGACAATTATTTTCTTCCTACATTTATGTTAATTATTTTTTGTTTTTTTAATCAATGCATTTCATTATTTCTATAATAACTTTGATATGTCCGAGTTTGTGCTGTATTGCGTACAATCATTGCTTTAAAAAAACAACAAATAAAATCAAACATTCCGCCATTCAGTCTGTTGGTCTATTAAGATTAATAAAATATGGTAATACTGACATGTATTTATTTTTTAACAATCTTAAGTGAAACTCTGACATATTTTCAGTTTCAATTCCTAGTTCTTTGGGCTGCAGTGACCTTTCCCGCACACTGCTTTGGTCCAGAAGCTGTTCAACCTGCATCTTGCTGCCACTGAAAATCCATTTTTCTCTTTAAATTCAAACAGTCCTCACATTCCTCACCAAAGCTCTCCTCCACCTCCTGCTGGGCTTGGAAGGCATCCTTGCTTCCATGGGTAGTGTTTGGATCCGGACCTCGCTCCAGAGTCCAACCTCCAAAATACTTTGATATTTGAAATCCATATAACTTTCAATGTTTCACTGTTGAAATAAATCTCACTTTCATTCCTTTGAGATCTATCCTTATGGAAGTGACCTTTAAAGGGATCGGCACATGCAGATTCTGCAGCTCTACAGTTTAACCCTTGTGCTATCTTAGATGACCCCCCCCTTACATTGACGTGTTCTCCTTACCATGACAAAGGTGGATAAAGGTGGAAAGATTTCATGTAATCCATGGACACCAGTGAAGATCACAAATCATTGAAGAAAAAAGGTTCAGAGCACTGTCTAGTGGGTTTAGATGACCCACTCCCAACGTTAAAGTGCCTAAAATAGCACAAGGGTTAAAGACATTCTTTGCTTCCAATGTGGATAAATTTCAACTAAATGTTTTAGTTTTTTTTTTTTACAAAAAACAACCGTATTAAAGTTCTGGACTATCTGGATGTTAAACTCAACGACCTTCTGCATGTACTGCAGATGTGAAAGTTAAAATCAACCCAACTGAACAAACAATTTACTCCTCTATCTCTGAAAATGAGTCAAATATCTGAGAGAAGTAACATCAGTTCTATTCTATAGTTTATCGTCTCACACATCAGAAACAGGGAATGGCTGCCGATCAACTGCTGTGTGAACATTTAGAAGGACTTTGGTCCAATAAATGTAAATGAAAATGGGGAAATATTTCCAAATGAGGTTTGGTCTGAAATGTTGCCATCTCATTTTTGTGCCAAAGCATCAGTTTTACTGAGAACTGAACCCCAAACTTCAAGCAGATATGGCAGACATGATTGTTAAGACACCACAGATCCACATTTCCACTGGCATTTTGTTTGGTCTGGTAGCAAAGACTCATGGGACGGGACAGAGTGAGCCCACAGAGCCTTATAAAAAGTATTTTCATTTACCTGTGGAGCTCGGCTGGAGGTGAAATGACTCAGGATGCAGGCATCTTAAGGCCCGTACACACCGGGACGAATATTCGCCAGGCGTTATTCGCCAGCGTTTTTCGCCGCGTTTTTTGTGTTCACACCCAGGCGATTTTCGCTGACGATGAGCCGAGCGAACATGCAATTTCATTCCCTGACGTTAGATGGCGCTTAATGTAAACAGAAATACTCCTGTACACAAGGTGGCGCTGCGCAACTTTACGCTTCTTAAAGTCGCTTTTCACTCAGAAGAAGAGAGCAAGTATTTACGCGATTGTCAGAATCAAACAAAGAAAACATGAATATTTCCAGCACCAGTAGCTCCAACTGGTGCTTGGTTCGGGGATATTTTAGAATGTCCGACATTATTTCTTCGCGGCAGTGTAGACGCTACTTGACGTCTATCTTCTTCGCTGGTATGTGTGCTCAGCAAGGCAGTTTTGTGTTTGAGCGCCCCCAAGTTGTGTTTTACTGTAACTTCAGAAGCTCCAGACACGTGTGCAAAAGCGCCTTTCTCATTGGTCGAGTAGATTTCGACGCGACGCGTCGAAAAAAAAAAACGAACCCGAGGCGTTTTTTTTTTTTGACGCTTTAACGCGTCGCGTTTTTTCGCGTCGGTGTGCACACTCTCATTGGTGCCCTTTGTCTAGTCACGAGGCGTTAAACGTCGGCGAAAATCGCCGGCGAAATTCGTCCCGGTGTGTACGGGCCTTATTTTTATTTTTTTTTATGTGACCTAAATGTGACCATACGTAATTCTGAGATCACTTTGATCAGATTGCTAATCATCAAGTTCTACCTTTGATTGTGACCTAAACATTTAACAGCAAAAACTTTATTGATCTCTCTTCATGACTTTCAACAAACAGAGACTTTGCCTTTAGATGCGATTAGAAAACATTTGAAATGAATAGAAGACCACAAGGATTTTTCGGGAGATTTATCTCCTGAAAAACTAATTTTAATAAAGTCACACTGGCAGGAGCAGCTAGAAAACTGTGGGGAAAGTCATGTATTTCTTTCCACTGTGGTCCACCACCAGCACCTCTCCGTTCTTCACCTCCTCGGTCACCAGCTCCAGAACACACCGAGCCACGTCTGACGGCCTGAAGTTAGAAAATCAGAAGAATTAAGAGATAAACACATAAAACGTACATTTACATCGGTTTAGTGAAAGTAAAAGTTTCTGCCTCAAGGATTTTATCAGAGACCCCCGCCGATGTAAATTGGTGTTTTTGACACGTTCTTGTTCCGCTTTTCTCACTGTGGAACACATTTATAAAAGAAAAAAACTCAAAATTGCACTACATTTTTTCTTTACTCAAACTGTTGTGAATCAAGAGCAGACCAAAAAAATTTAAAAAGCTGTTTAAAAAATATCTTATGTGACATAGAAAATACGCTGGGAGGGGTACAAGCCCCAGTCCATTCTGATCATCCACTGTCACACAAACAGATCCATGAACGTCTTCGTTTCCTGGTCTGAGCTGGAATCTGGATCTAAACTGTACAGATGGATAGATCCAAGGTTGATCCCCCGTTTTAAAGCATTGCTAATGTTAGGTTGGGGGTGTGAGGGGCTGTAAGCTAGCGGGAGTGTGTAAACAGAGAGCTCTCAGCAACGCAAAAGGAAAGGGGTTGAGCTGCTCCACACCAGTGGTCCCGCCCACAATTTATGGGGGGAATTTCTGATGAACTGCTGCCACTTTGCAGATATTATGTCCAAGAAAACCACACAGGTTTTCTGATTTTGGCTAAAAACTGTATCATCGTATTAAAACGATCACTGGGAACACTTTGAAAATAGATGAAAAGATATTCAGAGAGGGTCTTTAACACTAAGAGCAAAAAGTAAATTGTTATGAACAGATGATTTGTGCCATAGTTGACTTATAATCTGCAAAAAGTGAAGCCTCCATGGATGCACATCAGCAGGCAGCAGCTGACAAAAACCTCACAGGAACTTCTTTACAGGCATGCACGTCTTGTCAGCAGCATTTGAATAGACCTGAATAGACAAACATTTCTTCAGAGTCAAACCCTGCTCTGGTTTGCCGTGGAAAAACTACTGGGTGATATTTTAAAAGCAAAAAAATCTCCTTCAATCAGTGCATTCTGTTAAAACAGAACAGCTGGCAGAGAAAGTGAAAAGTTCTGAACACTTGTAAAGCCAAGTGTTTGACAAAAGGGGTCATCAAATTCCCACAATGCTCAGAGGAGGTGGTGTGTGCAGCAGGGGGAGAACCTCAGGGTATCTGCAGAGAGCTCAAAGAATGAAACGTTCCCACCAAATATGACGGATCGTGGTTTTCTCACCGCCGAGGAGGAAAATGATACAAGTCTTGCCATGTGTGAACCGAGCTTTTGGTATAAAACGCTGATCCTTCAAGGCTACACAACAGAGCAAGGAAAGCAGACATTGATGATGCAGCCAATTATCTACTTTTTAAATGCATTTCTGCAACATGTACTTTCATTTGCTGAGGCCTAAGTTAGCAGCAGATTTGTCTCCAGAATGACGTCAGAGGAAAGGTTTTACGTGTTTCTCTTTGCTTCAGCTGTGCTGTTCAATCTTTGTTTTGCATGTTTGTCAAAAGAGAGTCAATAAAATGTCAAACTCTCTGGTTTTGTGAGCACCACAAAGACAGCAAAGGAGGTTGTATCCAAAACCGTATCAGGCAGCATCTAGAACTGCAGTTTAAGCGGTTGAATTGTGTTCAGATTTCTGCACTCAATAAAAAAAAGTTTAACTTATCAGTTAAAGGAAATAAAAATATTCTAAATATCTGAAGGTTAATAAATCTACTATGCAACAAATGCTACATTTTTTGGTTCAACAGAACTGTGGAGACACGAATGGATCAAACATTCATCAATGCATCTACTATGTTTTATCATTTTAAGATTTTGTAACACAAGACCTACCGTAATCATTTTGTGAAAAAAATGAGTTGCTAAGTTTCCACACTAAAATTTACACAAAAAACAAACAAAATTAATACCAGTTTCAAATGAGAAGGAGAATAATGACTCACTGTAGCACCCCGTCTGCTGCAAATTTCTCGAATAAATGAGCAAGGTGAGAAAATGGACCCAAACAGTTTGTAACGGAGGCGAAGAGGTCTGTTTGGACAGCACCGGGGCAAATGGCGTTGAAGCGTATCCCATAATTAGAGGCGGTGGAAGCAGCCTGGCAGAAAAACAGTAACCATTCAGGAAAGAAGAGAAAAAAAACAATCAAAAGTTGCTTTGTTTAAAAATATGGATTTCAGGAATGGTTTGCTGACGTTTGACCAGACCGTCTGCTTCAAATGCCAAACGGAAAAGCTCATCCGAGATCTAGTGCGGATGTTTGGTATGTAGAGTCAGAAAACATCGTAAAGATCGTAAAAACTTGGGTAGCTACGCGTAAATGCCAGAGTTTTGAACAGGGGAGCCCAAAACGTGCATTGATGCGCGTCTGAATTGTCATTGAAAGTGGCAGCTTGAATGTGCGTTGCCGAGGGCCGTGTGCAAAAACACATGAATACATTCTTACCGCCATGGCTCGAGTAAAGCCGATCACACCGTGCTTAGTGGCCGAATAGACAGGACAACTGGGTAGAGGTCCGAGACCTGTAGAAGAGAGACTTAGGATCAGAACATCTCATCCTCAAAGAGAATTTTTGGGCATTGAAGGAGCCTCTTTCTCCAGAACTGGTGTGTGTGTGTCGGGTGGTCTGTACCCCCCACTGAGGCTGTGTTGACCACGACTCCTCCTCGCCCACCAGACTGCTGGCTCATCTTCTCCAGAGCAGCGTAGGTCATCCGGATGACGCCCCCCTGCATCACAGAGGGAATACATGCAGGTCTGCTGATGTACCAAGAGGAACCAGCTGAGGTTTCTTCACACATACATTTAAAAGCGTCACTTTAATTTTTACAAATAAAATCAAGGAGTGTAAACCCACAGATGAACCTCTGCAGCAGAAAAGGCAGAACCTGTATTCTGGCCTCAGTGAAAAACAAGAAATCATGTTCAAACAAATCATTTTAATCTATTTACCGTATTTTCACGACCATAAGGTGCACCTAAAAGTCTGAAATGTTCTCCAAAATGTACGGAGCGCCCCATGGTGCGGTGCGCCTTATGTGTTGTTGAGTGACTTTGGTATAGAGGATGTAGGAGAGGACAGCACGAGGACGTGAAAGAAGACACCCCCCCGAATAGTAAAAAGGGCAGGTATGTGAATGATACAGAACAACATCGTTTTAGCGACCCTGAAAATAGACGCGCTTATGAAGCACAGTTTCCGCGGAAACAAGGCGAGGCGACCCGAGTTGGAAGAGCGACTGGAGCGATGTTTTAACGATCAGAGAACAGCTGGGAGGAGCGTCTCTCCATCACATTCCACTGAAGGCGGAAACGCTTGCAAAGGAAATGAAAAAAGAACATTTTCATGGAGGTCCGTCTTGGTGCTTTCGTTTTATGAAACGCTGCAATCTTCCGCTCCTTTTACTAAGTCTTAGTCTTTCACTAAGACTGGGAGGCAGCGCTGGGCGAGTGACGCCACAATTTGGGAATGGATTGTAGAAGCTTGGGCTAACGTGTCTGCTAGCACTGTTCTTCAAGCTTTCACAAAAGCCGGCATCATTCATGAGGAGCCGCATGTCAAAGAGACGGACTCTGACGATGACGGAAGGGAAGCTGGCGTGTTTGATAGAAGTTTTAGTCCGGCTGTTCATTTGAGATACAGAAGGTAAGGACTTTGATGGATATTTGGATGCTGATTGATGACTGAAAAAATAACAAATAAATCACAACCAACTAAGTTTTGTTCCCGCTGCCTTTAAAAAACACACACTAGCATGCATGTTTTACCGCCTGCGCCTTAAAACCCGCTGCGCCTTTTGTATGTGTTAAATAAAGAAAAAGCCATAAATGAAACTGCGCCCTATGGTCGTGAAAACATGGTAAGCTAATCTAGTAATCATAGATCTATTCCAAAGTCTAGAAATATCTCCAATCTGGGATCAATAATCCTCCAGAATGAGGGACTCATCAGTAATCCAATCCTAAAGTCTTAAATCTTACGAGGTTTACAGACACAGCTCGTTCCCACTGGTCCTCACTCAAGATGCCAGCGTTGTTGCACAGAATGTCCATACATCCAAAAGTGGCCATGGTTGCCTCAAAGGCGGCTAGAAAACAAGAGCAACAGATTTAAAGGCTCCTCACAATTTTCTGCACCTTTAACCTTTGTTTAGCTGATTATCCATAAATCAATTTCCAGAGGCTTTGGACATGTGAGTGCCATCATGCAGTCCCGCGTCAGACAGGAACCTTATATTCGTTTATTCTGCAAAATTCCAAAGTTTAATATATAAATCATTTGAAGGTCCCGCTAACATTATTCATCTTAATGAAGTTATTTGTTTTAATTAAACCTGCATCTGTCACACAGGTGGAGCGTTTAGCTAAAGTACAAACGGCATCACCACTCTTGAAATAATAAAATGAAAAACATTTTCTGTTGACTTCAGCTGGTGGGTATAGATAATATTAAGTTAAAGGTTGAGGGTTAGAAACCATCAAAATTCAGTCTGATTTCGCTTACCTTTGATTTCCTCCTCTGACTCAACGTTACATCTGATGAACAAAGTTTTCTCCTCTCCAAACTTCTGATCAAGGACTTTCTTCAAACCCTTCGCTGTGGTTTCATCCACATCCAGCAGGACCACCTGCTCAGGTGACCAAAGACACAGACGTTTCCACACCATCAAAGCAGCCAAACGTCTTCTGTCAGCAGTAAAGCCATGGCATTATCTAAACAAGTCAAACAGATTTCTGCAAAATCTTCTTTGCTTCTGTAACTTCCTCCCTCGTCGGATTCGGGGCACCAGAAGCGCGCAGCAGAATCCAAAAACGTGCACGTTTTACCTTTGCGCCATTCTGCAGAAAGTTCTCCGCTATCGCTTTCCCAATCCCCTTCGCTGCTCCTGTCACCACGGCGACCTTCCCGCATAGGCTCATCGTGGAGGCTCGGGAGTCTGTGGAGCTGGAGCTCCTCTGCCTGGGATCCAAGCTGAAGGTAGACGTCACTGAGCGCGTGCGCAAAATAGAAAAAAAAAAACAAAGAACCCTCGGAGGAAAGGTGGCGCAGTCCTGGTAGGAGGGCAGCTGAGAAGAAGCAGACCTGTAGAGCAGGTTATGGAAATGAAAAAAGCCTGGATCAGTAATTTGGCAATGCGGGTATTTTCCATAACTTTAAACTTATAAAAACGTTAAAATAATTAAATATAAACTTGTCACAAGTTTGTAGAGAAAAGGAAGGAAAAAGATTTTAGATGTAAATTTAATTGGGGTGTATTTACGCTACTTTTTACGTAATAGCCTTCCTTTTGTTATTGTGGTCTTATTTTTAACTCAATGTATGTGTTTCCTCCGACTTATTGTTTTCCTGTTTTCCTTTTTTTTATATATTTTCTCATAGTATCTTCCACCGTTTTTCGGCTTTATAAATGTCACAATTTTTCACCAATTTTAACCATTTCACTCAATGTTCAGCTTCTTTAGATTATTCCTGCTATGACTTTTGCTCCTTCCGATCCTTGAACTTTGAGATTTCCAGGATTTCAGTCTGTTGTTTTTGCTCCATTGAAATAAATAGGGAAGTCTTGTTGCCGGTTCGAGACCCGGCTCAGACCTTTCAAATTTTTTAACCATTCAACTATTAAATGTTCAGCTCCTTTAGCTTATTCCTGCTATGACTTTTGGTCCTTCAAATCCTTGCACTTCTCGAGATATTCAGCATTATCTGTCCGTAGAAATACTTAAGAAGTCTTGGTTTTGCAGAAAGGTCGCCAGTTCAAAGACCCGGCCGGACATTTTTCTGAAACACATTTTTAACCAGTTTGGCATTTCTTCAGCAAATTCAGCTTTTCATTCCGGCAATACAGCATTCAACCTCGCATTTTCTTTTGAAATGCATTGCACCCATTCTAGTTATTATTATTATTATTTCTATTATAATATTGCTTTCTTGAATTAAAATAATTTAGTGTGAACATTGCTCATATCAGACAAGCGAGGGCCCTTCACATTAGTTACCTGGATAGATACAGCTTAAGAATTATCGGAAGCTCCAGGTATTCTTGTATTTTGTGGCCGGAAGAGTTCATTAAAATTAATTTTGGGGTGGTACACATTTTATTATCAAAATAATTTTCTCCCAGACATCCCTCCAGATACTACACAGAGCAGAGAGAGCTTACTTCTTCTTTGCTCGCCATGAAACAGTCCAACACCACCCCACCACGCCGGACCCACCCCCAACCCCGACCGGTCCCAGCACACCCCCACTCACTGTACAGGAGCACAACGTCAGACAGGTGCTCCTAGCAGTGTGAACCCCAAGAGAGCTGCTGGCCCGGCGGATGCGAACTAGTGCTCCGGCGTCGCCCATCAGCTCGCCCCCACCTTCACAAAGATCTTCAACCTCTCCCTGGCCCAGGCAGTAATCCCATCCTGCCTGAAAACAGCAACCATAATCCTGTGCCAAAAAACATCTCCTACCACCAGCCTCAATGACTATAGCCCAGTGGCCCCTCCACACCAATCATAATGAAGTGCTTTGAAAGGCTGATGCTCCAGCATCAAGAGACCACCTCCCCACTGACTTGGACACCCACAGTTCGCATACTGCAGAACAGATCCACAGAGGGCCTTGTGCCGTGGCTCTCCCTCCGCTGAACCACCTGGGCAGCAGCAGGGGCTACATCCGGATGCTCTTTGTGGTTACAGTTCTCTTTCAACACAATAATCCGGACAGACTCCATGACCAACTGCTCACTCGGCCTCCCACCCCTCACATGCAACTGGATTAACAACTTCCTCATAAACCGAACACAAACTGTGAGACTTGGCCCCCACCACTCCTCCACCCGCACACTGTGCTAAGCCCCCTGCTGTACTGCCTCTACACGTACGACTGCAGTCCAGCCCACAACAACAACCGCATCATTAAGTTTGCAGACGACACCACGGTGGTGGGACTCTCATTCCCCAGGAGGTCTGCCTACAGAAGAGGTCCTGAAGGTCTGACAACCTGGTCCTCCAGAGGCAAACACCACCTGAACACCAGCAAAACCCAGGAGATCATCGTGGAAGCTTCAGGAAACATGGCCGGACCCAGCCCCCCCCTCCTTATTAATGGGGAGCACGTGGAGAGGGTCCACACCTTCAAGTTCCTCGGCATCACCATCTCTGCCGACCTCTCCTGGACAGCCAACACCACTGCCATCATCAAAAAGGCTCAGCAGCGTCTGCACTTCCTGAGGGTCCTCAGGAAGAACAAGAGTGCTCACCAACCTGCTGACCTTCTGCAGTCATCCCATCAGAGCCTGGTTGCTTACTGCATAACTGTTTGGTTTAGCAGCAGCTGCGGGCCGCAGATAAAGAGAGATTGCAGAGAGTCGTAGGGAGCGGCTCAGAAGATCATTGATGCCCTCTCCCCCACCCTAATGGGACATCTACTCCACAGCTGTGTCTCACTGGTTAGAACATCGTGGGACAGTTCACACCCGGCTCAGACCTGTTCAACCTGATGCCCACTCAGGAGGGAGGCGCTACCTAGAGGCATCAGAGAAGCAAACAGGAACAGACTAAAAAACAGCTTCTTTCCAAAGAGCAATAACAATCTCAATTCTAAAATACCAGATGAAAAAAAAAAAAAAACAAAAAAAAAAATCATTCCTGTTTACTCAACTATCTACCTCATTACCACCCTCTGCACTTTGACATGTCTACATACAATAGTTTTTCATACATAATTTTGCACAATTATCTGGCACTTTCTTCAATACAGTTCTGGCTTATTGCACACTTGTATATACTGTTTGTTTGCTTTTTGATTTTATTATATTCACGATGTTTTATTTACACTACTTTCCTCCTTACTGTTCTTGCACTGATGTTGATGTAAATCTCATTGTACTATGCACAATGACAATAAAGCCATTCTATTCTATTCTATTCTATTCTCCAGGTCTTCTTAGAATGGACACCAAATCCAACCAGCTGGTTGTCCTCACTACTTGACGGTGGCTCCACTGATCCTTCAGCTGAATAGTTTCTCAGATCTCTAATTTTGTATATTCCCTGCAATACAATATACATGCATTTATGTAAACCATTAAGTGCATAGTAAAATACTGTATCCATATGCGTAATAATAGCATAGAAAATGTAATGTAAATCCTGTTCACCTCGACACACACACACACACACACACACACACACACACACACACACACACACACAAACACACACACACACACACACAAAGTTTCTAGTTTGAAGACGTTCCTCTCATCCCAGCTGTTATCCTCACCGCTGGAGTTTCAGTCCTCAGGTTCAACAATGACAGGAAGAGAAATGTCTTCAAATCTGAAACTTTGTGCTTTTTTCTCCACTTACATCAGACTTTAACTTGTTGTGCTCTTGTGTTTTAAAAGCGATCAGATCTAGTCAGGCCGCAACATTTCTACCTGTAAAATCCTCACTACTAAGACGATGTGGAAACAGCGCCCCCAAAATCTCGCTAGTGGTGGAAAAGTACAATACATCCGTAGTATTAAGAACTACCATAGAGAATGAATGGGAAAAGTTAAGGTTCGGGCCTGACATAAATACCTGTAACACGGAACAGCCAATCAGATTGCAGCTGCTGTGACACAGGCAGCCAATCAAATTGTAGCTTGTGTAGCGCTGTCCAAGGCGACAAAATCCCTTGGTGGCGAGTTCGATTCCCAGTTAGAGTTAAGTCAGTCGAAAGATATGGTATAATAAATGTTATTTTTGCTAAGATGAAAGTGACATTTCATAATTATAGTTTTCTACTTCTATCTTTGCTTGTGCCAAACCACGGTCATGATCTGTTGCTATTTTAATTTCAACCATGCTTTATTAAGATATTAACATGTAATAAATAAATAAAGTTCAACCATGTATTTACAATTAAAGGGCATAAGGATTTAAACAAGGAAAAAATTACTTTAAAGGTGTAAAATGAATTGAGGAAGTAGTAAATATTTTGCTTTTTCTATCAAAACTAAACAATTCAAGAATAAATATGTAAGAAAACTGAATTCACAAACTAAATTACAAATATTTTCACATTGAAGGATAACATCAGGGGTCTCATCATAATCAGTGCGTGTGACCCTGAATGCAGCCTTTAACTCTCTGTCAAGAAATGGCCTGACAGCAAAGTCTGCAAATGACATCCTGGGGTTGGTAAGGCCTTCTGCTGCATAGATCTAATGTACTTTTTTGGAGCAGTAGAAGTATTTCACATCCCCAGACTGATAAAAGAAATGAACAGAAGGTCCATCCCAGAGGTAACGAGACTTTGGCTGCCCACAGGCATGACGGTTGGGTCATCTTTTTTCCAGGTTCCTGCTGTTGTTGCTGCATAACTGCAATCTCCTTCAGCATTTTTCAATGTCAGTCTTAGTTAGAGGAGCTTCATCTGGTTTAATGCTGGGGGGGGGGGGTGTTCACTGGAGCAGGAGGGAGAGTCACAACTGGCACAGTGACAGTTTCTTAAAGATGACACCGTTCTACTTTGAGACCGTTCCAAAGCGAGCAACTGTGGTGGTACTGGCAGAGGAGTCTTCACTGGAGCTGAAGAAACTGGTGAAAAAAACAGAAAGAGACAGGACGCTGCAGCAGAGTAAAGCTGACAAATGATCCTCAACACTCACCTGCATGTGTAGCAGCAGGACAGCTGGACCTCTCAGGATGGTCTGGATTCAGATAAACAGAAATATCCATCACTAAAGCCCAAATCAGTTACTGTTCTTTGTTAGGAATTGTGCCAAAACACTCAAAACCATGTTAGAAAACATGCTCAATAGAACAGGTGTGGTATGAAAATCAATAAATGAATAATGAATTTCATTTTTTAATCTTTTGCTTGATCAGGTAAAGGTATCATTATGATGTAATAATCCATGTGTAACCACTTTACTCTGACATGTTAAGACGTGTACTTTTGTTGTAATTCTGCTTCTTTCAATCATTTTCATACCAAACCCTTGCAAATAAAATAATTCTGTATTTACCCTCGACGACGAAACATCACAAAACACCTGCATTAAAACAAGCCTGAATGTGGCCGACCAGCAAACAGAAGGAAGGAAAAGGTGATCCAGGTTTACGGCAAAACTATCAGGTACCAGTAGCAGCAACAGCAGCAACAGCGGGCGGCAGCAATGGCTGTGGCGGCGGCAACAGCAGCAGCAGCAGCAACAACAGCTTTTAATTATGCTACAGAATCGAGCAACGAGATAACCGGGTCGACATTCTGGAGAAAAGACTGGACGATGCGGAACAACAAGTAAGGATGAATAATGTCATTCTCACTGGAGTACCGATCAAACCTCGGGCAAAGCTAAATGCAGCTGGAGTTAGCATTGCTAATGCTAATAGCGCTAGGAGCTCTGAGGAACACCAAGTGAAATCATTTCTCACGTCTAAAGGGATTTCCCTGGATCTCAACACCATCGAGACCTGCCACCCGCTCCCTAGGAGAAAGGAGACGGATAAACCAGCGATCTTCATCAGGTTTGTGAATCAAACACACAAACTAGCTCTGATGAATCAAAGGAGGAATCTGAAAGGATCTACTGTTTATCTGAACGACCATCTGACCAGAAGGAATGCTGAAATTGCAAAACATGCACAGCTTCTCAGGAAGCAAAAGCAGATTGAGAACACTTAGGTTTAAGGCTGCAGGATTTAAGTCAAACCACTCCAAGGTCCAAGGTTCTGGTTGTGAACACCATGAAGGACTTTGAGATAGGCCTGGGCGATAAATCGATCAAATGAATTAATTCGAATTTTTTGTTACGGGCGATTTCAAAAATAACTAAATCGAGTTTTTATGTGGCGCATTTTTGGCTCCCCAGAGCTTCCGTAGCATTGGTGTCACACGGCGACACGCGACAATCGACACACGAAGCAGCTAGCGACAGCATGGCTACCGGTGACAGTGGGAAGTTTGTTCCCAAGAAAGAAATAAAATCATCTGTCGTTTGGAACTGGTCTGGGTTTACTGCCACATACGTGGAGGAATAGCCCCCCCCCCCCACGCTGCCTAAAGCCCATCGGAGTCAAGGGCTCTCACGCGCGCTCGCGTGGCACGCGCTCAGTCCTCTTAAACATGCACGACCCGTACACTGATTCTACAACGCCTGTACAGTTAGTTAGTTGTTACTGCGTTGTAATTATTACTCTTACCGGTATATTCATTTGCGACGCGGCGGCGTTTTGTTTTCGGAGGAGGCGGTCGCGGGGGGGGTTGACCTGCTTCATCATCATCTCCGTGGAGAGGATGGGGTTTATTAATTTAATTAAAACCTTAGAGCCCAGATATGAGCTGTATTGTGTTAATCCTTTAGAAAATGGTGCTACTGTCAAGGTGAATGTTTGTCTCCTTTTAGTCTAGACTACAAAGTGTGACTTAAACACAGCTGGGACTTTAAGTAAGGAAGTAACCTTTTTATTTTGGATAAGTGAAAACAAGTTTAGAATAGCAAAATTAGACAAAAACAAGAACGAAATTATATAAAACAAGACAAAATTATTTAAACATAAGTCCAAAAAGGGAGTAAGAAGAAACATTTTATACTTAACTTTGATTCCAAGAGCGTGTTCATTTATTTATTATTCATCCCAGAAATGGGCGTTACATTTGTCTTGGGTTTGATTAAATAAAAGCAACATTTGCTTGAACTTGTTTGCCGTTTGTACTTATTGCTTTCCTTAAGTAGGGTGGGGGGAAAAGAAATCGGGGAAAAATCGGAAATCGAATTAAAAAAAATAAAATTGGAGATTTTATTTTTAGGCCATATCGCCCAGCCCTACTTTGAGAAGTGTTTGATCACGGTCGTCTGAAACAACATGCAATAATAAATAAAAGAGCCAAATATCTCCAAGAAATATGACGCCTGGATACAACACTTTCTCCATAAGTCTGAAGTAACCTGATTAACAACAAAGATCTGACATGCAGACAACTTAACCTCAACTCCTAGGCGCTGCTTATATCAGCTGAAGAAGGATCTGGACCTTTATCTGATGGCTGCAGACAAAACAGCGAAGAGAACTATAAGCTTTGTTTTAAACCGAGAAGAACGGCTGTTGTAATCAGCAGAAGAAGAAGAAATACCAGCCTTGGTCTTTCGACAAACATGGCCCCGGTTTACTTTTTATTTTACTTCATAGCTTTACTTTATCATAAATAAATAAATAAATAAATAAAAATACAAAAACATAATAAAACAAATGATTAATCAATTATTGAAAATGGTCAAATTGATTGACTTTTAATTATGTTACTTCACTTGTATCAAAAAAAATTTGATAAGCTGATTCATGAATTTTTCCTAATGAAACATAATTTGGTACATATTAACTTTTGATACTTGACCAAATTTTTCTATGAAAATTCCTGAGTGTTTTGTCTATTTTACTGTTACATTATTTTTTTAATCATATCAATGACTTTTATAAGTAACATAATCTGCATATATTTTGGATACTTTATTGCCATGCTGATTTCTAAAAGTTATTTTTTACAAAATAATTTAAGTAATTCATCTTTGTCATGTGCTTTCTAGGAACCGGATATTGAGAAATCACTTAATAAAATGGCTACAGTAGAACAGGGGTGGGATTATATAAGTTCGCTTCCTTCCACTCCCTTTCAAGCAATACTAAATTTTATGTCTAATTATACTAAGTTTGATTAGTTATTGTATGAATGTATAACTGATGATTGTATTGTTTTGTGTATTATTTATATTTGATTGCTTGAAATAAACCATTTCCAATCGTTTCAAATCAAGACGATGTGGAAACAGCGCCCCCAAAATCTCGTTAGTGGTGAAAAAGTATATTACATCCGTAGTGTTAAGAACTACCATAGAGAATGAATGGGAAAAGTTAAGAGTCAAACCAAACCAAAGAAAGGCACCCAGTTTGGCCGAACGAGATTAAGTAAAAATGGTTAGCGGATGCCGCCCATCAGCTTCCGTAGTGTAGTGGTTATCACGTTCGCCTAACACGCGAAAGGTCCCCGGTTCGAAACCGGGCGGAAACATGCGTTTATTCTTTTTTTTTTTTTTAAGACAATAAAAAAAACACGATTGAATGAAAAAAATTTGATTTACTTCTGAAGACCCTTTTGTTGATTAAAAAGAACAAATGTAGATACTACAGGCTGAAACATGTTCGTCTTTTTTGTTTTATAATATTCATCTCAAAATCTCGCTAGTGGTGAAAAAGTATATTACATCCGTAGTGTCAAGAACTACCATAGAGAATGAATGGGAAAAGTTAAGAGAAGTAAGCTTAACAAAAGGTCCCCAGTTAGGCTAGACGGCGGTTGAGTCCAACATGTTTGGAGCCGTGTCTATCAGTTTCCGTAGTGTAGTGGTTATCACGTTCGCCTAACACGCGAAAGGTCCCCGGTTCGAAACCGGGCGGAAACATACATTTATTCTTCTTCTTTTTTTTTTTTTTTACAGACAATAAAAAACACGACTGGATGAGTAAAGTTTTGATTTTCTTAAGAAGACCCTGTTGTTGATTAAAATAAATAAATAAAAAAGACAAATATAGATACTACAGGCTGAAACATTTTAGTCTTTTTTGTTTTATAATATTCATCTTAAGAAAGAATTGGCGTTTTTTATGTTAATAAAAAAAAAAAGATGTTTCCGCCCGGTTTCGAACCGGGGACCTTTCGCGTGTGAGGCGAACGTGATAACCACTACACTACGGAAACACATGAGCCGCCATCTTAAAAACGTTGACAACTCCCTCTCCATGTCGGTTCACAATACAATGGGTGTTAAATATTGCTTGACCAATATCAACATTAGGGGGCGCTAACATATCGTTGTAGTAGTAGTAAAGATTGTGTGGCGATCTGGATTTACAGGATGAGGAACCGACCACTATTTAAACACATGAGTACAAGTCAAAGTCTGACTAAAGTAAAAAAAAGTCCAACTGGACAAAGTTTCTACTTTGGAGACCTTTTCCTTTTCCATCATTGTTGGACTTCAAAGGCCTGAAACACCAGCTGTGAGGATAGCAGCTTTTCGGATGAGAGTTGAAACACTATTTTTTTTTCCAAATCTTTTTTTATTTTACCAAAGGCAGATTATGTATTTAATAAAATTTGTTTTTATTTTGCAGTAGACTCGGATTATTTCACCCACTAACCACAATAAATGCATCTTTTGTTCCAGAGCTCCAGAATGAAGAGGAAATGAATTTTTCCTGGGAACGTCAGCTTGAGCTTCAGACATGGCCCAGCTGGGCTTCTGAGGCAGGACCTTTCAGATGAAGCCAAGAGGATCAAAAGTAACCCTGAGCTCCAGGACAAGCTCATCAGAGTGTGACTTAAACACACAGTCTGGATTGGCTGCACCATTTATTTAATTAACAACGTTGAAGAGAGAGATGCACTGTTTAATGTTGATATCCCTAAAAGGAGAGTCTGCTTTCATTTCTGGAGATGTGAGGAGCTATTTAGCTGAAAGACCAGCCACCTTTAGGTAGTGATGACATCCAGATAACCGGTTTTATCTGTGCTTTTCCAGTATGTCCATCATTATTGTAGCCACAGCTGCTCTGGGGCAGACTGACAGAGTTCTACAGCCACTCTGACCATCATGCACATGCACAGGTAGGCAGTGGCATTAACTAGGTGATGTTAAGTTCTCACCATTAATGTCTCCATTGTTAATTCTGCCCGTTAATTCCCTGGTTTCCTGCGTGGCCATCCTTTACCTTTACAACCGAGCAATCCAGCCGTGAACTGGTGTGCATCCTAAGAAGATCTGGAGAAAAGAGGATGGATATGCGTCATTTATCCTCAGCTAAAGGTTCCACTATCTGTCACACACCTAGGTGGGAGAAGTTTGTTCTCCGCATTTGACCCGTCCCATGGGGGGGAGCGGTGAGCTGCAGAAACCATTTGGTGGCTTAGCCCCCCCAATCCAACCCCTTAATGCTGGGTGTCAAGCAGAGAGGCATTGGGTCCCAATTTTAACGTCTTCGGTATGACTCGGCCTAGGTTTGAACCCACAACCTTCCAGTTACAGAGCAGGCACTGACCACAAGGCCACTGAGCTGGTTAACAAAACTATATCACAGACAAGTCTAAGTGTTAATTACTGCTTCTGATTCCAACCCGTTTTATTTCTTTAAAGAGCAGGGAAACGCAGGACTCAGGTTTACCAACAATCCCAACCAACCAAGTGAGCAGCACCAATGTGCACGCATCACGTGTTGATTATGTTTCTGTATGTGGAGTCTAGTACTGGAGTCTCGGCTGAATCTCCTCATGACCACGGCTGAAAAATGACTAATCAGCCTGGACTGGCCAACCAAAACTGATATTTGACCTCGTGTTAGTCTTGGATTAGTCCTTTACACCAAACACTTTTGAATATCTTGGTCCAAATAGAAGCATATTCATACGTTTGCTTTATTTCTTTCAGGTTCACGTAGTAAAGGTCTAGCTGCTGCTGGTACCTGATGGTTCTGTCGTAAACCAGCATCATCGAAACACTAAGAACAGTAACTGATTTGGGCTTTAGTGATGGATATTTCTGTTTATGTGGATCCAGACCCGCCTGAGAGGTCCAGCTGTCCTGCTGCTACACATGCAGGTGAGTGTTGAGGATCATTTGTCAGCTTTACTCTGCTGCAGCGTCCTGTCTGTTTCTGTTTTTTCACCAGTTTCTTCAGCTCCAGTGAAGACTCCTCTGCCAGTGCCACCACAGTTGCTCGCTTTGGAACGGTCTCAAAGTAGAACGGTGTCATCTTTAAGAAGAGTGTTTGATAAAATCAACAGTCAGTGCAATAAGTCTTGACAAAAAAGTTCTGTATTTATTTGGACTTTGTGATAATGCTGTTTATTGAACAACATCTCCTGATGTTATTTTTGCAGCAGTTCTTGGAAGAACTTCAGCTCAGACTGCAGCTCCTCCTCCAGCTCACTTTCAGCCACCGCCTGCTGCTCCACCACTTCCATGCTATGACCAGGATGTTAGCAGCTGGAACTGCTCTCCACAGCAGAGGATCTGGATGAAAACAGAGATGGAGGCCTTGGGACTGTGGCCTGGGTCTCCACCTGTGACCATGAATATGATCTCCTTCCAGACCACGCAATAGTGGAAAGAGTGCGGAACAACTATTCTCTCCCGTGTCTGCATAGCTGCTGAACACCCCTCATCGTCTCCTCTGGAACAGGTCGGCCCGCGTCATCATTGGTACAAGTCGTCAGTACCACATACTTCCTTCTCAGCTAACTAGTAAAGTCTGAGAGAAGCACTGGTTTGCAGACAAACCTTCATGGATGGACATGCTGCCTCGTCGTTTTTCAGAACATTTTTCCAGCCTTCCTGACCCACATGAAGGCCGTATGCAAGACTGTGATGGATGAGCTGCATGGGACAGCAAAGTCTGCAGGTGATGCAGCCAATCATCTGAATGAAGCTCTTCACCTTAAATACGGGCGTGACACATGGCTCATCTGTGTGCACAGTGAAGAATGTTCTGGATGGAGAGAGTGGATTACATGGCCAGCAGACAATCTACAGCAGATCCTGTTGGTGGGTATCCAGACGTAGATGGTTGGTGTGGGGTAACAGTGACTTCACACTACCTTATTCAAGAGTACCAATAAGGTCAATCTGCTCCTCCAAGGCACTTTTGGAGAGGTCTTGAGGGCTGACCACACCCAAAAGATGGCGCAGAAGGTGGTACTGGCATCAGGCACAATGTCATCCTATGCAGTGATGAACGAAAACTTGTCCTGGGTGATGCTGCAGTCGGAAGGCGACAAAATCCCCGGAGCCGATGAACGGGGGGGGCGTTTCTACAGCCCTGCCAAAAGCCAAGTACCAGTGGGTTGACAGGTGAGACTCAACTTTGTTTTCCTTCCAAGTTGCTGGTTGCATGTGGAAATAATTTCGACATGGACAGGGATTGCTGCTCTGCATTCAGGATCCCAAATTCCCAGCCTCGGGAGCAACTTCTCTGGGATTCCTGGAAGACCGGAGGCTACAGTGGCTGAAGCAACATCTGGAGACCTTTGCATCTCGCACAAAATACAACAGTGAAATAAACATCAAGCTGGACTTGTTTCACTGCATGAGGCGGGTCACCAGCGAGTGCATCTCAGAGCATCATCCACTTCACAGCTCCTTCATCATTTTTTTGTGTCGTGGACCAAACTGACCTTTGACAGGCTGGAGGAGGCCTCCACCTTCTGTGGGATCCTGCTAGCGAACCCCACAAAGCAGCACATCAGGGAGCACTGCTGCACCAAGATCCCAGAACCCAGAGAGCTGCTTGTGCGAGTGGAGAGTGTTCTGAAGAGGTTCTTTTTGGAATCGGATCCAGATGGCATACCACTGTTTAAGGCAACAATGCTGAAAGTGTGGAGGATTCAGCGTGTTCACATCCTCAGGGGCTGTCTGAGCAACCCGGAGGTGGGAGACGGGATCCTCTACAGACACGGTGGCACGTCACAGCTGAACCACATCAAGGGGAAAGCGGTACCGATCTTGGTCCCGGTGGGAGGCACATCACAGCAGGAGGGATTTCATTTCCACCAGTCCAAATGTGTGACTGGAAATCAGCTCTCCACAAAACCTTTCCAGGCCCAAGGCATGACTGGAGTAGCTGGGTGGAACTTCCAGCATCTAGTGAGCCTGAAGCAACCTGGTCTGAAGCTTCCTTCAGTTTTTAATCCAGCTCTGATTGCAGACCTGAACAAGCTGTCAAAGGAAGTGACAGGACAAGCTAAGTATCCTGCCTTAGTGTTGTCACAGGCCGACACTGGGGAAAGGTTTGGACTGCAGTATGTGGAGCCTGGCTGCCGTCCTGGTTCTCTTCACAGGGACAAACACAAGTCTCAGAGACCCGGTTGTTGAGGAAGCAGAGAGTTTCTCTTCAGAGCCGCCTCCTTTCACTGAAAACGTGGACCTGCATGAACAGAGAAGATTGTTTGTTGTAATGACAAATATCCTCACTCTGACAATAAAACTGCAGCTACTTAAACACAATATGGATTTTTTTCCCTAACTTGTCCTGTTCAACAGCTGAGGCAAGCAGAGAAGAGCTGAAGGTCTCTCGTGTCGGACAGATTTGACTGTTACGATAATGGTTTATGGGTCTCAGACAAAAGGAGTGCATTTGTATAAACCCCTTTTGTATTGGAGGTTTAGCTTTATTTATGATAATTATGTTTACATGCAGTCTTTGTTGGACCGGACATACAAAAAGAAGAGAGAGTAGGATGTTAGAGATGGAGGATAAGGGGGGAGCACACGATAATACAGTCATAGCATAATAGTGTCATGAGTAAACTGAATGACTTAGTTCTCCCATACACACCAACAAATAGTCTGCACACAGCTATTTACAGGTTTTAAGTAAATTCCTACATAGATTTATCTCAGAGGGCACAATTAATTTAACTTATGAAGACTGACTGGTACCGGTCCACAACATTTGTATATCCAATATTCTGTGAGAAATGTGTAAAAGCAATACCTATGCCCATATTTGTGCAAAAAATGAATAAGCAGAGGAGTTAAACAGCTAGTTTTCTATGGAGTGATATTTCTACCACCATGTTGCACACAAAACATTCTAAGTTGCAAATGAAAATATTAAATATTTTCTTTCACTTTTTTTCGCGTTCAAAAACTTTTGCATTTGCAAAACACGTTTTTGCGTGCAAAATTTAGCTTTTTTTCTTTCCGATTTTGCTGACTACTCTGAACGCTTCTTAGCGTGATAAAACGGCCACTACTGCCACCACCCAAAAAGGTTTTGAAGGTTGAAAACGGCAGAACCCTGTTCAAACAGAACCGACACAAAGTCCAAAGTCCATGTCTGCCTCCAAGCACCGTCAATATGAGACAGAGACACCTGATTGGTTAGAATCTGGACCAATCAGCAGCTGTTTGATGGCAGCTTTGACACATCAAACTGAAACTCAACCCAGCAAAATTTAAAGATAAGTAAAAGGACACAACGCATCGAAAACATGTTTTGCAAACCCAAAAAAGGTTTTAGAATGCAAAAAATAAAATAAATAAATTAAAAGCAAAATCAAAAATTATTGAAAAGCAAATATTTAATATTTTCATTTGCAACTTAGAAAATTTTGTGTGCAACGTAGTGGCAGAAATATCACTCCATAGTTTTCCAAGTATATTTTACATCCATCATTATTTAACTGTCATGAAAATACACCCCTTATCACTGAACTGGCATAAGATTGATCATGGAGAAGTTTTTGGTCTTCCCCTGTCCTTCTGCAGCAATGGAATATTGAGACTCCAAGTTAGTAAACAGAAGCAGCATTACCAGACTGAGCGGTTTCCAGCTCAATAGGGCGTTTTATATTCTGACTTTTGTGCATTTGTGTTTCTCTCTGACCGAGTTTGAAGGCTTGCTGTCCTGCATGAACCACAGACCGACCCCAGCCCCACTTAGAGGACGAGACAGCCCCCACCCAGCCTGCATCCCCTCCCCGGACCCAGACCACCGCCTCCTCCATCAACAGGCCCTGGAGAGAATCACATAGGCCACCAACCCCCACTAGGTGGCAGTGTTAATTACAGGGGACCAGAGGGACTAAAGTTCTTTTGTGTTCTTTTTGTTCAATAATAAGTAGGTCATGGAATTGATTATAACTTATTCTGTTTTTACTCCAAGATAGTTATTTTAAGCGATGCAAAGAGCAGTCATGACGGATTTCGATCTTTCCTCTATACTGACGGGGCTCATATCACCAAGTACACAGAGAAATGGAGAAGCTGAGATGGGGATGTCAAACCACGTTGACAGATCTACACACACCTTCTGCCAAAACCATGAGACCGACATGCAGAGCCACAGTGCATGCAGACAATTATCCAGGGTATTGCTGTTACAAAACCCACAAGTGTCTGATTCTCTGAGACCCATCTTGAACATCCTTTGTCCTGTGTAGTGAGTTCTATGAAGAGTTTTGAACTGAATCAGTTGCAGATTAGGACTTTTGGTTAGACTAAAAGGGTTTCAGCAAATCTGTGACCAAAAGGAGTCTGAATTAATACCAAAGTCTGAATCCCACTTCTTTGTTTGCAATGAAACTTGGTTTCCAATGTTCCTTATAAATATGTATTAGACAGAATTTTGTATGATGTTAGTTTCAGAAATGCATTCACTGTATCAGGGAGTGTCCTGATTAGCTGACTCAGATTAAACCTTGGACTGGACAATGATTTCAGTTACTTCAGTTGTCCTTGGGCAAGACACTTCCCCCTCCCTGCCTCCAGTTTGGCTCCACAGGTGGTTGAATGTGCATGAATGTCCCGGTGATGGTCAGAGGGGCCGTAGGCGTGAACTGGGAGCCACGCCTCCGTCAGTCTGCCCCAGGACAGCTGTGGCTACAACAGTAGCTTACCATCACCAGGTATGAATGAATAATGGACACATTGGAAGAACTTTGAACATCTGGAAAAGCAAAGATAAATCTAATCCATTATTATTATTAAAAAAAAATACTAAATCTATGCCCTCCTTTGAAGTTTTTATAAGATACAAATTTTTTTATCATGAATTACATGTTTCCAGATCTTTAATTCCGTTAGCCTTCCAGGTCAGAAAGTGAAGCATTTTCTTGCTTAAATCATCCCTAAACTCAAATGCAAGAAATTTCTCATGGATACATTCAAATAGCAACAACAAATCAAGAACAGATTTTTGGCTGGTTTCTCAAAATGTCCTAAATCACATCTCAAATGCAGATATTTCTGCATTTACTGATCATTGTGTTGAGTCTATAGACCTAATTCCTAAGATCATAAATACAGAAAGAAAAAAATCACTGGATATTTAATGAGGAATATTTGAAAGATGATCCATATTGTAGTATGGTTAAAAAACTCTTCTAGACTCAGCGGGGGGGGGGGGGGGGAGAGGAATTTCAGAAGTCAGAAAATATTACATTCAACATGGGAAAGAAAATTAAAAGAAAAAATAATAAAGAAGCAGGAAAACAATTGTTGAGAGACCAAAATGAGAGCTTTTATACGCTCCAGAGCCAAAAGGATAGCAGAGAAAAGATTCATATTTTAGTAGAGAAAAAAAAAATGAAATAAAATGCTATTAATTTGTTAAATGCAGATGGAGATCCTATAACTGATCCAAAACAGTTACCTTTAAGAAATATTTAGGATTATTACAAATACCAAGGATAAATGGAAAACTAGCATTGTATTAATATTAGACAAAACAAAAGGTTCTAAAGAGTTGTTTACAAAGAAACATTTCAATTTTTGGTAGAATCCTATGAACAAAAATGAAGAGCATTTCCATACTAATGTATGGATCCTATGCTGTGGCTATCACTGACACTTGTATTTAGAAAATCAATTAAATCCAAAAGGATTTTATTTGGAATAATAAACAATACCAAATAAGAAAAAAAACTGACAGTTAAACCACTTGAGGAGGGAGGAATAAGTGTTATTGAATTTGAATTGAATTGCAATGGCTAAAAATCTTTTTAAAACACAAACATTCAGTCTGATTTTCCCTAACCTTATCTATTTTGTAAAGTTGGAGGCAGTGACTTTCTGTTAAAATCTGATTAATCCATTGAAACTTATCTGTGAAATTCAGAAAAGTTGGATTGGAAGTTTTTCTCTATTGGAAATTAATTTACACCCCAAATCTCAGTCCTCATACTTCATCAAATCTGCAATAACAGGTTTGTTCTGTACAAACGCAAATTTTTGATAAAACTTGGATGGATAAAGGAGTTATGGGCCATTGTTCAGCTGAAAGCGACGGCACATTTCTTAATCACACACAATTTAAAACAAGGAATATTTGGAGTCCACATCTATAGAATGTTCTAGAGTCACTAAAGCTATTTCTCCACATTTAATTCAAATGATTAAAGCAACAGTAAAACATTCTTGATTTGACATCAACTCTCATCCTTTTTGTTGATAATGTCCGTTTCTCAAAACATTGCTGACATCTAAACTACCTATTAGAAGAAAAACGGTCTCCAATTTTTTCTAAAAGAGATACTTGTGATATTAGAGGCATTTGTTTTCATTTCCTCTTCAGACAAAAAAAAAAAAAATTTATCCATGTAAAGAATTTCTGCATTTAAGGTTTTACTATTCAAGAATAAGCATGTCAAATGTAGAAATTACATTGAAAGCATATGTTTTATGATTGTAATCTAATATTTGGAAGTAGATAGATTAATCTCAACAAAAAAATATGCACACTAATATTCAGTTTGCTTGCATTGACGAAGAAAAGAAAATTCGTTTTTTGCCATTTTATAATTCTCAATGGTAGATTTTTTTAAGGTGAGTCCCAGTTTAATGTGGCTTTAATCTTTTTGTAAATCTCTTAAAAAGATATAAAGTAAGAATGCAGCCAAACTTTTACATCGCTTTTCAGTTTACCTAAAAAAAATGCTATAAATTTTCCTCCCCTCCCCAAGTTTATGGATACTCGCTCTTTATATTAATAATTTGCCTTCCAAGTTAATGTTGGTCCGTGTCCACATGTGGAATTTAATTTTAATTTTTTATCTTTTAGTGGTTGTTTCTTGGTGCGTCATATTTATACACATATATAATAACATGTCTCTGTAATATTGTCTAATTAGTCAATTAAACACAAACACGTGCGAATAACATCAGCCTGTTCAGCACCAAACTAGCATGCTACTATGCTGCTTGCTAGCAGCTATTCCCGCTTCCGGCCTGCTGATTTCTCTGAAAATGCGATCACTAACCTGAGAAAGGTGACTCCTCTCCATCGGATCACTTTTGCTGTCACTATTTTGGGAGTTCATTGAAAAACTTTGCGTCCGCTTTTGTGATTCTTTGCCCGCCTGTTGGACCTCCTCGTGACTCCAGTCGGAAAGACTCAATGCTTGGTATATTGGCGCAGGTGTGTCACGCCGTACGTCACGTGACGGCCGCTCCAGCAACGGTCCGTATTTATATAGGTGGGGAAGGGGGGTCAGAGTTACGGTGCTGCGTGATTGGACCATTTCTTCACGATTCCATGGGGGAAAAGAAAAGCTCTTTGTGAGACGAGATCGTCATTCAAATCCGAGAAATACAGACGACACATCTGGCGATTATAGTTCTCACACTCCCGCATGCCGCTTTCTTTCCTTCCGCGTGCAAAGTGTTGCACGCGCCGGGTGCCCCAGGTTGCCGTCCACTGGTCGAGACAGAAGCATTCGCTTTTTACTGTAGAGTAGAAAGGTCTTAGTTCATTTTCTTCAATTTGACAAACACTAAAAGTGTAAAGTGACCTGACAGTGAGGCTGCTCACCTGGTAACTTCCAATGAAAAACACAAAGCAGGAAGTGGAGAACAGGAGATGTGGATCTGCTGCTGACACCACTAATTTGCCTAGTTTAACAATTTCATGCAGATCCTGTAAATAATTTTAGAATGAAACTTTTCTTCAATATGTTATTTCTTTTTTCCCCTTTTTATTGCATTTTCAGATTGAACAACAGAAAAAACGAAAGAAAATAGACAGGAACATACAACAGAGTTTTAGGGACAGTTTAAATTTTTTTTAATGACAAGATTTAATTTACGAGATTTATACTCGTAAATTTACGAGTATAAATTTACGCGTTTTTTTTTTCTCGCAAATGTACGATCTCCTAAACTTATGAGAAAAAACCCTAACCCTAACCCCAGACACCAGAGTTTTCCGTTTATCGGAGCTTAGCTTGAAGATGAAAGATGTGGAGCCTTTTGTGAAGCTTTATTTCCGGATAGGTTTCAAAAATAAAGGAATTCTGAACCTTCTGGCAACTCAAAATCAGATTATTGTCAGTGTAGACGGCTTTCCAGGATTCGGTGTCGGTAAAGCGGAGTTTCATCTGTAAAATAAGGAGCTCAGAGGCACGTTTGAGAGAACCGCTACTTTATTTTCCTTTTCATTCACATACCCAGAAGTCTATTGGTCACCTTACATCATGTCAAGACCAATGTGGAAGTAAACATTGTTACATACGGCCCCTCCTCCAGATAAAACATCCCTTTTAAACATAAAGGAACAAAGATGAATAAAAACAGTCTGTTATGTTAGCATAAGAATGTTGAAAATGCCAGAAAGTGCTCCTCCTCAAATGGAAGCGACACACAGACTTGGAGATCTTGTCTTTAGGAAGAAAGGATTGAAGTGGACATCTGCAGGGGTACTGATGTCTTTATCAACGGCTGCAGAGATCCTGCAAGCCACCAAACAATAAATAAAACATTAATGTTGTTGTTTCTCTTTCGGCTTTTCCCATCAGGGGTCGCCACAGCGAACGAGTCGCATGGTAAACTTGGCAATGTGTTTTACGCCGGATGCCCTTCCTGACGCAACCTTCTCAAAGCAACCGGGCTTGGGACCGGCACAGAAGTAGAGAAGGGAACAGGGAGCAGCCCGGATTCGAACCCAGGTTTCACGGACGGAAGGCGCCGCAAACCAGCACGAGCTAAACCGGCTCCCCAAATAAAACATTAATACATTTTAAATAAAAAAACGGAGCTTCGAAAGATTTGTAAAGTTATCAATAAACATTCAGCTCACCTGTTGAATTAAGTTTGGTCGGTCTGCTCTGCTGCTGCGCGGCGTTCACTCTTTACTCTGTATGCTCATTTCCACTCTAATCTCATAAATTTATGACTTTATATCTCGTAATTTTCCCTTTTTTATTTTAGTTTTGGTGGCCCTAAAACTCCGTCTAGCGACAGGCTCAGACTCTCAACAAGCTGAACAAATGCTTTGACAAAACTAAACTAAGTGAATGAATACAATAAACCAGCATGGCAATCCGGATCAGAAACCCCCCCTTAACAAAACGGTAACAACTTTAGGTTCTACATATCTAAAATAGGGACTCCAAGTAGAAATAAAATAATCTGTCTTTTCATGTTATAGGCATGTTAAAGACTCCAGTGGGATCAAGTCCAGTAAAACTTCTTTTCATCCCTTAACTGTTGGCCCTTTTTCACTGATCCACTGTAGTTTGTTCTTTCTTGCTGCAAAAATCAACTCATGGTACAATCTTTTCCTTTCTTTAAACATTGCATTTGGGAATCCCAAAATGAAAGACAAGGGATCCAGATCCAGGTTCAGTCCCAAAATCTTCTGTACTTCATAAAGAATATCAACCCAATAGTTTTGGAACATGGAGCGAGACCAACACAACGTGCCCGAGTTCCAATTTCCATTTGGCACGTCAAGCACAAGGGAGAGAGATTAGATCTGAAGCTATGTCTGCGATTTGGTGAGATCCTGTGAACCTTTTTAGGTTGTATGGATCACATTTTGTTACATACTGAAATGTCGTTGGTGTGTTTCCAAATATTTTTTTAGTCATCATCACTAATAACAACAGACAGTTCTTTCTCCGATGTAAATCTAAGTTCAAACAGTAAGGATGGGGAAACAGATGACAAGGTTTTTACAATATGTTCACAGACGGCTTTCCGCGTCTTTAGAATGGCACTTTTTCAACCACAGTTGTTTGGAAATTTGTGGTTGATGTAGTGCTGCGTTGAAGATAATGTCTCACCTGCAGGTATTGAAGGAAATCCTTCTTAGGGATGCTGTGTTGATCAGATAATTGTTCAAATGACATGAGGCTGTTGTTGGATCACACATCTTTGAGTATTTTAACCCCTTTGTTAAACCACATTTTGAAAACATTGTCTGTTAAGCTAGGCTGGAAGTCAGGACTCTCTGAGGACTCCAACACCGCCCCCCCAGCACCAGACTCCCCATCCCACCTGGCGAAGAGCCTTTCAGCGTGACGCCAGCTGAGATGAGGAGGACCCTCCAGAGGATCAACCCTCACAAAGCTGCTGGATCTGACAACATCCCTGGACGGGTGCTGAAGGACTGTGCACACCAGCTCACAGAGGTGCTGACAGACATATTCAACACCTCCCTGAAGCAGTCAGTGGCCCCCACCTGCCTGAAGACCGCCACTATCATTCCAATCCCCAAAACCTCCTCAGTGACGGGTCTGAATGACTATCAGCCGGTGGCCCTCCTGACACGTTGTGCTAATGCTTTGAAAAACTGCTCCATGGCCCGCATCACGGAATCCATGGATCTCCTGGGACCTGCACCATGCCTTACAGGTCCAAGCCATCCACAGGGGCGCCATCTCCTCTGTGGTCCACACAACCTCTCCCAACTGAGAGAACAAGACTCATGCAGTTAGAGCTGCTCTTGATGGACTTCACATCAGCCTTCAACACCATCATCCCACAGACCCTCATCCAAAACTGCACCTCGGACTGAGCCCCCTCTGTGCAACTGTCTTGGGCGTCACGACGGACAGACCACAGTCTGTGAAAATCCGTGGCTATCTCCTCCTCACGATCACCCTCAGCACGGGCTCCCCAGGGCTGTGTGCTGGGCCCTCCTGTTCACCCTGCTCACGCCTGACTGCTAGCTGAGTCACCCCAGCTCTGATGGTAGGATTTGTGATAATATTTTTCAAAGCCAGAGATGTTTGCTTCTCTCGTTGTCTGAGATTAATGTGTTTTGTGTGAAGAGTCTTCAAACATGCTCATAAAGGATCCCAGCAATAGTGGAAGCAAATTATTTGTAAAAATTGTCAGAAAGCCCATAATGTCCAGGGGCTTTCCCATTCTTTAACTTTTCAATAGCACTAATAATTTCTTCACTAGAAATTGGTTTAATAAGAGCAATTGCTGCTTCAACAGTAAAGTGGGCAAGGTGATGTGTGAGAAAAAAGTATTTTATCAGGTCATTAGCATTTTCAGGATTTTCTGACATATAAAGAAATGAATTAAATTATTTTAAAGTGTCACTAATTAGGTTATTGTCATGTACTCCCGCTCTTTTAGTTTGACCACGTTTTCTGTAATCAGATAGGTCAAATATCCCAGGCATCTCTGTTTTCAATAATCTCTGTACCAAAACCAAATGTTATTTCCTTGTTGTTGTGTAAGTAAGTTGTTCCAGCGGAGTCTGACAGCTGTTATTTCTTACAATAGAGTCAGAAATGGCTTCAACAATGCTCCCTCTGTCAATTAAAGCCCAGAGCTAATTGTTGTCTTTTGAGTTTCTGACTCTTTTTGCTTATATGGTTGTAGCTTATTTTTTAATTACAAATATAGAAAAAAATATTTTGTTTTGTGCTTTCTTTTTCAAAGTTAAAATATTCTGAAATGTGTCTTAGGCACATTCGTAAATTACAGGAACCTTACTGAAACAAAACAAGAACAAAAACATTTTCTGTTAGTGATTGAACGTGTTTCTGACCTGTCATTCTTTTTCAACAGTATTATAATTATATCCAATTTGAACTTTCATTTTATTTTACAAGGTAGAGTTATTTCAGTCATTTTGGAAGAATCTTTTCATTTAGAAAATAAGTTGTCTCCAGCATTGCTGATTAATAATAACTGATGGTTGGATGGACTGTTTGACACAGTTTAATGGCACTGGAGCATTCAAACCGGAGTATCAGTGTTGCACCAGTTAGACAGATATCACGTTGGGGACATTTTAAAGCAGCTCAGTTGAAGAGGCAACGTGGGTTTTAAACTATTTTGTGTCAAAAGTTTATGTCTGTCTTCAGAAGCTGCAGCAATGTTCAGTTTCATTCACAAAGGACACGTGATTGTAGTTTTTGGACTTGCATTATTTTCTGCTGTGAGACTAACTTAGACCTTTATCTCTGTCAGAAGAAAAGTCATCTAGTTTTGTGGGACTTTTCTTCTGCATCAGCACTCAAGTGTTGCAGAAAAACCTGTTTTTTCCCATAAGAATCTGAATCTGGTCAGGTTAAACCTCTGACTGCAGCAAAAAGAGCCTCCTCAAATATCTCATGTCCCTGAAATGTGGGCCAGGTTACTCTGGTAACTACTCTTAGGACAATAACTGGTAGTTTGGTGCATTCGGCTAGAACCAAATTATTGAGGTTTTCACTCTGCAACAACATAAGACTGGCAGTCGACCAGCCCGACCCTGTCTGACTAGTTACATCACACACACAAGAACTGGGCGTCCTGCCAGTAAGGCTCATATAAAACTGCAGGAAGTCGCTGCAGGACCAGGCTGGGAGGAAAGACCATATTTGGACTGACTCGTGTTGATTTTTTCCAGCGAGAGCAGAGCTGAGCCGATGGTGACAAAACCTGATCCTATTGGTTGTTTGACACACACACACACACACACACACACACAGAACACTCACACAAACATGCAGCAGATTAAGAGCCGAGTGAGGAACACAGATGGCATAAATGCTCTTTAAAACTGTTGCTGCAGAATTTTCAGAAAAATCATTTTTGATTTTCAGCTAAACGTTTTTAGTTTTTTTCACCATCCATTACCAGCTGGTTTCTGCAGCTTCGCATAAATGTGTCACAGAAAACTCACGCTAAACTCTTGAGGGTCTAAAGACCTGAGTCCAGGTAAGTCCGGGCGGGTGGAGGCATTAAGGTGGTGTTATAAATAAAACCAGCAGAAGTCAGATAAATGTTTTAATCCCGAAAGCTCTCTGAGCTCCATGTAAACATACAAACATCTCAGAACCTACACAGTAGGCGAATACAAAGTGCACACCAGTACAAAGTCCACCTCCTTTACTGACCTTTGGCCTTTTAAAATAAAAGTCTGATCCCTGTGTGGGTCGTAGCTTTGGTCAGCAGAGGTTGGAGCTGTGGGGGGAGGGTAGCTCTGACAGGGAACTCCCCAACGGAGAGGAGCAGGAGGACGAGTAGAATGGGTGTGACGGCGAGGAGGGGAACACCTGTGATAGTGAGGAACAGGCAGAAGAGGAGGTGAAGCAGGGGGAGGAGGCCTGCATGCCAATGGCCGGGCAGCTATGAGCCGGGGAGGAGTAGGACGAATCTGGGGAGGTGGGGGCCTCTGGGATGGTAGCAGTGGCCCCGTCAGGCTTGCGGTCGCGTTGCCTCTGGTGGATCTTGGCGTGCCTTTTGCGCTCGTCACTGCGAGCAAATTTGCGACCGCACTCGCTGCAGGGGAACGGCTTCTCCCCGGTGTGCGTGCGGATGTGCGTGGTCAGGTGGTCGCTGCGGCTGAAGCTACGCATGCAGATGCGACACTGGAACGGCTTCTGGCCTGTGTGCACGCGCACGTGACGGGTGAGCTCGTCAGAGCGGGAGAAGCGGCGCTCACAGCCATCGGCGGGGCACACGTGTGGACGCTCATGAGGCGGCGTCCTGCACTGCCGGCCCCCAGGGGATTTCTTGGACTGGCAGGACTTGGCGAGCAGGCCGCTGGGCCCCTGAGGCTGAATCTGCGCAGAGAAGGCCTTGATGGTGGAGAGCGGCGTGAGCGGCTTCTGGTCCGGGCTCGGGCTGAGCTCGCCGGCTGGCGCTTGCTGAGGCAGGGTGTAGTCTGGCAACATCGCCATCACAGGCTGGAGGCCCAACCTGGAGGCAGTGGATGGATAGGCAGGTGGGGGGCCCTGCGATTGGTAGAGCTGCGGGGCCAAAAAGGCATCATTGGGAGGGTGGGCGGAGTCAGAGCCTGCAGCAGATGTGTATGATGGCGTTGCCGATAAAACGGAAGAGACGTCTATGGTGCTGCAGCCCAAACTCGGCTGGGACGGTGTTGATGATGCCACAGATGGGGTGGAGGTGGTAAGGCTGCTGGCGGCAGAGGGTGGGGCTGTGATGCTCCCTAACCCCAACAGACCCAACAGAGGCTCCGCCCACAGATTGCTGCAGCCAGAAGAGCTGGGATCAAAGATAAAACGCCCACTGTAGGCCAGAGGTTGGAGGCGTGGCGTGAGAGGGGGGAGGTTCTGGAGGTCCAGGATGTCCAACAGAGATTCTGAGAAGAGAAGATCAGGTCAGGGAGGGGGCACCTCAGAAACAACCTTTGTGGACTAAAAACCTTTTGTCAACAATAGATCTGGGTTCTATTCAAATGTGACATATTATACCCAATGAAATGCTGACTGTAAACGTCTACATTTGAATTAGAACAAAAACATCACAGACACAAACAGATCTGCTCTTCTGTTTGACCCTGAATTCTATGAACGTCAAGAAGCCACAGGTTGTTGCCACACGTTTACAACGGCTTAGAACACAAATCCATATTTGAACATGGGCCGGACTTTGGACATACATGATTTGGAGTTCCTTACTTAAAAGTGCACATGTGTTTTTCTGCAGTTAAAGTTTAACTTCCTCTCTGCTCTTTTCAAACTTCTTTATAACTTTAGCAGTTTTGTCAAAAGGTTACCATAACAGGTCTTGAGGAAACAATCCACGAAACAAGTGAAAAGTAACTCTCTGACTTTTTTTTCTGTCTCGTTCAGGTCATCCTCTTACCTCCGTAGTCCCCGGACTCCCCGCTCAGCAGCCCGGCCGCCTCTGCCGCAGAAGCGGCCAGCAGCGAGCCTCCGGCCGCGGCGTTCTGCAGCAGCATCTGCAGCTCCTCCAGCTTCGAGTATCCGTCCAGCGGGGACGCCGGCGGCTCCGAGATCTGCAGGCTGGGCAGCAGCAGCTCCGCTTTGGTCGCTGCCATGTCTTTGTCCGGGGATGGGGCGTCAGAGGCAGCGGAGGAGCTCCGTTTCTGCACGGAGACCGGCGCTGGCTTGTGTTCCGGGCTCCGGCCGGGCTGCTGCTGCTGCTGCTGCTGCTGTTGCGGGTGGCGGCGCTCAGGGGAAGCCAACGCTGACACCTGGGGAGCTGCGGGGCAGACGGCTGTAGAGCTGCGGGACACAGACGGCTGTAGAGCTGCGGGACAGACGGCTGTAGAGCTGCGGGACACAGACGGCTGTAGCTGTGGGAAAGACGGCTGTTTCTTCGTGTTTGTGGATGCAAGGGAAACGTAAACAATAACAATGCTTATTTCCGGTCCGTGGACCGGTGCCTTCGCGGGTTCACACTGGTAGAAGTCGATTTCTGTCAGATCCTGCGCGAGGATTCCCGGCTTTATAAAGACTCCTGCGTGACGTATGTTCCCAAAGATGGAATGGCGGAAGCCCATATTTGGGCAGAGCCGGCAGCGCGCTCTTTTCCAGCCTTCCAGGTGCCTCCACAGTCTTTGTGTGGGGCTTTTTGGAGCGTGAGTGATCCGGTTCTGCTCGGAGTTCGGGTCCCCGCGTGCGGCCGAAGCGCTGGACTGCGGCCGGCCACCACGACCGGAAACCCCGCCGACAGGTCCAAACTCGAGTGTTCGAGCTCTACGTCACACGGAGACCTTCCAGGAACGTCACCACTTCCCCTTTGCCTTATTTGGGTGTTTTCCTGTCAGACCGTTGATCTTACAGCAAGTCTAGTCCTGCACATGAACCTGCGCCAGGACGTTTGATTCGGTTTCGTTTTGGCTGTTTCGTCCTGAGTCTGCTCTGCTGGAAGCAACTCCCAAGATTATTTGGTTTGAATGGCTGCACACAAAAATGTCTTTAGTGTTTTTTAAACCATGCAGGCAAACTTTTCAGAAGGCGTTTGTTCAAATAAAAACAATAATAACGTGTCTCCCACATCTGATAAAAAAAGCAAAGTCATGGTGCTTTTGAATGCGGAGAGCTGAAGCTCTGAAGATGACGAGTTTGAGGTTAAACTTTTACTTTATTGAGACCAAAACAGTTGACCAAAAAAAAAAAAAAAGGTGGAGGAAGAAGAAAAAAGCTAAATGCTCTCCTCAGGTCAGAAACTCCACAGATCTCAGGGTAGGCTGTAATAAACATTTAAATGATTAACAGTCAATTCAAGTCTATTCAATAGGGACTTGACTCAAAAAGGAAATGCATTTTCCGCATTGGTTTAACATCCGCGTTCTATAACCACCAGCAACATTGTGGTGCAACCAGAAACTAAACTTACCTCAGAAAGTGAAAGCACCGAGGCTTTCTGCAGCCTGCTCACATTATCCATCCTGGTTCAGCTTCTTTTTGTTTTGACATCCTTCCTGGAGGATGTATTCTGCTCTGATTTTGACAAGTCAAGCTAAAGTGGAAATGAAACTTGTCAGATGACCAAACTCAATTGAAGAAATCCAATGAAAATGGTGATGCTCTTGTAGCATTTCTTTTGATGATAGAGCACATTTATGAAGAAAATTAGGCTAAAAACTTGTTTCTGAGAATTTCTTTATTCAAATCTTTGTGAATCGGGAGCAGATGAAAAAAACTCACAGCAGTGACGTACAAACTACAACCAGTGGGCCACAGTCTTCCTGCTCTGCTCCATTCTGATTCATCCACTTTTAGACAAATAGATCCACGAATGTCTTTGTGTTCCTCAGTTGAGCTGGAATCTGGATCTAAACTTTACAGCTGTATAGCTCCAATTTGGCTCACCTTTTTTTATTTTTTTTAAACTTGTCCTGTCCAACAGCTGGGCAGACAGATGAGAGCTGAAGGCCTCTTGTGTTGGACATATTTTACTTTAACAACAGGGATTATTAATCTTCAGACAAACCAGAGGTATGTCTGAATAAACCCCTTTTGTAATAAAGGTCAAACTTTATTCATTTTAAATCATATTTGAAAATCGTTTGTGTTGGACCGGACGGAAAAGGAAAGGAGGGAAGAAGAGAGAGGGATGGGGGGGGGGGGGTAGGAGGGTGATTATAGAAAGTGGGGGGGTCTAAAACCATGAAGCAGCATAAAGCAACAAGTTGCTGAATGGTTATACTCATTACAGTGAGGTTCAGATGTAATACAATTCTATAAGGGCGGGGCCTGTCCACACACACACACTCAAATGTTATAAACATACCTGTTGGCTCACACGTCAACATGTGCACAGTACAAATATTGTTCACACACACATACTTATGCCTTCAAACCAGCTAGTGTGAAAAATTGAAGTATTAGTGCAAAGGTGAGCTAACACCTGTGCTCAAGTGATTGTTCATGTTCTTCTAAAATAGATGATGGAATGTGAAAAGAAGGAGGGAGAGTGCCCATCATCCCCACACAAAGACCCCCGCCGCAGCAGCAGCTAGAACCCCCCAACGCCTGCACGGTAGCAGATAGAGAACAACTGCCCTCCGGGCGATCACATCTGCCACCCGGGCCAGGGCCAGCAGGACCGCCGCGGGGTCCCCAGAGCCAAGAGATTATATGAAGAAGAGGGTAATTCGGGGACAGCTGGTTGACTGTCCCCCGATGGTCAAACAGCCCCCCCCCCCAGCATAGGGCCCAGGTCCCCTCAGCCCAGGGGTCCCCTCAGCCCAGGGGTCCCATCCCCCGAAGCACTGACCTCCAGGCCCCACACCACCCACCCCACACAGAGAGAGAGGAGCCAGAAAGCGCCAACCCCCCTGGAGCAAGGCATGCCCCCAGGCACCGCCCCTGGGAGAGTTCTGGTCAGGCATCGATGGGACCGAGGCAGCCAACCAGCCGGGGCGACCGCCGATTGCCTTAGCAGAGACCCTGACCCGTCAAACCTCCAAGGTCCCGTACCGATAGTGGACCCTCCCCCAGACAGCCCCCCACAGGACAGGGACAACAAGGCCCACCCTGCCCGCCACTTCCCCCCCAGAACCGGCAGCCCTGGTGGGTTGCCCCGCCCCGTCCCAGAGCCAGGGAAGGAGTGATCCCAGCTCCAGGTGCTGGACCCTCCCCCGAGCAGGGTCCCCCACCAACCACCCCCAGCACAGGCAAAAAGACCACCCCCCAAGCCAAGCCAGACCACCACTCAACCTCCCCAACCACACACCCCCACACTCGAGCCCGGATGACCACGCAGCATCCCAGCCCGCCCCAGCCAGGCACTAAACCCGACCCCCTGACTAACGGAGCCCCCCCCCCACCCCGCCCCGCTGGGCCCCACCCCTTACCACGGCAGACAGACAAGGAGCAGCGGCGACCAGTCATCCCACCCTCTAATTCATGGATTTGGTTATGGGAGACCAGGCAGACTGAATTCTTTCAGAGTTACTATTACTGAGTTACTCAGTATGTTCCCCAGGAACAGACAGGGACACACTCAGTCAGGTCTCCTTCTGTAACAGGGACTGGATGAGGGGCTTAATGTTTCCCAAGCATAGCTGTGACTGCAACTTAGCGCCCCCCCAATCACAAGTTAAGTCAATTATAAAGTCTCCAGGATAAACAAACTGCTTTAGCCTGTGTCTCTGCTGAATGCAAAGCAGTCAGTGACATTAAAACTGGAACTCGCTCTTCTTCATGTTTTTTTTTTCAAATATGAATTTCAGTTACTCTGATCCTCCTTTTCATTAGATTGAATGGATAAACTCCAGCCTGGCTTCTTAAAAATGAATAAATGCAAAAAGCCAAATAAGCCAGTATTTTGAACAGTTCTTTGAAATGAACTGATCCAAAAGATATGGCTCCCCAAAAAAGGCCATGAATCCTAAATGTGAGAGAAGACATGCCTCAAGAATCAGGATGCAAATAAAATTGAAAAGAAATGACGAGGGGAAAGGGAGCTGAAGGGTCGAAAATACGTTTCCCAGTATTTCAGTAAAAAAAGGTGGGTTTGTGACAATTCAGATGAAAGTCGTGTTAGCAAAAACGCTGGACTTCAAAGACCTTATTGGTGATTTTGCACGTGAGAAGGCTCGATGTTGGGTTTTTGGTGAACAAAGTTAAGCAAGTACAAGGTTAAAAGGTTAGAAAAAGAAGCTTGACTTACCCATTTACTATTCATTCATTAAGTGTATTTAAACGATGACAAATCATATAAGGCCAATTTGTATTTTGATGGTGGCTTTATTAGCTGTGTTTTTTTTAAATCTCCACTGATTATCATTTTTTCATGGAAAAGTTTATTTCTTATTTCAGAATCAGTTCTGCCATCAATATATGAAACCATATAAATTATATTGTGTTTGGAGTGCTCAGTTCTTCCCATACATGTCAGTTGTCATGTTATTTTGTCACAAAGATGATAGTGAAAAATACAATAACTGTAGGAAAAACAGCATAAAAATTGCTGCTGTGTTAGGGGACTTGTAAAAATTCTTTTCATGGGGCCCCAAACCCCCAGCGGCGCCCTTGGTGGTACAACAAAAATGGTGAGCAATATCAGAGCTATCCAGATTATAGCTCAGATGAGGAAAACAAAGACTTTCATGGATCTAATTGCGGATGCATCAGAATGGAGCAGAGCAGGAAGCTCATTTTTAGCTGCTACGTCACAAATCCAACCTTTTTGAAACCACAGATTTTTATCTGCGGTTTCAGGATTTGAATAAAGACATACTCAGAAACCAAATTTTAATCTTTCATTTTTTTTACAAATGTCCTCCATCATGAGAAAAATACTACAAGAACATGTTGAAAACACCATTTGGGTCTTTAAGGGTCAACCATCGTTTGTATACATACTTATGATCTTATTTAAAACATTTTCATAATTCTTTCCCATTTAATAATTTCAATGACTAACTTACTCTTATGACAAACTGACGGAAGTCAGCGTTTTTCCAACTTCAACCTTCATTCCTAACATTGTTTTTATTTCCTTGGTTTCATTTTGAATCAGGCTTTGATGCTGCAGGACAATGAATGAGAAGAATTCACAGAACGTCAGGTGGAAAATGTCTCCTTCAGCAGGCCGCTGAGCTTCTCTTCTTCTTTTAGACCTTCCAAGAATTACAAACAGCTCTCTTGAATGAATAACCTGAAGAGTCTTCATTTTAAAGGCTCGGTCGTTTCAACAGTCTATAGGTGAATCACCACGTGACCAGTTTAGCAGGAAGCTGGTGCAGGAAGGAGGATGGAGAGCCTGAACTTCAGACACCGAACATTTCTGACGTTAAAACATTTGCTGCAGAGCTTTGATCACATGCAGACGTTTATTGTCGTTTTAGGTGAAACCAGCTTTTCCGGAGCGGAGGGCCTGATTTCTGCAGAAATCAGCGGCTGATCGCCTTTGCTAAACGTTTAGAGGGATTATTAGAGAAAGAAAAACGCGACTCCCACATGCCAGAAAAAGACATACGCGCATGCGCACTGCCATAGAACGAGAGCTAGCGGAACGTCTCGAAGCTGTTGCTATGGAGACGGAGTTCAAACACTGCGTGAAGCTCGAGTCTGATCGTGGGATCAGGCGCTGAAGGGGAAAGTTTTCTTCCCATCTTTGAACCGAGGCCGGAACCAGAAGCACCCACCGAACCGGTGAGCTCTTTGCTGTGACGTCACCAATGGGGGTTTGAGTGGATGATGATGATGATGAAAAGTAGATGCATTTCGGGCCTAGTTTAACTCATTGGAGGATGAAGCTGGAGAACCTGCTTTGGTATCTACTGGTGTTCTCCAAAGAACAAACTGGAACAACTGAAGGGTTTCCTAACAGTTTCCATCTTTTTGATGTGTTTGGTTCTGTACCATTGACTGCATATGAAAACTGGACTGAGTAACCCCTCTCCCTACGTTTCAAACAGGAAGTACCCGCTGGCTCTAAGAAGCCAAAATCCAATGAACTTCTAGCTCTGATATATATTTTTTTACATGTTCCTCATGATGTTTTTTCTGTTGTGTTGTTATTCAAGTTATAAACTGACCCATCAGGTGCAAAAAAAGTAGGTGGTCTTGTGTCAAAAATTTGAAATATTTGATTGACATATGGTAGGGGTGTGGACTTCCAACAAGCTCATTCCTGATTGGCGAGAGTGGTTGCCATAGAAACGACGACTCAGACCAACTTGGACCAATCACTGTTTACTGATGTTGTTAGGCTTCAACGCGGAGATGTCTGTATTCCTGCGCTGCCATGGGCGAATCAGAAGATCCCGCAGGCTTGTGACATACAACCAACAAAGGAACTGGACTCAAAAGCATCCATTTGATTTTCAAAATAACTCTTGACTCTTTCCAAGAAATCTGTGGAATTGACAGGTTTTGTCAGATAAACAGACGCTTTAACCAATATGACTTTAGAGGGAACCAAACTGCTACTCGTGTGTTCCTTACAGTCGCTAATGTTTCGGAGCCTGTAGGTTTTAATTCTGTACACTGGAAGGGGTACGTTTCTGCTCTCCAGACAGCTTCCTCAGTTCTAACCTTCAGCACACCTCTGCTTCTGCAGGTACACCTTCACAAAGAGCTTTTTAATGGGTTACATCTATGCAAACAGGTGGAAGAGGTGTCATGCCAAAGAAAGCGAAGAAAAGTTTGGGGAGGACAGAAGGGGAGCGTTTGGTGCAGCTGCATCACAGAGCTCAGGCTGAGGAGGAGATGTCCAAGAAGAAGGAGGAGATGCTGGCACTCTTCCTGAAGGTAAACAGCGTCTACTTCTAAAGAGCTTTCAATCTTCTTCAGGGCAGAGCGGAACAGTCTCTGAACATGCAATCAGAGGCTGACCGCTCTACCTCTGCTCCACAGCCATCCAACAGCAGCCATCCAATCACAGGATTTGAGGGTCTGATAGACCAGTACTTTACTGGACTCTTCCAGAACGCTGCAGCTGGAAAGAAGTGCGAGCATCTCCGGCCTGTCCTCAGGTCTTTGCACAAACTTCCTGTTGCTCAGAGAACAGACATTGAAACAGCTGTATTTATGCGTAAGTCCCTCAATGGTTTAACACCACTGGACATCTCATATATGTTGGTCACAAATGAACCAGCTGGAACTCTGAGGAGCTCAGGGACAGACCTTCAGCTGATGCTCCCTAAAAACTCCATAGTTAAAAAAGACCCAAGTTGGGTTGTGTTTAACCCAACTCCAAACGTTAAAAGGGGAAGACATTTTTCTGGGTTATTTTAAGTCAGGAAGAAATATATAAATATGGTTCAGATGAAACCACTATAGTATAAAGAATTATACTTCAAAAACTAAATATGCTGTTCAAAAAATGAAAGGGGACACCGAAATAACTCAGTGTTGCTCCAAGTCAGTCACACTTCTGTGTAATCGAACTGTCCAATTAGGAAGCAGCACTGACTGATAATCAATGTCACATGTTTTTGTGTAAGTGGAACAGACAAAAGGTGGAAATAATGAGCGATCAGCAAAACCCCTCCAATAAAGGAGTGGTTCTGCAAGACCACAGACCACTTCTCCAGTTTTATGTTTTCTGGCTGATATTCTGCCGACTTTTGAATGCTGACAGTGTTGTCACTCAAGCGCTACCATGAGTCTGTGCCTTCACCAGGGAAGTCTCACGTGTCCCAGGAATGGGTGGACCAAAGTTTCTAGTATCGTTTTATTATTTTTTTAGGAATCGTTTTGTTCTGAAATTCCTGTTTTTTCAGTCATTTTTGAGCATGTTTTTAGGAACTTCCTATGTTTTTCATTTGATTACTCCTTCCACAGTTGAAAATAAAAGAAAACCACTCTAATTTGTGTTGTCATGTTTGGATCCATATTTATGACAAGTGCTTTTTGTCGGGTATATTATAACGTGTAAAAATCATCCGGCAAGAGGGATGGTGTAACTTTTTAGAGGGAAAGTGCTCTAGGGTTGGGAGAGTACTCCATGAGATCCGAGCTTTGCTGTTTTCAGAAGCCTCCTTGTTTGTGTAACGCAGGACAAGCTGCAGAAGGAGCAGAGGAACACAGCGGTGAACCTGCTGAAGGTGACCGATCGCTGGAGGTCCATCCAGCGTCAGGCCCGGGTCACTGAGCTGCGAGGGAACATAGTGGTGTCCCGGCAGATGTTTGAGAGGGAGGTGGATGAGCTGAACTTTGTCATTGAGGTGAAGGCTCTCACAGTCCCTCAGCTCCTCGCGGCGTTTGGTCGCTGACTGTAAGTGAACTCGCGTTGCAGAAACTGATGGGGGACTTGCAGGGGGCGGAGCGTCAGACTGCACATGTGCAGGCCAGCCACCTTCAGCAGCTGGACCACCTTCTGGCTCAGGACCTCAAGCGAATGTGGTGTCTGCACCAGGATTGGGGAGGAGGCCTGCAAGACCTGAGTTCCTCGTGCAGCTCTGAGAAGTAGGTCCTTCACCACCTGCACCAAACTCAGGGTTGTTCCTTCCTGCAATGTGAGTTTCCAGTTAATGATGTCTTTCTGTGGAAGGGGAATGAAACGTACAGCGCCACCTGCTGATCAAGCCTCTCATTCTTGTTCAGCGAGTGAGCAGCTCGGGCGAACACATGATTGTAGATTTGACATGCAGGCGATGTTTGCAGGCAACAAATGTTTGCGCAGTTTGAGGAGCAGCGGGACAAACTCCAGAGCAAAGTGTTCTCTGCAGATCAGCACCACAAAGACGCCATGCAGGAGATAAAGAAGACATCCACAGACAGAGAGAGCTGGTTCTCCAGCCATTCTGACCCAAAGGTATTTGAGTCGTCTCACCTGATTCATCCTCCCAGGTCCGTCTCTGCCCTGCAAGTCTTTGTTTCTGTGGACAGAACGTTCAAATGGGGTTAAGAGACAATCTGCACGAGAGCATCTCCAACATCCTGGGATCTTGGAAGCACAACATCAACAATGTGAAGAAGAAGGAGGAGGAGGTGGCTCTTCTGCTGGATTATGTCACCCAACAACTGAAGATCACGATGAGACTGAAGGTATGGACGCAGTTTTACAGTGAGGAGAGAGAGCAGGAGGAGCTGCTGATGTCAGGCACACATGCAGGTTGAAGGTTGAACTCTGTTAGCTTGAAGGCAGCTGGACACCTGCAGTCACAGAGTTCTTGTCCATAACAGCAAAACATCTGTCAGCTCTGCATTTGGATCAGACGTTCCCATTAGCAAAATATCAGTCATGAATCCACAAAGATCTTCAAGGGCAGGTTTGTTATAATAACTGTGTGTCCCAGAGGAATCATCACAACACAAGAATACCCCCCCCCCCCCAACCACACACCTCCTGCACACGCCCCCCGACAATCGGAAAATTTCTCTATGTTGATCTCAGATATTTTTTATGGTAATTTCCTAATCTTGTAAATCAGACATGTCGTCCGTTACATCTACGTCATTCAGAGGTTTTCTTGATCCCAACTTCAGCCATAGAAAGAAGCAAACACTCGTCTCCATCTGAAATCATAAAAGCAACCTCACTGGAGCCACCTGACTTCAGCAGGTAACCACTAGGGGGCAATCAAGTTCCTCTTCATCCACTCTGATGGAAGGTGATCCAACTTCACCGCAAGATCAAACAGGAATACAGTCAAACACAGAGTATCTGTAAGCAGGAAGTTCCCTTAAAGTTCCACTCCAATCATTTTTAGGATCTAGTTTCAAAATGTTCCCAGTGGTCATTTTCTAGGACATAGTTTTTGCAGAGCGGCAGGAGTTCATCTGAAATTTATCTCTGCACTGTGGATGGGACTGTTGGTGCACAGTAAGCCTGTCCCCATTTCCCATCATCCATCTGTTTACACTTACACCCACTAGCTAACAGTCCCTCACACCCCCAACCTAACATTACCGGTACAACAAAAATGGCAGAAATATTGTATCTATCCAGTCGTACAGTTTAGATCCAGATTCCAGCTCAGACGAGGTAAATAAAGACGCTCATGGATCTACTTGTCTGACAGCGGATGATCAGAATGAAGCAGAGCGGGGAGCCTGTGAGCTGCTGATTGTAGTTTGCATGTCACGCCTACAAGCTTTTTCAAACAGGATTTTCTTAATCTGCTCCTGATTCCCAATAATTTGAACAAAGAAATACTCAAAAATCTTAATATTCTTAATACTTGTCCTCCACCATCAGAAAATTACCAGAAGAACATGTTAAAAACACCCATTTACATCCGAGTGGGTCTCTTTCCTCTTTCCAGAACAAGGCGGAGCAGCTGAGAGACAGGGTGAAAGTCAGTGAGTGGGAGAAGGAGTTTATGGAGGAGAATCTGACCGCCTACAGGAACGAGATGAACCTCAGGTTTTACCAGGCCCAGGGCCAGGTGGCATCGGGTCGCCAAGCAACAAGGAAGCAGCTCACCCAGCTTGCAGTGCAGGGGGATGCTGCCGCTGAGAAGCAGCAGGCCGCCATCGCTCAGGTGAAACACGGCTCACCTGTCTGTACGCCCGCTACCAAAGCCGCCATGCTCCTCACTCATCCCTGACTCTGCTGTTTCAGGGAGAAAAGGTGCTGCGAGCCGCTAAAATGTGCCTCAAGTTGAAGCTCCAGCATGAGGTTTTACCACCACTGCTTGCCCCTCTACACCTCCCCCCTGAGGAGGACACACAGGTAAAGGGCAGGACATGACATACTTCTAGGGAAACAACCACTCCCACCCAGACTACAGCTGAATGTAAACCAGTACTGTTTGCTCCTTTTGCCTCAACCAAACAGTGGACACTACCTGCTGTAGGTTATGCCCCGCCCCTTTCTATAGCCAGCTAGAGATGCTGGAGTTTTGGATCATTCACTAATAATTGAGGCAGAAAAGAAAGATCTGCATTTTCAGAGCTGGAAGCAGACTGACTCAGGTCTGCAGAATCCCCTTTGTCCTCACAGGTAAAGAGAACCGCTTTAACTTCCCAACAGCTGGAGATGATTAGGAATAACAGCTTCAGAAATCTTGGTGAAGACCTTTTAGATCTCCTCTTAACCTCTCCTGAACATCAACATCTGGTAATGATCTCTGACAGTAATGTTCAGAACCGTTAATTGATGAAACTAGAACATATCATTGACGGGGACTGCTTTAACCTGCTGTAGGTCATTTTTATCAGACAGATTTCAGTTTGTTCATGTTAATGATTCTCACAGCAGAGTCAGTCATGGTGTGCCTCAGGGCTCTATGCTTGGTCCAGCCGTGTTTGGATCAAACATGCATCCAACATGTTAGCAATTCTCTACTAGTCTCATCATAAAACCCGCTGTTCTCAGTGGTCATGAGTTTCTGACCTAGTTGTTCAGAATTAAAGCTAAGCCAGCTGTCCCAGGTGAACCCCCCCTTTGCCCAACAGCAGCTGGGTAGGCTCCCTCTTCTCTATGATCTGCATGTGCAGATCCATGGATGGTTGCAAGGACTGTTGCATGGACAAATGCATAGACGGCATGTACAATACTTGTGCTCCACTTTCTCCTGAGTGTCTAAGGTTAACCCTTGTGCTGTCTTTGATGACCCCCCCCCCCCCTTCCATTGATGTGTTCTCCCTACCATGACAAAGGTGGATAAAGGTGGAAAGATTTCATGTAATCCATGGACACCAGTGAAGATCACAAATCATTGAAGAAAAAAGGTTCAGAGCACTGTCTAGTGGGTCTAGATGACCCAACTCCCAATGTTAAAGTGCCTAGGATAGCACAAGGGTTAACGGTTTTAGGTGATGCCTGGTGACCCAGTCATATTTCTTTAACTCTTGTCAGTAACGTGTGACCTGACCTACATTTGGGTTTGAAACCACCAGTTGATAAATCCCTGCATTATGAAGCATCATTATTCAGCACACATTTCCATGGTTTCGCTGATGATCCTTTGGGTCAGCGTGCTGCTCTCTCCTGTCTTGTTCTGCAGGGGTCTGAGGATGTTCAGGACCTGCAGCAGCGTCTCACCAAAGCTGTGCTGCAGCGGGACGCACTGAGGAAACACAAAGCAGACTTAAGCCAAGAAAACATGCAACTCCAGCTGCTGCTGGGTCAGCACGCATTTGGACTCCATGAAGACTGCTGTCCTCTGCCCACGTCTCAGGCTCCCATCATCTCTGCACCAGCTGCTGGGCAACAGCGCCACACTGTGATCGAAGCCGCACACATAGCTAAATATTGCCTGTGAAAAAGTAGGAACACAAGTTTTGGATCTGAACGGACAGACATCATTTTATTCTCAACAAAAAATCTGAAGAATAAAATTCTGGAAGTGTTGAGATTCCTGTAATTCCCCTGTTGGTAAAATAAAGACACTTTCTCCAACTTGACTGCGTCTCTGTTTAGGTGGCTTTGTCACTGAGAAGGAAAACAGCGCCTCCCTGTGGTCGATGCAGATCTGATTTTTTCTTTTTTTTGTTTTCATAAAAATAAAGGAAATGAAGAAAAACGGGGAGATAACAAGCAATTTTGCCATATTCATTTTGTCATCAAGCTTTCAAGTGTTTTTAGTCCCATTTGTTAAAAAAGAACAACTAGATAAAACCTTTACACACTGAATCATCACGATCACACAAGCTCTTTATAAACAATCAAAATGCTAGAACGAATTTGGAAGATGCGGGCATCGAACCCGCTACCTCTTGCGCATGCCTACCGAACGCTCTTTTTAACAAGCTCTCGAGTGTTTTTAGCTCCAATTACTTAGAAATAACACTAGATAAAACTTTTACACACCAAATCATCAGTATCATAAAAGCTCTTTATGAACAATCAGAACACTAGAAAAAAAAGAAAATGCGGAGGAGACTGGCATCGATCCCACTACCTCTCGCATCCCAAGCAAACACTCTCTTTAACAAGTTTTCAAATATTTATATACATAACTATTTAGAAAATAACACCAGATAAATCCAAATAAAACCTTTACATTCTGAATAATTGGTATCATGAAAAAAAAGAAAAGAAAAAAAATAAATGGGAAAACATTTGGAGGATGCGGGCATCGATCCCGCTACCTCTCGCATGCTAAGCGAGCGCTCTACCATCTGAGCTAATCCCCCATACAAACCGGTAGGGGGCAAGTGACCTACTTGACAATGATAAGTCTGTCGGTGAGTACTGGCGCTCAATGTGTGAGCCATAGAACACCCAAAGTGAGCCCACAGTAGCCAATCACGTTTGACCCCTGTGGCTTACTTTTGACCAATCGTGTGCGCATTTGCCTGCTGTGGTTTACATTCAAAAAGCCGTGTTCCGAGTCCCGATTCTTCACTTTTACTAAATGTTTTACCGATCACTCCTGTGGGTTGTTTTTTTTAAAGCTGGCATTTTTTCTGGGATATAAACCGTGAACTTTTTCCGATCCCGTTTCTGTGCTCGTGTTTACGTTTGATCGATCATCACCCGCCATTGTTCTCTTTGGGAAACAGGTAAGCTGGTTACTCTCTTTGTTGGTTAGAGACACTGTTTGTCTATTCGGTCTGTATTTGTGAGAAAATGGGAAACATCGATGGCTAACATCTGTAGTTCATGTTTTCTTCGTTTCTATTTTAAAAACATTAAACCGTAAATTGTGATCAGTGCTGAACAAAAACAAATGTCGTGTAGATCCTCCAATGCAAGGAGGATGTTTTGAGCAGATTTCTAACAATAGCAGTACTAAAAACGCTAAAAAATAATGTAATAAAAAGGTAGAGAGGTCAGTTTGCTCTCTGTATGAAGGAATTGTAAATACAACAAATAGTTTGGTCAAACTTTATTTTTCTAAAATATGCCCGAAACCAAGCACCATTTGCTCCAACTCCCCCCTGGTGTTCCAAACAGGAAGTAGCTGCTGGTTCCTAGAAGCCAAAATCTCCCATCAGAAAACAGCTGTTACTCAGTCATTCTATTGGTCAGAAGAATCGTTCTTGCTCTCATACCTTTTCCTTAACATCTTTTTGATAGTCCTCATTGTTTTCATATTTTTTTTGTTCCTTCTAGAAGCTCGTGCAACTGGAGACCAGGTCTGCTTGATGGTTGAGTTTGGCGACATCCAGGACCGGTCCATGAAGGAGGTTCATGAGGACAAGAGCAAGCTGGCTAAAAAACTCCCATCCCCAGCTAAGCACAGTGAGTATAAATGCATGTTTATTTGCTCTCAGAGCAGTTCCACGTGCATCCGTTTAACAATGTGGTAAAAATGTCCATTTGCTCTTTTTTAGATCCCATGCTGCCTCCTTCTAGAGGAGGAGAACATCCAGCCAAACATTTGGCCCAAAGGCAGCTTTTCACTGCTGGTAATTAAGCGCTATTTTAAATAAGTTTGTCTTTGTGTATCAATGCACATACATTATTGCATTCCTGACTTAACTGAGCCTCATTTTCTTTACTCTTTACCACTTGCTCCTCTTTCTGCTCTCCATTGTTTAAATACAACCATAGTTGGTAACAGTTCTTGTACTAAAGTGCTGCTTCACAGGCTTTGTTGACCACATTTATCATTTTATCACATTTATCAGCTGGCAGAGTCATTCTTCTGTTTGTTCCTGTTCCCTCAGAGGCCTGTCCTGGGCCCTCTCCATCTGTGGCAGCAGCAAAGTCCGCGCTGGAGCTTCCAGTCCACTGGAAAGAACAACTGCCACGCTTCAAGCACGAGTGGATTGCAAAGACGCTTTTCAAAGCCAACCCACGAACCGGCAAGGCAGAACTTGTGTCGCAGCTAAAGCTTTGGTGGCATCCTCCTCAGCCCGCTCTGGTTCCCACTCTGCCTCCCGCCTCACCAGACATCTTCTTTTGCCGGCCCCTGTTCCTGTGGATGCCACAAAAAATGTGGTCATTTCTTTTTGTCTGCGGTCGTCCACAATGTGGTCAGCACAGACTTACGGCGGCAGGACTTTACAGGACTGTTCGTAAAGTCCTGGACATTGATGGGTGGTATGACCTCGCCACGGAGTATCTGGAATGCAAACGCTGCAAGAGAAAATACCCATCCTGGTCCGAGGACATTTTGGGGCAGATGGACATGGGTCATCGCAGCCATTTCCCAGCTCTGCTGACATACAGGTGATTGATAATGATGCACGTTCATAATGAGCTGACTTTGTGTTTTCATTTTTGGCTAACCTAAGGTTTGCATGCCTACCCTATGCTGTTGTTTCCTTAGGTACTCATGTGACAAGCGGGTGCTGAGAATGATGAGGGAGAGGACACTGGGCAACAGCGTGACACAACTTTATAAACAGTTACTGGAACAGCACAGTGAGGCATGGACACAGCGCGTCCTACAGTACCTCACAGTCTGTGAACCGTTCACAAGGGCCTCTCTTCAGCGACCAGTGTTTGCTGAGCCCCCCCCCATGCCGGCCTTGCCTAAGCCTAAGTGGCTGTTAGCTGTTTATGCTAGGGATGTTCTGGGGCGGATCAACGAAGTGAAGGCCAAAATCACATCTGTGTTTGGATGTGTTTTGAAGGTGGACTCCACAAAAAATGTACTTTTTAAAAACTTTTTAAACAGATATTAATATGCTTACATAAATAATAAACAATTTTAACTTTTTTTTGTCAATAGGTCACAAAGAAGCTTGCGGGGGCTGCTTCAGGAACAGCTGCCTGGTGCACAAATGTCGGTAATGAACATGGCCAGGTTCTGGTCTCTGTCCTGACAGCCGCTGAAGGACATGGACTGGACGCCATGGCGGCTGGCCTGATGAGGCGCTACAGAGAGGCAGGAGAGGCACCCCCAAAAGTGATGTACGTGGACAGAGACTGCTGCAGCAGACACGGCTGGTCTCTGGTGAAGACCCTGTTTTCAGAGTGGGATGAGCTTGAGGTGCGCCTGGATATCTGGCATTTCATGCGGCGATTCGCTGCAGGTGTCACAACAGAGGCTCATCCGCTCTACGGGATCTTCATGGCACGTCTGTCTGCGTGCATTTTTGAGTGGGATCCAGAAGATGTGGCTGCTCTTCGCTGCGCCAAGGAGGCTGAGCTGGCAGCAAAGAAAAGTGGCCATGTTTCCAGAAGGACGGTCAGCTCTCAGATTAGTCGCAGGGAGTTGGCACTCCACTGTCGGAGGAGAACCAGGGGAGTGGAGGAGACGGCAGCATTGATTGGAGCACTCATCCATCAGTTTGACAGTGCAGATGGGAAGGGCACCCTTGGAGTTCCACTGTTGGACCATGAACGCATCCAACAGATTTGGAAGGAACAGCAAAAGCACCTGCTGTGCATCCAAGACCCCGAGAATTTCCCACTCTACATGAAGACGGGCACACTAAAGAAAGGCGGCGTGGAGCTGTCTTGCTACAGGTGTGCCCGTGGGTCAACCACCTTGGAGTCCTTCCACCTCCACCTGAACCGTTTTATACCAGGTAATGTGCACTGAACATCTGGGTTCCTAACCTTTCTGTAAACATTTCTAACATTTCTTTTCATGTGGTTCATATCTTGTAAACAGAGACTTATCAAACCCTGTTTGTTCCACTCAGGAACCAGTGCCAGTGACGCACATTTCCAGGCATATCTCCTTGAGGGCTTGATGCGCTGGAATGATGACCGGATGGAGGACGCTGTCAAAGGAAATTCCTCCATCCAGTTATTTGGAAGAACAATGAGAGAGGCTGTGGACCAACTCAGCCAAGCAGTGCTAGGGAAGCCCTGGGATGAGCGTTATCCCCCTTCTGGAGAATATACAGGTAAGAAATATATACATTTGTTATTTTGCGATTGATCTATTTAGCTCGTAATATCACTACAGTGTTTACAGCTCTCTTTTTCTTTTAATTTGTGTAGGGGAATTGCTTGGAATAGAATACCTCTATAGTCTGACTGGCAAGACATCTACTGCCATGCTCCAGACCCCTGAAGAGGAGGAGGACAGGCTGCTGGAGAGAGTCGATGACCAGGACTTCCAAGACGAGGGGTTTGGGGAAGACACCATGGAGGACATCACTGTTCCAGTGTTCTATGACCCCCACTATGATGTTGTTGCCAGCCCCTCATCTTCACCTCAGCCTCAACTCTCAGTATCACCAGGTGAACCTGAATCCTCTGCTCTGCGTCTTTCCTCTGTGGTGAAAACTGAGGATGAAGACATCAAGTACCCCATCACACCTGCCACCAGTGCACCTGGAACTATTCCACCTGTGTCAGCACCTGGAATTAATTCGGCACCTGGGTCACTGACCATTATTCTTAACCCTGGCATGACTGCGCCCACCACTATCTCATTTTCTAGAGCCTCAACGTATAGTGTAGGCTTCGTTCCTCTTGTGTCTGCACCTGCTGTCCCAGTGTCTGCACCTGCTGTCCCAGTGTCTGCACCTGCTGTCCCTGTGTCACGCTCCACACAAAAGAACAGAAAAAGACGAGCCTTGGAGGAAGAGCGCGGTGTCCAGAAAAGGAAATACACACGAGGAGTGAACTACAACACCTGCAGCAAATGTGGACAGCCCAAAACCAAAGAATACGGTCATAGTCGATACAAAGATGCCACATTTTGCTCACAGGCTTCAAATGGACGATCACTGGACAACTGGTTGGCAGAACAGCGCCAGCGTCACAGAAGCTGATTTCTTCCTCATCCTCAATAAGTACTCTTCAATAATAATATCGTCATACTTTATCCACTGATCATGTAAATATTAACTTATTGTTTTATGTACATATATTCTTTAGTTATATTTTCTAAACTCAAGCGTAGGATTCATGTAAGAATTCTGTGTCTTCATTTTAATAAAACATTTGAAGTATTCCTTTTTTCTGGTCAATTAAAGCAACAAAACTAGCTTACAGTTTCCCAGAAATAGGCCCCTCCACACCTGAATCAAGAAAATAGAGAAAATATATATTTTTTAATGTGTTATCATCCACGTGCTAGCTGCTCCCTGTACTTTTGACAAAAATAAAGTTTGACCGAACTATTTCTTATAATTACAATTCCTTCATACAGAGAGCAAACTGACCTCTCTACCTTTTTATTACATTATTTTTAGCGGTTTTATTACTGCCATTGTTAGAAAATCTGCTCAAAACATCCTCCGCAGTTATTGACTGCGGCGAAGTTAGTTTTAGGTTGGATATTCGACAGACATTCAGCGCGGATCTCCTTAGGGACAGTCAACAAATTAACAGTGCACGAGATGAAGAAGATTTCAGATCAAACCCAAGACATGAAACTTATGCCGAATTATTGTACTGACATCCCAACATCAGACACACCTCTTTGTTTTGTATTTAAAGAAGTTAAATATTTTAAATAAATTATTATATGGAAATTCCATAGGTTTGCATATGAAAGTTGGTTATTTTTGTCAATAGCTCCCAAACCGTACGTCCCAAAAATATAAATCCTATGCCGAATTATTGTACGGACATCCCAACATCAGACACACCTCTTTGTTTTGTAATCAGAGGTGTTTTATCTTTTATATGAATTTTTATGTCAAAACTCCATAGGTTTGCATATAAAAGTTGGTTATCTTTTCAATAGCTCCCAAACCAACTGACCCAAAGATATGGAACCTATGCCGAATTGTAATACGGACATCCCAACATCAGACACACCTCTTTGTTTTGTAATCAGAGGTGTTTTATCGTTTATATGAAATTTTATATAAAAATTCATATAAAAGATAAAACACCGCCGAAACCTGAAAAAACGAATCACCAATATAATGTTTTTGTTTTAAAGAAGTCAGTTACAATGAATCGAATAGCCTTGCTTGTATGAGCGTCCTCTGAACTTAGGCCACCTTGGAGTGATGACTGCAGCCTTTTTGGTTGGAGACTTGTGGTGCAGGGTCACTGAGCTAGACTCCTCCGATGTGCAATCAGAAAACCTTTTCATACTTTCCACACCTGGTGTCACTCCAGAGCGCTTTGGTCCCTTAGAACTTTGGTCCCCAACCCCTGCAGACAGAAAAAAACCCCGGCATTGTTTGGGATTCCTGCCGGGAACCTGGAAAAGCTTCAGCATATCCAAAACTGCGCTGCTAGGGTCCTGATGAGGAGACGCAAATTTGACATCACTCCTGTTCTTCAGCCAAACGTGATTGGCTGATGACGGTCTCCTTTGGCTCACGAGGTGGGAGACATCATCAGTGCTGTTTCATTATTTCACTCATTTTTTGAAGTGAATTTATTTTTCTATCTGTCATCAACCCTTTTCTTCAGCAGGTGATGCTCATTCAGGTCTGACAAATCAGATTGAGTTCATCTCTGAGAGCGTCGATCCCTTTTCTGATTTTTGTTGTTTGATTTTATTGTTTTTATTTAGTCATTTCTTTTAAATTTAGCTCAAATCTGAGAGAAAACAGCTAGATTATTTTGATGCACCTGTTGCCATGGTGAACGGTTGAATCGTTCCCCAAATGATGGTTTATTCTACATGCATGGCAAACCGAACTAAGCCTGACCATTCTGGAACCAGAATCTCCTTCTCTCAGGGGGAAGAAACAGAGATCGGACTAAACTTGCTTTCTGGAGCAAAAGCTGCTGATGGGTTCCTGTGACAGATCTGAGTCATGGATTCAGAAAAGATGAAAGCTATGTCACAGACACGTAAACAAGTATTTGAAACAGTTGCGTGATTAAGAAGAGCTTCAATGACACTAGCAGACCTTTCAGATCGGAACAGCTCAAATGACCACCCAAAGAAGCTAAATTTAGAGGATGCGTCTTTTTAAAGGAACACAGCGGAAGTGACGCGTCTTCATAGTTTTTAAGAGGGAACAAGTCAAGTTTCTGTGGAATAATGAACAAATATTCATATTTAGTCATTCAAATAAAGTCATCGAACACAATCTAAATAAATTCAACAATTTGAATCAAATCTGTGCTCTAAGTAAAACCTATTATTTGAATAAAAGACTCAAATATGAATAAGATATATAATTTAATTAAACTTTACCATCTCAATAAAGTCTCCAACTGAATAAAGATAGTTAAAGACGGAGGAGTTTCTGTACTTGTAGGATATTTGGTGATTTAAATCTCTCCTGCGTTGTGGGAGGCGGTTTCTAAGGGTTTGGTCAGGACGGGGCCTTGGTTGAGGAGGGGTCACTGGCCAGGGAATGTGTTATGTGAGTGACGACCCTCACAAAGACAGGAAGACACGTGTGTGTGTGTGTGTGTGTGTGTGTGTGTGTGTGTGTGTGTGTGTGTGTGTGTGTGTGTGTGTGCAGCCGCCACATGCAGACACGTCTCAGCTTTGTTCTATTTCTGCTGCAGGCTGCAGTCACGCTCTTGATCGAGCAGATGAACTCACACACTCACAGGAATGCTGCTGGAACTTTCCGGTGGGGGGGGGGGGGGGTCGCTGTACATAAGCAGCAGGGGCGAGACTTCGGACACAGAGAGGAGCTCCAGACTGAAGCAGCTCATCAAAGCAGACCCCCATCCAGACCAGGATGTTGTCTCCCAGTCTCTTCCAGCCCTCCCCCCTGGCCATGAGGCCTTTCCTGGACCGGCACTGGCCCATCCGGAGCCTGTGGCCTGAGACCCGGCCCCTCTTCTACCAGATGGAGCAGGAGATGTTCCGCCACATGCAGGAGATGAGGCAGAACATGGAGTACATGGAGAAGCTGCACCAGAAGATCTTCGAGGAGATCGACCACTCCCCCACAGGAGTCTTCAGGCCCATTGCCTTCCAGGAGCTGGGGGGGGACAGCAGCAGCTTCGCCCTCAGCCTGGACACCGCAGATTTCTCCCCGGAGGAGCTGTCAGTCAAACAGGTGGGCAGGAAGCTGAGGGTCAGCGGAAAGACGGAGAAGAAGCAGGAGGACGGGAGGGGCTCGTACTCCTACCGGTGTCAGGAGTTCAGGCAGGAGTTTGACCTGCCGGACGGCGTCGATCCCGAAACCGTCACCTGCTCGTTGGTGGGGGGCCGGCTGCAGATCCAGGCTCCCCGGGAGAGAGCCGCGAAAGACGGGGTGGAGAGGATCGTCCCGATCGACTTCACCTCCGTCCCAGCTGTCACCTCCAGCGGGGGGGCTGAGGGCGGCAGCAGCAACCCTCCAGAGAGCAACCCAGTTGAAAAAAAGTGAACAGAGTGGGACCTCCTCCACTAGCCCATCTTTGTTTTCTCAGTTTGTCCACTGAGATCCAGACAGAGTGAACATCTGCTCGCCCACCAAACTCTCTTCTTCAGCAGCCTTTTGACTAAAACATCTGTTTGTTTAGTCATTTGTGATGCTTTTCCTCATTAATGTTTTGTTTTTCACTTTTGTTCTGGTGGTGTGATCAAATATTACATGATTTTGGTAAAAGCTTTTGATTTTGTTTCATAAATAATGTTCTGTCTTTTAAACTCATGCAAGATAGTTAACTCTGATATATTTAAGGCTTTAACAATAGTTTTCAGATTGTTTTGAATGACAAAACAAAAGCAGCATTTTTAAACCATCAAACATTTTTGTTCTGAACAAAAATGTTCTTTTTTTCAATTCAAACTTTTACTTCTAAATACTCTGTTGGTTTGCTACTGTCATCTTAAAGAATTAAAGTTTTTTCTACATTCTTCACAAAAGTTGCATTAACCTTCAGTTTCTAGAAATAGGAACAATTGTGGAATCCACAGGTAGAAACCAGTAATGCAGGTTTGCTGTCTATGCAGCTGGATGGGAAACTGCATCACCTCTTAGCTGTGGTAGAGCGGTCTCCGCTTGTGATGCTGCATTTGGCTGTCTAAGCGTCTGTTCACAGAGAGGGAGGCTCCAATTATCAGCAATTCAACATCTTGTCTTCGTGCTTAGCCTATTTCTCATAACTCATTGTCTTCCCCCATCAGTTAGGGGGTGGAATGTATGAGAGGAGTGGGGGGCTGTGTCTAGGTATGGGGAGGGGGACCCTATTTTTTTTATTTTTGTGCTCGTTTATTTTAATTTTAGTGCTTGTTTTTATATTATTTTGTTTTGATGGAAAGCACTTTGTGTTATGCGTTTTATATGTAAAGTGCTTTATAAATAAAGTTTGATTGATTGAAAATCGGGCCGGTGTGAGAACGTGATCCAGTACCGCCCTCTAGTGGTGTGAGTTCTAAATGCAGGGCGTGAAAACAACAGCAGTTTTCTTCCAGGTCAGGTGGAGTCCTTCCTTCACCTGCTCACTACTCTGCCGGAGTTGGAATGTCATAAAAGAAGCAATCACAGGATTCCACTTTTCAAATTTCCTTATGAAACAATTCTCCATAAACTTAACTTATTTGCTATTTGGTCATTTTTGAAACACACACAATAATCAAAACTAAATCCAAAAGAGATGTCAGACTGTTCACCAACCCTGTACACGACGGTTCCTCCATATTCAGAACAACAGCAGGAGGTGGAGGACAGGTGGAGCTTCTGCATCCAACACCTCCTTCCAACTTCTACCACTTCCTTTCCTTCAGTCATCGCTTCACAGAGCCATCAGTTCCAGCTGGTGGGGGAGGTGCATTGGTCAACAGAAACCAACAATACAGAAGGTCGGTGGTGGTGGTGGTGGTGGGGGGTCAGTAACTGTTACAGGGACGTATGTGTGATGGGGGGTGTACTTTGGACAAACTCACTTAAACGGTCTGGACCGTCAGTCTGAGCCCGGAGTCTCAGTGTAGAACCAGAAGGTAACAGAACTGCAGACAGCATCGTGCTCTGATCATATAAAACACACTTTCTGCTCTAGAACCACCAGAACCCGTTCTTCAGGTCAGCTTTCACATCTGCTGAACCAGGAGGACAATCGGGGGAAACCAAACCCGGATCACACCAGAAACAAAACAGATCAGGATCAAAACTGGATCAGACCAGGACTAAACCCAGATCTGATTGGGACTAAACTCACATCAGACCAATGCTAGACCTGGATTAGATGAGAACTAAACCAGATAAAGACTAGGACCAAACCTGGATCGGATCAGAACCAATACTGGATCAGATCAGGAATAAACCTGGATTGGTTCAGGATTAAATCTTGATCAGATCAGAATCAAGAAAACTATTCAGAGAAGGACCAAACCGGAATCAAAACAGAACCAATACGGGATCAGACCAGGTTTAAACCTAGATTAGACCTGGAATGAACTTTGATCAGACCACTAAAACAGATTCAGACCAGCACCAAACCTGAACTAAACCCTGATCAGATCCAAACTAAACCTTAATTAGGACAGAACCAATCCCGGATCAGATGAGAACCCAAATGTGTGAGTGTGGAGACGAAGACAAACCGTCAGCTGTTTCCTTCCGTGGCGTTTGTGGGTCCGGCGTTCCTCTTCTCACCACACTGCAGATTAGTCGGATTTCATTTCAGATGTTTACAGAGGAGCTTTAGGGGTTGTCTGGGAGAACTGTCACCGTGTTGAACTCGTCTTTTACAGGAACCATGGGTCCATGTGTTTCATTTTCATTGCTGCTTCAAACGTCTGGGATTTCCCAACAGGAGAAATTAACCCAAATAATGACTCATCACAGGAGGAATGATGGAACATTTTGATTTCATTCGGTCTTTGAGTTGACTCTCCGTTTGAAGCGGGAAATCCAAAATACCGAGCGATGTAGAAATCTGGGCAGGAAGTGGCATCCACTGTACAGTTACGACCTTTCTGAACTTCAACGGCTTTGAGCGGACGCCACGGCATTAAGTCTTGACTTGGTTGCTGGAAGACCTGCTGGTTCTGCGTAGATCAGACCACCAAACATGAGGCTTTTAAAAAACATAAAGATTATGTGGAACTATTAAAAAAAAACGTAATGGATAAAACTGACTCGAGCCAGAGGAGGTCAGCTGAAACTGCAGGCACTTTGTCTCTCCTTGAACAAAGAAACCGTGAGTAAAACTCTTAACCTGTGAAAGTTCATTCATTCATTCATCTTCTTGACCGTTTTTCCCTTTCGGGGTCACTGGAGCCTATCCCGGCCACTTGGGCGTAGGCAAGGAATACCCTGGACAGGTCGCCAGTTTGTCGCAGGGTAGAATGTCCACAATCACACATCCATTCACTCTCACACCTATGGACAACTTAGAGTTGCCAACCAACCTATGTAGCATGTTTTTGGATGGTGGGAGGAAGCAGGAGACCCCGGAGAAAACCCACTCATGCACGGGGAGAACATGCAAACATCCACACAGAAAGGTCCCCCGTTGATGTTGTGTTTTTCATGTCCCCCAGCCGGGACTTGAACCGGGGGCCTTCTTGCTGTTAGCGCTAACCACTGCGCCACCGTGCAGCCGCCTGTGAAAGTATTTCACACAAATCTGTGACACTGATGAAACTGTAGCTTTTAATTGTACAAAAACAGTCTGCAAAATAACGTTCTGTTAAATGTAAACTCATGAGACATTGATGATGTTCAAACTCAGGAAGTGTAAACTGGTTTCGGCTTTCATCAGAAACCTTCCTCGTCTACTTTTACCATTTTGACGTTGGGTGACCAGATTTCGTTTTGTCCAAACATGAAGTGGTTCTTCTTCCGTCTTGTGGGACCGGATGGTTGAACACACGCAGTCCGCTGGTTTCAGGTCTTGATCGGCGGGAAAGTCTAACAGTAAAACAGCCGCAATGAAATGCAGAGAATCAGCGGAGCTGGAACCTGTGTGCCTCCCTCTGAGATGATCAACTCAACATTTACTCTTTAAAGATGGTGACTTGATTGTCTTTTCTCATAATTTTGATGGTTTTCCGCATCTGAAGGACTTCTACGTCCTTTAATGGGAATAGGGGAAAAAGCGGCTCAACAGCCGCCGTCACCAAACATCAACCTGTTTGAACCGATGGGCTGGAGACGTCAGCCTGAATCCTCAAAGACGCTTTTGGGTGGCGGTTTGGGGAAACACCTTCAGACCTTTCATTTTTGGAAGAAAAAAAAGCAAAGGAAGGACGGATGGACAGCTGTTTTTACACGAGCAATCAAGCCGAGACTGAATCCAGATCAGACATATCAGTGTCTAGGGATGTGGAATACCTTGGAGGCCCTGGAGCTCCAAAGCAGCCTTCTGCTTCCACTCAGTTAAGAAGAAGTGAAGTTTTGTGTCGCGGCTTGTCAGGAGGAAACTATAGAGATATCTGTGTGGTAAAATGTTTTTCTGCTTTTTGAATGTTTGATTATTTGCTACCTACTTTGTTTTTCCTCCAAGCTGTCGTATGTTTCGCTGAGTTTTGTGTTTTGGACTTTTGAAATGAGCTATTTATATTGGGAAGGTTGCCATATTGACAGGATATGACATCATCCACATGGAAGGAGAGGCTATCAGTTAATGGAACCCGCCCCGCCTGCACGTTGTGTGAAACTTTTATCTTTAATATACATGCGATCTTTGGAAAATGACGTTTCAGAACTGTTGGATACTAAACCTAACGAATGTGAACAAAAGGCAGCTTTGGAACCGGACTGCATGTCTCTGAGACAGTAGTTGGACACATTAGATTCAAATGAATACGTTTGAACTTTACTGAGTATTACGCCCCCCAGTGGTTATCTTGTGATTCAAGTCTTATTTTTTGCATTGAAAGGTTTTCCTCTTGACTTGGTTTAGTTCTTCTCACTCTCTACACATTAAAGTTAAACGAACAGGAAATGTTTCTATGCTAATGATACCCTGCTCTATTTATAAAACATCAATGTTAACGTTACTGCACGCTTACCTAAAACACACACGGACACCTGGAATAACTTCAAAACCAAACATCGAGGCTTCAGCACCACCAGTAGGAAGAGTCAGCGTCTCTCAAACGGGATTTGTTACTAAAATCACACATGAAACTCTCCTAAAAGTAGATTTCCGTCCACATCATTTAACAAAATCCACAGATCTCCTCCCAAAGTGCTGCTGAAATACAGTAACCCTATTTATCTGTGCAAATTCACTCCAGCTGATGTTCGGTTCTGTCGGAGCTGGAACATCTGTGTGCCTTTGTGCTGTACTCTGTTAATCAACAGAAACCCAGAAAACGTAAGTAAATTCTGACCTAAATGACTTTAGCTTCGACTGCAGGGTTTATTTGGTTCAGGTGGGATCAAGTTTTATCAGACTTTGATGATCGTCTTCATTTTGGGCAGAGGTTGTATCACAAAACCCTGTAGGTCACATGATCAGTTGGCCAGCAAGCAGAAGGACGAAGTTTGAGGACAACTTGCTGCTTTTGAGGGGTGGGGGTGGGCTGTCTGCCTGGATTCAGTCTGGACAGGTCACATGATCACATAGTGTGATGTCAGAGCCAACAGTGCACGTGCACAGACGGTGTCGGTTATGTTTTCAGTGAACACTCAGGAGGACGACGGCATCAGCGGCAGCTCGCCCTGAGGGGGGCCGACAGGCGGCGCCGCGGACCAGCAGGAACCTGAACGCATCACCATCTGCTTCGTTTTTTTAGTTCAGCGCTGCAGATGGAACTCGCCTGGAGTCCAAGGGTTCTGCAGTGATGTGGTTCAGGTCGCACTGCCGCGGCGTACACGCCGTTATCCCCTGTCAGGTGGTCGCAGCGACTCTGCAGCTGCCTGTTGGAAGACGCCTGTCTGGACGCCGGCCCCGCCTCTTGAGTGGAGGTAACCGGCGGCAGCGAGAGCCGCGGGCGCTGCAGCCGCATCATCGCCGTCGTCAATAAGTTGACCAATGAGAGAAGGTGTTGTTCCTGAGAGTGTTGCTGATTGGAGGCAGGGAGGCGCCAGGTTATGATTAGGGGGTGTTAGGAGAAAGTGGCGGAGTCAAATCTTTAAAAAAAAAAAGACTCAGTTAGAAAAAAGAAACCAAGTAGCTTTCATTTACAGACGAGTCAGTTTTCTTCTATTAAGTTCAAGTCCAATTCTGTACAATCCCGCTCAAAAACCGCCTGCTGCGCTGCCTCCCGTTCATCTGCCTCCTCCTCTTCATCTTCCTCATGGCACTCCTCATCGCTCTCGCTCAGCGGCCCGATGCTCGTCCTGCCCAGGCACTCGGCCGGTGAGCAGGAGCCACGGAAGTCGCCCATGAATGGCTCCAAGCCCATGCAAATGTCGCTGCCACAGACCAGCCTGCCGCCGGCGCGCTCCAGGCACTGCGGGTCCATGCTGCGGGTCTGCAGGACGACAAAAGATTTCCCAAGCTATAAACATGACAAGGAGCAATGTGCAAGAGATAATATTGAAATGGAGGGAGTATCAGACCACTGCAAATCTACAAAGACCCGTCCATCCGTCTAAACTTTAAGCTCAAACAAGGAGAAGACTGATCAGAGAGACAGCCAAGAGGCCCATGATGACTCTGGATGAACTGCAGAGATCTACAGCTGAGGGGGGACAGGCTGTCCACAGGACAACAATCAGTCGTATACTGCACAAATCTGGGCTTCATGGAAGAGTGGCAAGAAGAAAACCATTTCTAAAGATATCCATAAAAGTGTTTAAAGTTTGTCACAAACTACCTGGGAGACACACCAAACACGTGGAAGACGGAGCTCTGGTCAGATGAAACCAAAATGCAACTTTTTTGCTAAATGTTCTGTTTGTTGTAAAAGGAACACAGCTCATCACCCTGAACACACCATCCCCACTGTCAAACATGGTGGTAGCAGCATCATGGTCTGGGTCTGCTTTTCTTCAGCAGGGACAGGGAGGATGGTTAGAATTGATGGGAAGATGGATGGAGCCAAATCCAGGAGCATTCTGGAAGAAAATCTGATGGAGTCTGCAAAAGACCTGAGACTGGGACGAAGATTTGTCTTCCAACAAGACGATGATCCAAAACATAAAGAACATATACAATGGAATGGTTCACAAATCAACATATCCAGGTGTTAGAATGGCCAAAGTCCAGACCTGAATCCATCAAGAATCTGTGGAAAGAAGCTCACTGAGCAACAACTGTTTTCAAGGAGGAAGGGGCAAAAATGTATTGATGTGCAAAACTGATAGAGACAAATCACAACAGACTTACAGCTGTGATCACAGCAAAAGGTGGCGCTACAAAGTGTTAACTTAAGGGGGCTGAATGATTTGGCACACCCAATTCTGTTTTTTATTTTTTAAAGTTTGAAATCTCCAATAAATTTCGTTCCACTTTATGATTGTGTCCCACTTATTGATTCTTCACAAAAAACAACAGTTTCATATCTTTATGTTTGCAGCCTGAAACGTGGCAAAAAGTTTAAAAGTTCAAGAGGGGCCAATACTTTTACAAGGCACTGTAGGAGTATAATTGTATAAACCCCTTTTGTATTTGAGGCTTTTATGTTGGTATGCATTTCTTGTTGGGCCAGACAGAAAAAAAGAGGAGAGAAGGAGAGAGCGTGATGTCTGAATTCGAGGATAAGGTACAAAAGAAAGAGGGGAAAACAGGGGATTGAAGAAGTTGGAGGATGATATTTCTGATCCTTTATGCAAAATATGAGTCAGTTTTTCCCAAATGACTGGTTTTGGGGAAAGGCTAAAAAAAGGATCAGAAAACTTTATACATCATGTTGCCATGGTTACCATGATAGGGGTACCCGAGGGAAACCATTACCTGTGTCATCTTGACAAAGTCGAGAACGGGGCGGGCGCAGGGCCGGTCGGGGTCACGGCGCCTCTTCAGACCCGGTTTGAACAGCAGCAGGTCACATGGCTGCGAATGACAGCGGGGCAGCTGGGGGGGGAGGCTGCGCCGCAGAGAGGACGGGGTGCTGCAGGCTGAAGACGGTGAGGCGGGAACCGCCCCCCCAGGAGGGCCGGCAGCAGCAGCGCCGCTGCCTGGCGGGGGTGCCGATGATTGGCTCGGCACTGGCGGTGGGGGGAGGAAAGTGGAGGCTGCTGAGTCTCTGATGAGCACAGGGGAGAGGGAGAAACGTCGCTGAGGAGGGGGAGGCGGATGCAGTGGGGAGGGAGAAGACGAGCAGGAGGAGGGGGAGGGGAAGAAGCAGCAGCAGGCTCCTCCCCCTGCTGCTGCCTCACTGGGGTCCCAGGGAAAGCTCCAGGGCAGGGGGGAGTCCGGAGACAGCGCCAGGCTAAAGAAGGTAGGGCTGGACGACGAGTGCAGGGACGAGTTCAGAGAGGAGCTGGGGGCACGGAGAGGACAGGCTCCTCCCCCTGCCACCCCCACCGCTATACCCCCTCCTGCCAGTGCCACTCCAGCACCTGTGGCCCCTCCCACAGCTCCTCCATGGCACTGCTGGCGACTGACGGGGGTCCAGACCCGTGAGGCGCTGGGCCGCCACGTATAGCGGCAGCGAGACAGATCCTCGGGCACCGACAGCGAACGGCAGTGCCGCTTCGAGGGTGGGGGAGGAGGCGGAGGGGGTCCAGGCCCTGAGGGGTCGGTTGAAAGTCCGGGGACAGAAAGCTCAGATGCGGAGGTGCTGGGCACCAGCGGCTGCTGCTGAGAGGGACCCCCATCCAGGAGGTCGCCCCCATCCTGCAAGTGAGCATCTGGGGGCACAAGGGGGACAGGGCCAGGGGGGAAACTAGAGCTCAGTAACCCCCCCTGCACGCTGGACTTGGAGGGAGGGCAGAGCTGCCAGTAACTGCTCTCTGAGAGGAGACACACACAAACATGAAACAAAGCATCGCCTTGAGTTCATCTCGTCTATTGACAGGAGGGTGTCCAAGACATCCCTTAATTTTTCTGATATAGTACACTTTATCTGGCATTATCCCTTACATATCAACCATAAAAATATTTAAATGCTATGTTCTGATTGTGGCTCCCAGCGACCTTTACCATATGAATAAACACTCACCAGGCATCAAGCCATCTGGGGGCCAGCACTCTGCAAGAGTTTTCGGGTCCAGCAGGGACTGTGAAAACACAAATAAATACACTATTTCAGAAATTATAAAGAAAATACAATTTTGTATATTTTCTACTAGTCTGCTGACAAACACTCCACTGCAGCCATTTTTAAACTAATCTTTAATACCAATAATGTAAATAAAGCTAACTGGACCCTGAAGGCATTAATTTAGGTTTGACCCAGCTGAGCAGGGCTCCAATACTAAAGGTAGATATGAGCAAAAAAAGGCAGGTGTGAAGGTGAAGTTGCAGGTGTGAAGGTGAAGTTGCAGGTGTGAAGGTGAAGTTGCAGGTGTGAAGGTGAAGTTGCAGGTGTGACGGTGAAACTGCAGGTGTGAAGTTGAAGTTGCAGGAGTGAAGGTAAAGTTGCAGGTGTGATGGTGAAACCGCAGGTGTGACGGTAAGGTTGCAGGTGTGATGGTGAAACTACAGGTGTGAAGATGAAGTTGCAGTTGTGATGGTGAAACTGCAGGTGTGAAGGTGAAGTTGCAGGTGTGAAAGTGTAGGTGTGAAGCTGAAACTGCAGGTGTGAAGGTAAAACTGCAGGTGTGAAGCTGAAACTGCAGGTGTGAAGGTAAAACTGCAGGTGTGAAGTTAAAACTGCAGGTGTGAAGGTGAAGTTGCAAGTGTGAAGGTTAAACTGCAGGTGTTAAGGTGAAGTTGCAGGTGTGAAGGTGAAGTTGCAGGTGTGAAGGTGAAGTTGCAAGTGTGAAGGTTAAACTGCAGGTGTGAAGGTGAAGTTGCAGGTGTGAAGGTGAAGTTGCAGGTGTGAAGGTTAAACTGCAGGTGTGAAGGTGAAGTTGCAGGTGTGAAGGTGAAGTTGCAGGTGTGAAGGTAAAGTTGCAGGTGTGAAGGTGAAGTTGCAGGTGTGAAGGTGAAGTTGCAGGTGTGAAAGTGAAGCTACAGGTGTGAAGGTGAAGTTGCAGGTGTGACAGTAAAGTTGCAAGAGAGAAGATGAAGCTGTGAGAAGGTGTCATGTTTACCAGGGAAATGTCCCTCGGCTGAGCGGCGTCACCTTCCAGAGTCTGCTTCCTCAGACTCTCCACCAACAGTACAACCACAGCATGGTGGCAGAGGAGGAGGGGGGTGATGGGGGAAGGAACAAGGGGACAGGTGGGGATGGGGGGTAGAAAGGATGGGGAGGGAAAGGGGGAAAAGGAGGGACAGGGGTGCTGAGGCTGTCTGAGTGTCAGTGGGACAAGTCAGTGTTAGGGAGGGGCTAAGGGCTGAGACTCCTCCTCCTTACTGCCTCAGGGCCACGTAGCCCCGCCCACTTTCACAAGGACATCATTGGTTAGTTGTTGTTCTGGCAACACACCTGGAGATTACAAAAACCTTTTTAATAGCAGAATAAAAACATGAAATTAAAAAATAACTTTAAAAAATATTAGCACAATTAAAAATCAATTTTTACACGTTTCCTGATTTCCAGAAGTATTTTTGTTTTGATGTTTTCAAATGTGAATGAAATTTCCGCATGTGGAGTGTCAACAAATTGAGATACCAAACTACCATTAATCTAACGCTCTCCTCTTTATCCTCTTTCTCACATCAACCACACTCATGCCCTCCTCCTCTTCATCCGGGAACCCTGTTCCTTCTCTCAATGTATCCATACCTTCTCAGCCTGAATTTATTTGCAAACATTTACCATGATCTGTTCGTCTGATGGATTCATTCCTGATTCTATCAATTGAAACCTTCCTCCACCTGTTCCAACCTGCTTGAACACCCCTCCTCATCTTTTTTCCTAATCTCTGTTGTTCTGGACTGTTTATCCTAAGGACTTAAAGTGCTCCACCCTCCTCACCTTTGCTCCCTGTAGCCTTACTGTTCCATTTCTGTTCTTCTCCTTTCCACACAGATACTCTGTCTTACTTCAGCTGACCTTCATTCCTCTCCTCTCCAGAGCAAACCTCCACCTCTCTAGATGTTCCTCCACCTGCTCCCACAACAGATCACATTATCATCTGCAAACATCCTGATCCAGAGATATTCCTGTCTAACCTCATCTCTTAGTCTGTCCATCACCACAGCAAACAAGAAGGAGCTTAAAGCTGATCCTTGGTGTAGTCACACCTCCACCTTGATATCCTGTCACACCTAAAGAAGATCTCACCACTGTCTTCTATCTAGTTCTCATTTATGTCCTGAACAACTCAGATGTTTTTCCCTGTCACTCCAGACTTCTTCATCAAACCACAGCTTCTCTCTCTGGATCCTGTCATTGAATTTCTCTAGCTCTACAAAGACCTGATGTAGATCCTTCTGATCTTCTCGGTTCTTCGTCAGAAACATCCTCAAAGCAGATATAAAACATTTGAATATTTCTCTGCATGAAACCATAGTGTTGTTCACAAATGTTTACTTCTGACTTCAGTCTAGCTTCAACTCCTCTGTCCCAAAACTTCACTGTGACTCAACAGTTTTATTCCTCTGTAGTAGGGCTGGGCGATAAATCAATTTTAGGGATAAATTCCAGTTTGTTGTTTTAGACGATTTATTTTAGGGAAAAATTTATTTTCCCAGCTCTCTGCTTTTTTAGGCTTCCGCTGTTCAGAGTAAAGTCGGTCGACCTCTCGCAACGAGCAGACACGAAAACGCTAACTCAAGGCCAAGAAAAAAAAGAAGAAGCTTGTTGCGCAATATTCATAGGCGCACACAACGCGTAAAGCCCCCCGCCTCCACCCCCACCCCGTAACTTCTTCGTAGCATTTGGTTTAAGCTGATGAATCAGCAGAACATGTGAGGATTTTACCAGGATCCAGAAAGAACTAGAGGATAAACCTCTTGGACTCACAGCTGCAACAGAATTTTTATTAAAAAGGGTGATTTGGAGACAGCGGTGTCATAACACACTGATGCTACAATGCTAAGATGCTACGATGCTATCATGCTATCATACTACGAGGCTATCATGCTACAATGCTAAATGCTAGGATGCTATCATGATATGCTAAGCAGCTGTTCCGCGTGGCGACAGTTTCCGACCACAAACTGGTTTAAAGTCAGACTATAATCTCCCAAATTGAACTATAAGATGAAGCAGATAAACAAATAAAATTAATTCATATAACATATATAAAACTGTATTTTATAAATATAATAACAGAAAAAGTTCCATTCCCTTTGAATGAAACTTTATCAACATAACAGGGGTGTGCCAAAATATCGATATGGTGATACATCGCGATATTTAGTCCAGTGATTGATTCTTGATGCATCTTCATCAAGTATTGACCTTTTATTTAGGTTTGAAGACCCTGTAAAAAGTTATATTTATCGTCCTTTGGTAAGACAATTCTTTGGAGGGTTGATGGGGGCACTCGTTGCGAGATTGGCTGTCGTGGGCGGACGAAGAAGAAAACAACATTCAAACAAAAATGGCGGAGGGGAAAAACAAGGAAAATAGAGAGAGCAGCAAGTTAAAAGACGCGCTGGCAGCATTGAAGCTTCATCACCCGCAGTTGTGTGAGAAAGCCGTGGCTGTTAGACACCCCTTCTCCACAAAAGGTAGACGAGCGGCGTCTTGACGCTAAAAAGCCTGAGGTTCTCAAGAAAAACATGAAGATCTAAACATACATCACATGCAGCTGTTCCCCAAAGGTTTTGTTCACATGTTTACTTTTAGATGCACTTTAAGTTCATGTATTTTATCCCTGGTCATTTATTTTGAAAGCAGTTCATGTCTTAAATAACTTAAAGGAAAGTTCCTAGCTACTTGATTTTTGTTTTCTGGGATATTTTTGTTTTGTTTACACCACATTTGCACGAAATGGTGTCATTTATTTTTAACAAAGACACTAGAATTAGTTCACAGAATTAACATCTGATTTACAGGTAATTTTTTAAATAATGCAATAGCTATGGCTTTGTTTTTCTAAAGTTACTACCATAACATCACATAGCCGGCGTTTATGTGAAAACAGCCCCCCCCTCATGAGAGCGCTGCATCTTTACTTTCAATAATCTAAAACATGATCCTTTTTAGGCTATTTTGTCCTGATTTCATGTAGAATTAGGAAATAAAAAGTGTTTTTCTGTCCGTCTGCTCCCCTTTAGTAAATCTGTCCTTGTTTGCTCAGCAGCTTTAAATATTTAGATTACTTTAAAGATGTGTTCATTCTATTTATAAATTACTTTAAAGCTATTTTATTTTCTTGAATGAAAATAAAGAAAAATCTTCAGCTGGTTCAGAGTACAGGTAAATGACTGACACCCGTCTCCTCATGGGGGTACAGGGGGGCTTTTTATATGTGTTAAAGAGAAGAAACAACTCATTGGTGATTAAAAATAATGAAACACCTCAAAGGCGGCGTAAAAATGGCAAAAACAGAGAGCAAAGATTGATTTGAAATCAATACAGGAGTTCCTTAGAAAAAGAAACAGTTGTTTTTATCGGATGTTTTCATGATGTTGTGACTTTGTCTCTCTATGGGTTCAACATAATGTCATTTTTTAAAATAACCCTTTTTCTATGTGAAATAATGGAATCATTTGTCGGGTAAAAAATGAGCCTGGCCCGTGGATTTTTTTATTTGCTGGTCAACTCGGCTGGTGAGTCAAAAATGAGATTTTGGTCTGTGGGGTTGTGACTTTAAACTTGGAGCATCAAAACGCAGAGCTAAAGCTCCGGTCTTAGACGGTTCTGTTGTAAACATGATGATAAAAGGTTTAAATGCTATTCAGCAGTCATGCTGCTGGTGTCAACAAAACAGAAATCAGCTCTTCTGCTTTGTTCTGACCCGGAACCTTTAACCCACAAGCTCAATGACGCTTTTTGTTTTCTGTCAGTATCTTCAGATTTTTTTAAATAAGAAAATAAACTGGATTCTTCCCAAACTAATGTCTCACTTTTCAGTCAGAGGATTTTCTACGTCACAAGAAAACTCTTTTAATTGTTTATCTGTCTGTTCCTGATTCACTAAAGTCTGAATAAAGAAACACTGAGAAATGCAATTTCACACCTAACTTTTCTTTATATGTGTCCTCCATCATCTAAAAAATGCCACAAGAACATTTTTTTTAATCAGAGTGGGTCTTTAAAACAGATTAGTGTCTAATTTGCATTCCAGAAGAGTGTATTTTATGAACTAAAATTGGTCATGTGACTAGAGGGTGTGAGTGCTGCATTCTTGGTCAAATATAAAGTGGATGCAGAGAAGAGTTTGGTTTCTTTAGCAGATCCTGCTTATGGTTCAAAATAACTGCTGTTGGTCTTTAAACACTCACTGAAAATCCTTTTTGGAAAAGCTGTTGCTGAAGAAGACTTGGTAACTTTAAATGTTGCCTGCTTATAGATGAAGATAAATCCAGACACCAACCAATGAACTTCATAGCATCAGTTTGATTCATGGCCATTATTTTGTTGACACCACAGAAGCAGCATCAAAACATTTCTTTGGTTCAGATAACTGAGTTCTTCCAAGCATCCAGGTGTTTGTTTGGCGGCCATGTTTAGTGAGTCCAAACTGCAGGACGTGACTCAAATGCAGTTCAGAGACAGTTTAAGACACGTTTGGCAAACAGAACCAGAGCAAAGGGTCCGGATCAAAAACAGCTCTAACATCCCTTTTCTTTAAGGACAGAAAAAACAGTTTTCTCTCCTGGCTATTTTAATCAATAGGTAATAATAAAAATAATAATAATAATAATAATAATAATAATAATAAAACATTTAAAGCTTTCTACCTAAAATGACATCAGATCTCCAGGTAAACAGACTCCATCGTTAGGGAGGCTCACTTTACAACAGCCAGAGTTTAAAGCGGTTTCAGTATTATTGTTCACTCGGAACCACATCAGCCGAGTTGTTAGTGAGGTCAGGACCTAAAGACCCGTTCCGGTCCAGACCAGGCCCTGCTGAGCTGAGACCCTATGGACCGTGTGCTGGGCGGGAAGAGCTGCCTCTTTTCGGGCTCTGAGGCCGCAGCCCCCCCTCCAGCTGCTGCTAGCTCATGGCTAACGACTCCCACAACTTTCAATGGAGGATGCTAGCACGCGTCTGTGCACGCCCTCCGAACCCCACTCAATTCCACGTATTTCTTAGCGTGTCGCTGTAGAACCCGAGCAGAACTTAGAGGTTTACGATTTTGGACAGTTTCACACATGCGGTTCGGTCCGACCAGCTCACCTGTGCTACTAGCTAGCTGCCGTAAAACTAAAAGCGGCCGTTTTTCAAGGTCGGTGCTGAAAATTCAGACATTTATTTCAATGAAACATATTAACTGCAGCACGAAGGTGTATTTCTGCTGCGCAGCTCGCAGAACCCGCAGGTTCGGGCTGGTCCGGTCCGCGGAATTAGCAGGAAGCCCCGCTGCCGCCTCGCAGCATCCCGGCCGGCCGGAGAGCACCGGCTAACCGCGGCTAGCTCCGTCCGTTAGCTGCTGTGATTTGACGATCGCAGGATGCTCCGGTCTGCATCCAGCCCGGAACCGCTACCTCTGCTCAGCCCGGAATCCCTCACAGGCCGGTCTGGGCTCAGAACCAGCGCGGGGGGCACACGGAGGCTCCACGGGGCTATTGTCAGCGTGTGGCCGGCCTGTGAGCTGCACGGCCGGCCAGTGAGAGGAGGGAAACACTGCGGGATGCTGCGGATGGAGCTCGGACTCCCGAACCGCATGCGGTCATTTCCACCGCGCTGTGCCCGAACGCGCTGCTTACCTTGTCGGGTGTTGAGGTGAGGCTTTCCCGGGTTGCGGCGTCTCTCGGGGTATTGACCCAGTGTTATCAAAGAGCAGAACTCCACCCGCCGCCGCTCACAGAACCGAGCCGATCACAAAGAACCGAAGCGCGGGTTCAACCGCACACAGCGGAGACACCGCAGCTGCGGGATAGACCCGCACATCGGCCGGAATTTCTGTCCGATGTCTTCTAATTATAACAGCGTAGTGATGGAGAGCCTGCGCGCACACGCCCGTGAGCGGCAGGCATTCATAAATAACATTTACGGTGCCAGGATGAAGAGGATGAAGAGGAGGAGGCGGCAGAGCAGAGGGGCGAAGCTTCACCTCCTCACGGCACCTGCCCGGTTCTGTCCAGGTTCTAGCTCCTCACGTCGCCCCGCAATCCCACTCAGAACCGAACCAGAGCTCAAGAATCCGGCCGCGACAAAAATAATCCAACAAGGGACACAGCGAGCCCGCGACGCGCAGGATGATGGGAGATGTAGTTTGTTAAGTGACAGCAGCTTGTTTACAGCACCGCGTTTGGGGGGAGGGGGGAGGCAGCTAAAGGGCGATCCGGCGCGCGGCACAGCGGTGGGCGAGAAATGTAGTTATTTTGTAAAATAACAACAAATATTTGGCAGTGGCAGAATTTTGTTCATAGAAATAAAAAGGTTTGTATTAGTCTACGAAATGTGTACTGTGGGGAAACATACAAAATAATGGTCGGTGTGCTTTTACAATATCATTTTATCCTAATCCATCCATACTCCACTTATCTGCGACGTGGTCTGGCTCTAATATTTTTTCACACTAAGAACATTTTTAGCCTCAGACATTTCTTTCAGGTCCTTGTAACAGCACAAGCAAGCAGACATATTTTTTTCTTCCAGGTGAACCATGGTTTATGTGCAAACCGAATGAGAGAGTGTCACGTCATCCAAAAAAAATGGTTTACTTCTGGCTCCAACGTCATGAAGTCAATTCAGTCGACCTTTTTCAGCGATACGGGTGTCGCCATTTGAAGCCAGACGGCAGTGATTGGTCCGAGTCGGTCTGCATCTTTGTTTCTATGGCAACTACTGTCACCAATCATGAGTACGTTTGTTGGAAGTCCACACTCCTTTAACTTAAAGCGGCTCGGAAGAATCTGTTAATCAAACGTTCAAGGTGGGACCAGCAGGCACCACATGCTTTTATTGAGGCATCTGATTGGTCAATTCATAACTTGAATAACTTGCAATAAAGAAAAAATATAATGAAAATATTTAAGGATTGTCAAGAAGATGTTACGACAAAGTTATCAGATCCAGAATGGTTATTCTGACCAATAGAATGACTGAGTAACAGCTGTTTTTCTTATGTTAGATTTTAGCTTCTTGGAACCAGCGGGTACTTCCCGGGGGGAGGGATCACTCAGTCCAGTTCCATGTGCAGTCAATGGAGTGAACACTGATCTACAGATATGAACTCAAGTTAGAATCTCAGACTTTTGACACTAAAGTGGATCTGCCTCTTTCTCCTGTCAGCAGCTAAATCAGACTGCTAAATGGCAATGCATCTTTCATGTTTTTTGTGACATCTTCACAAAAACTGACTTCCCTGAGCTGCTCTTTGTTAAAGTACTTGATGAGTAACTTGATCACTTAACAACTTGATAAGTTAGCTGTTGGGGAATAAGTTTTGCCCTCGAGTGGATCGTTATTACTCTTCAAAAGAAGTGAGATTGGGGTCTCTGACAATGTGATGTGTATGTGTGTGTGATGTGTATGTGTGTGTGTGTGTGTGGGGGGGGGGGAGTTGCCTCGTTCCAGAGACTCAATATACATTAATTTCTTTGCTTGAATCAAACTGTTAGTGCAGCACAACATCTACAAACACTTCCTCATTCAAAACTCAGAGAGAGCACATAAGCCGGCCGAGCAGCCCTCCTTTTTACTTTCCCGCGCATCCCCTCTCGTGCACCTGCCTCATCCAGGAGCGTCCAAGGCAACGCCTCCTTCCGTCGCTGCATTGCCTCCATGACATCCGAAGTCACACGACAAAAAGGGGGGTGGGGGTGGGGGACAAGCTTTGCTTGTTTGTTTTTCACCATGCTAAACGTTTGCCGTTTGGACCAACACGCATCTTCTAAATGTGCTTTTATTACTGTTATGATTATTATTAAGGGCCTGCTCGCTCATAATTTTTTAAATCCGTGCAGTCAGTGCTCAGGTCTGCAGAAGGCGGAAATGCTGCTACATTATGTAGTCCTCAGAACGTCTACATTTGAAAGTTTTAGCATTGTATAGTGTAAATGCAAAACTCTGGGTCACTTTTAAAAGATGATGTAAGCGGGCCGTCAAAAAAATCGGATACAGTCAGAAAATCGGATTTGGGCATCAAGACCTGCAGTGTAAATACCACCTAAATGTATTCTAATGCTGTTGGGCTCAGATACTAAAGAGCCATGCTGTGTACTAATGGATAGAATTGTGCTCTGTGCATTTTTCTTTTGAACATATCTGGCTAGCATCTTTCCACCTTGGTGGCCTTCATTAAACTGTTTGTGCCTGAGGCGAAATAGGGAAAACTCAACTTTCTGTGGCAAGATCAGATTAAAATCATTCTTTAGTTTCACCAGGGAGGATAAATTAGCAGAAGTCATATCTTGTTTGAATTTGGTCTCTGCTATGGCGATCTTCCTCTCTAAATGGAGCTTTTTTGCAATGTTCGATCTTTTCTTAAAACACACATATTAAATAATGTGACCTCGAATGACAGCTTTAAAGACTTCCCAACAACAGCAACACCAGCCGAGGGAGTGGATTAGGGGTGTAAGAAAAAATCGATTCGGCAAAATATTGCGATAGTTCATTTGGCGATACTCGTATCGATTCATAATGCTGCCAGGACGATGTTTCTTTAATTATGTCTGAGCGTCCTTCACTTCAGTGTCTGACTCTTGTTGTTCACTTCACTCTCCCACCGCTAGTTGGCAGCAGAGCACACGGAACCTCTTAGAGCAGCTCTACTCCACACAACAAGACAACAGGAAGACTGCAGCCAGAGGCAGCTTGTTTCGTTGTTATGAGACATGAACTACTTCGTTTTTACTTGGGATGGATACCAAACAGAAACTCTGAGCCATGTTGCTGCCAGCAGCTTATAAAAACGTGGATTGTGGTGCTTTTTAGTGGCTCAGATAAATACGAGTGAAGCACGGCAATGCTATCGGCAAAGCGGGCCAAAGTTCTGCAGAACCTCCCAGCAATAGATCTTAGTTTAGCGACCTGATGGATCAGAGGGATGTTTACAACGCTCTGAAAATAAAGGCCGACATCGTTGTGATCCGCGAAGATCAGGAATCTGTATTGTCATTTTATCACAGTGATAAAACAAAATTAGGGTCTCTGGTCCCAGGCCAGCTGTTTACAGTAAGAGTATGATTCCTATTGAGTACATTCACAGGAATGCACAGTCGAGAATATATTACAGGAGAGTATATTACAGTATTGCACAGCCCTATGATATTGCACTTGAGATTTAGCAAGTTGTCCATGGGGGTGGGGGGTTACAGTGATCTTTTCGAGTTCAGCAGTCTGACTACTTCAGGAAAGAAACTGTTCCTTAGTCTCGGGGTCCTGCCTTTTATGCTCCTCAGCCTCCTTTCTGAGGGGAGCAGGGAGAACAGAGGGTGTGAGGGGTGGGTGGGGTCTTTCAAGAAGCGGTAGGCTCGTTTCCTGCATCTGGTCTCATAGATGTCAGTGGTGGTCTGCAGGCTGCAGCCCACAGTCCTCTGTGCAGCTTTAACCACTTGTTGCAAAGCTTTTCTCTCTGTGAAGTCCACGAAGAGCAGTCGAACGTACGAGTTCTTGTTCTCTAGGTGGGAGAGGGTTGTGTGGACCACAGAGGAGATGGCGTCCTCTGTGGATGGGTTTGACCTGTAAGCATATTGGTGCAGGTCCTTGGTGACATCCATGGATTCTGTGATGCGGGTCATGAGCAGTTTTTCAAAGCATTTCATGACTATCGGTGTCAGGGCCACCGGCTGATAGTCATTCAGACCCGTCACTGAGGAGGTTTTGGGGATTGGAATGATGATGGCGGTCTTCAGGCAGGTGGGGGCCACTGACTGCTTCAGGGAGGTGTTGAATATGTCTGTCAGCACCTCTGTGAGCTGGTGTGCACAGTCCTTCAGCACCCGTCCAGGGATGCTGTCGGATCCAGCAGCTTTGTGAGGCTTGATCCTCTGGCGTCACGCTGAAAGGCTCTTCGCCAGGTGGGATGGGGAGTCTGGTGCTGGGGGGGACTAACAGTTTGCGTGATTGAATGAATTAAATATTTCACACTAGTTGGTTTTAAGGCAAAGGTATGCGTGTGAACACTATCTGTTTTGTGTACATGTCGACATGTGGACATTTGTGCAGCTAACAGGTGTGTTTATAACATTTGAGTGTGTGTGTGGACAGGCCCCGCCCTTCTGTACTACATTTGAACCTTACCGTAATGATAAACAACCAGTAAATTTGTTGCTTTATGCTGCTTCATGGTCTTTTCCCCCTTCCCCTCCTATTATCACCCTCCTACCCCCATCTCTCTAACATCCCTCTCTATTCTTCCCTTCTTTCCTTTTCCGTCCGGTCCAACACCAAAGATTTTCAGACATGATTGAAATTAATAAAGTTTAGCCTCAATTACAAAAGGGGTTTATTCAGACATACCTCTGGTTTGTGTGAAGATTAATAACCCCTATTGTTAAAGTAAAATATGTCCAACACAAGAGGCCCTCAGCTCTCATCTGCCTGCCCAGCTGTTGGACAGGACAAGTTTAAAAAAAAAAAAGAAAATAGATAAATAAATACACATATCACTGCCGAGGCTTTCTCTAAAACCAAATTGATTCTCACTTGTTAAAAGATGCACTCGAGCCTAGTCAATAAAACATTCAAAATTTTTTGAGATGTTGCTGGCAAGGGCAACCGGTCGGTAATTCAACATACTATTTAAACTGGCAGTCTTGTCTTTAATGGCAGGAAACAATATTACAGAGAACTAAAACAGGTAGGACTCCATGGGTTTAAAAGCCAGTGAAACACATGGCCAACAGGGGCAGTAATGTAAAGATAAAAACCTTTATGGTGTATTAAAAAATACATTAAGATACAGTTTTTTAGGAAAAATTGTTCCCATGCAATTGGAAAGAAAGGAGGAAAGAAGAGAGGGATGTTAGAGAGGGGTGGAGGAGGGTGATTATGGGGGAAGGGGGGTAAACCATGAAGCAGCATAAAGCAACAAGTTGCTGGATGTTTATAATCATTACGGTTAGGTTCAGATGTAATACAATAAATAACGTGTGTCTGCGTATTTCTTCATTGAAATTGTGATGGATCAGGAGCAGATAAACCGGGATTTAAAAATAAACAAAGCGTAATGCAGCAACTGACAAGGGCGGCCAAAGTCTTCCTTCCCCGCTCCAATTCTGATGCATTCACTTGGAGATAAATAGATGCATTAACATTTTCATTTTCCCCATCTGAGCAAGCATCTGGCTCAAAACTGTGCGGCTGGATAGCTCCAATATTACTTGGTGTTTTCTTGTTACGCTATTGTTAGCTTTGTTCACTCTAAGCAAACAGGAGAGAGTGTAAACAAGGGATGATGGGATGTCAGCAGAGGCTTACTTCTGCTCCAACGTTTCCGCCCAGAACTCTGAGGGGAATTTCTTATGAGCACCTACTGCTTTGCGGAAAATATGTCTTACAAACATGACACAGACCTTTTGATTTGGGCTGAAAACATCATAATCATAATTAAAGCCGCAAGCGGCGTTGTATGGCCCGCAGACGCAACCCGCCTTCCACATCCAACTCTACGCACCACCGTCCTCACCGTCCACGTTGTTAAAGGCTAGTCAAAATTGCTCAAAATGCTAATTATGCTAACTATGCTAGCTATGCTAATGTGGCTAAAAGTGCTAGTATTGCGATCAGCATCATCAATTGACTCAGAAAAATACATTACCTAAAATGCTAATTATGCTAACTATGCTAGCTATGCTAATGTGGCTAAAAGTGCTAGCATAGCGATCAGCATCATCAACTGACTCAGAAAATCACATTACCTAAAATGCTAATTATGCTAACTATGCTTGTTATGCTAATGTGGCTAAAAGTGCTAGCATAGCGATCAGCATCATCAACTGACTCAAAAATCACATTACCTAAAATGCTAATTATGCTAACTATGCTTGTTATGCTAACATAGCTAAAAGTGCTAGCATAGCGGTCAGCATCATCAACTGACTCAGAAAACACATTCCTCCATTGATGAGAGCTATATGTCATGAGTTGATAAAAAACCCACTTTTTCCAAAATGGCGGCTTTTCTGTTGATTTTATCTCCATAGCAACCATTTTATGTTTTGGTCCCCTCGGGAGGACGAACAGATTGACGTCAGTTTCGGACAAATCGGTAAAAGTAAACTTTTTGTCGTCCTTAGCAACAGTGGTTTTATGCTGACCACGCCCACATTGCTTATATGACCATATCCAGTGTTTTTCAATGTATTCAGTTTCAGGCATTAATGCATGCATTCATTTTTCACTGTATTGTATTGAAATGAATGGGAGTTATAACAGTGCGCCATTTTGCTAGCTTGCCACGCGGACGCCGTTCAAAATCTACAACTTCTAATTCCAAAATTTTGTCCAGAGTAGCTGGCCGTTGGTGCCCGAAAAGTTACGAGACGATTGATGAAAATTCCAACGACGAGTTTTCGTTTGTATCTGGTGCTAAAGGTGCTTTTTTGAGAAAATTCCAGATGGCGGCCTTTTCCCAAGGTCAAAGGTCAACGACACTTCTGGGGTGTTTGTAGACTGGAGCTGGCAGCAAGTGTGTGCAATTGCGTGAAAATCGTTCAAACAAAAGTGTCTTTTCCCCATATTGTGGGAAAACACGAAAATCGCCAATTCTCAGAGTTCGCCACAAAATGGCCGCCAAGCCGTAGGTCGTGCGGCCGCCCCGTAATGATTTCAAAACGTCTTTGGGATATCCCCGACACGTGTGTCTTGGTTTCGCGACTGTATTTTGAAGTACATTTTGTTCGGCCCCATACGCGATTTTCGGCCCATTCATTTTTTTGACGGGATCGCTGGCCGTGATGTCATCGTCTTCGGGGGGGTGACGTTGACTTTGTGGAAAATTCATTTGCAATTTATCCCAGGTGTGTGCACGTTTTGGTGACTTTTCGAGCATGCGGCGGGGGTCAAATTCTCGCTGAAAGGCAGCGAAGTCGTCGTTCCAACTGCGAAAACAATATGGTCCTTGCAGTCAGTGACTGCTGCTGCGGGCCATAATTAAAAGACCACTGGGAACAATTTTGTAACAAAACAAAATAACAAAATATAGTTGGACTGGGACTTTAAGCAGGTTTGAACAATGAATATAGTCAGGCAATTAAGTATTTGAACACTGTAATTTTGCAAGTTCTCCCACTTAGCATACATGTTTTTTTCAAGTACATACACTGACCAAAAACACTTTTGTTATTGCTCCCATTTTTTATGGTATTAACTCAAAGATGTGAAACATTTGCCAAATACACAAAATAACCAGTTCTCTGAAATATTGTTCACAAATCTGTCTAAATCTGTGATATTGAGCACTTCTCTTTTGCCAAGACAATCCATCCCACCTCACAGGTGTGCCATATCAAGATGCTGATTAGACAGCATGATTATTGCACAGGTGTGCCTCAGACTGGCCACAAGAAAAGGCCACTCTGAAATCTTTAGTTTTGTTTTATTGAGGGGGTCAGGGGACTCAGACAACCAGTCAGTATCTGGTGTGACCACCATTTTCCTCATGAACTGCGACACATCTCCTTCGCATAGAGTTGATCAGGTTGTCTATTGTGGCCTGTGTAATGCTGGTCCACTCTTCTTCAATGGCTGTGCAATGCCTGGATATTGGCAGGAACTGGAACACGCTGTCGTATACGCCGATCCAGAGCATCCCAAACATGCTCAATGGGTGACATGTCCGGTGAGTATGCTGGCCATGCAAGAACTGGGATGTTTTCAGCTTCCAAGAATTGTGTTCAGATCCTTGCAACATGGGGCCGTGCATTATCATGCTGCAACATGAGGTGATGTTGTTGGATGTACGGCACAACAATAGGCCCCAGGATCTCGTCACGGTATCTGTACATTCAAAATGTCATCAATGAAATGCACCTGTGTTCTTCGCCCATAACATACGCCTGCCCATACCATGACCCCGCCACCACCATGGGCTACTCGATCCACAACATTGACATCAGAAAACAGCTCACCCACATGATGCCACACACGCTGTCTGCCATCTGCCCTGAACAAAGTAAACCGGGATTCATCCGTGAAGAGAACACCTCTCCAACGTGCCAGACGGCATCGCATGTGAGCATTTGCCCCCTCAAGTCGGTTACGACGACGAACTGGAGTAAGGTCGAGACCTCGATGAGGACAACGAGCATGCAAATGAGCTTCCCTGAGACGGTTTCTGACAGTTTGTGCAGAAATTCTGTGGTTATGCTAACCGATTGTTTCAGCAGCTGTCCGAGTGGCTGGTCTCAGACGATCTTGGAGGTGGACATGCTGGATGTGGAGGTCTTGGGCTGGTGTGGTTACACGTGGTCTGCAGTTGTGAGGCCGGTTGGATGTGCTGCCAAATTCTCGGAAACGCCTTTGGATACGGTGTATGGTGGAGAAATGGAAATTCAATTCCCTAGCAACAGCTCTGGTGGACATTCCTGCTATCAGCATGCCAATTGCACGCTCCCTCAAAACTTGCGACATCTGTGGCATTGTGCTGTGTGAAACAACTGAAGATTTCAGAGTGGCCTTTTCTTGTGGCCAGTCTAAAGGCCCGTACACACCGGGACGAATATTCGCCAGGCGTTATTCGCCAGCGTTTTTCGCCACGTTTTTTGTGTTCACACCCAGGCGATTTTTGCTGGCGATGAGCCGAGCGAACATGCAATTTCATTCCTTGACGTTAGATGGCGCTTATTGTAAACAGAAATACTCCTGTACACAAGGTGGCGCTGCGCAACTTTACGCTTCTTAAAGTTGCTTTTCACTCAGAAGAAGAGAGCAAGTATTTACGCGATTGTCAGAATCATACAAAGAAAACATGAATATTTCAAGCACCAGTAGCTCCAATTGGTGCTTGGTTCGGGGATATTTTATAATGTCCGTCATTATTTCTTCGTGGCAGTGTAGACGCTACTCGGCGTCTATCTTCTTCGCTGGTATGTGTGCTCAGAAAGGCAGTTTTGTGTTTGAGCGCCCCCAAGTTGTGTTTTACTGTAACTTCAGAAGCTCCAGACACGTGTGCAAAAGCGCCATTCTCATTGGTCGAATAGATTTCGACGCGACGCGTCGAAAAAAACCCGAACCCGAGGCGTTTTTTTTTTTTGACGCTTTAACGCGTGGCGTTTTTTCGCGTCGGTGTGCACACTCTCATTGGCGCCCTTTGTTTAGTCACGAGGCGTTAAACGTCGGCGAAAATCGCCGGCGAAATTCGTCCCGGTGTGTACGGGCCTTAAGGCACACCTGTGCAATAATCATGCTGTCTAATCAGCATCTTGATATGGCCACCTGCGAGGCGGGATGGATTGTTTTGGCAAAAGAGAAGTGCTCACTATCATAGATTTAGACAGATTTGTGAACAATATTTCAGAGAACTGGTTATTTTGTGTATGTGGAAAATGTTTCACATATTTGAGTTCATACCATAAAAAATGGGAGCAATAACAAAAGTATTGCGTTTATATTTTTGGTCAGTGTATTGGTGGCTGGGTGGCTGGGTTGGCAAGGTGACAAGCTACCATGCAGGAATCCAGTGTTCGATTCCCGGAGGGGAATAAGCAATGGTACTGGGGGGCAATTACCATATCAATGGCGAGCAGTTAACATCACCCAGTGGGGGTCCTTAGGCAAGGCCTTTAACACTACTGCCTCCCGGGCACGGTTCAGCTGCAGCTCACCGCTCCCCCAGGGGATGGGTCAAATGCGGAGAAGAATTTCCCCATTGAGGGATGAATACAGTATAAATTTATTTTTATTTATTTTTATGTATATGCTACTTCTGCAAAGGAATTTGAACACCAGAGAAAATCAACGTTGATATTTGGTACGGTAGCCTTTGTTTGCGATTCCACAGGTTAGATGTTTGCTGTGGTTTTTCACCAGGTTTGCACACTGCAGGAGGGATTTTGGCCTACTTCTCCACAAAGATCTCTTCTTGATCAGTCAGGTTTCTGGGCTGTCGCTGGGCTTTCCCTCCCAAGATTTTCTATTGGGTTGAGGTCTGGAGACTAGCTAGCCCACTCCAGAACCTTGATATGCTTCTTACAAAGCCACTCCTTGCTTTTCCTGGTTGTGTGCATTTTCATGTTGGAAGGCCCAGCCACGATCCATCTTCAGTGCTCTAACTGAGGGAAGGAGGTTGTTCCATGAAATCTCACAATATGTGGCACCGATCATCCTCTCCTTAAGACAGTAGAGTCATCCTGTCCAATGTGCAGAACCCCCCCCCCCCCCCCATAGCATTATGCTACCACCCCCATGCTTCACAGTAGGGATTGTGATCTTGGGATGGTACTCCTCATTCTTCTTTCTCCAAATACGGTGTGTGGAATTCAGACCAAAAGGTTCTAGTTAGGTCTCATCTGACCACATGACTTTCTGACATGACTCCTCTGGATCATCCTAATGGTCACTGGCAAACTTTAGACGGGCCTGGGCATGCACTGGTTTAAGCAGGGGAACTTTCTGTGGCATACATGACTATAAACCCTGACGTCTTAGTGGATTATCAGCAGTAACCTTGGAAATGGTGGTCCCAGCTCTTTCAGATAATTAACTAGCTCCTCCTGTGGGCTTCTGGGCTGTGTCTTCACCTTTCTAAGGATCATGGAGACTCCATGAGGTGAGATCTTGCATGTAGCCCCAGTCCAAGGGAGATTGACAGTTGTGTTTAGCTTTCAATAATTGCTCCAACAGAAGATCGTTTTTCACCAAGCTGCTTAGCCCTTTCTAGCATTGTATTTGGTGTCTTTGGACAGCTCTTTGGTCTTGGCCATGTTAGTATTTGCAGTCTTACTGATTGTAAAAGTGGACAGGTGTCTTTATGCAGCTAACTACCTCAAACTGGTGCTTCTAATTTAGGAAAAGTGGAGTGGAGTTGGACTATTTAAAGGTGGACTAACAGGTCTTTGAGGATCAGAATTCTAGCTGATAGCATCAACTATATAAAAATGATCAATGGAGGTGGATGTCATCTTACCTCCGGCTATCATGATATCAGGCCAAATCCTTCACCATCGCTTCCTGATACGGGCGGCGCCATGTTGGAACCAATCGACAGTGATTGGTTCAAGTCGCTCTGAGTCATGGTATCTATGGCAACTACTGTCGCCAAACAGGAGTGAGCTTATTGTTTCCACACCTCTACCTCTGGAACGCTGTGTTTCCATTGACTATTAAACTGTATAAATTGGATTTGTGATAAAAAATTCCCCTCATGGAAACTGGTCAATTTAAAATTACCTTGCATTTATCGAAAAAAGGTTCATGCACTTGGAGGAGGTGGTTTTTGAGGCGTATCGAAATGGACGTATTTCGTTAAACTGAAAGGGAAACACTTTTTTGGAATCAAATGAGTCATGTGACCAAAAACTGAACAGGTAGACAGTTTGCATCCATTTTCTTAACCCGCTGGAGCCGCGGAGTTGCCGGATTCCGTCCCGGCTACCAATAGGGGGAAGAAGGGACAGCCTGCAGTCGCTTAGCAGAGCGGAGCTTGTTTGCCTGCTATGGGGGAACCCGGGCAGCTGGCTGGCTGCAGACAGAGCACCAGGCAGCCAGAGCAATAATGAAAAATATCCTCTAGTTTGATTCTTTATTTGTCCCTTCCTGAACTAATGTGGATCACAGAAACATGGAAGTAGCAGCAGAAAAATGTTTTTGCAGCGGGATACTGAGTGACCTCATGAACATGGAGACGTGATCACCAATACTTTTGTAGAACTTTTTAAAATAAATAAATCCAATCTCTAATCATCCTCATGTCTTCCATACATTATAATGAGATCAACACAGGCAGAAATCTGAATGGATCTGCTGTAAATCAAAGTATTGTTCACATTCGTGTGCAGGAGTTGGTTTGTGTTTATTCACACAGTTACTATTTAATGGAAACAGTGAAATTGTGTTTTTTTTTTTTTTTACATTTCTAGAATTTCGAAGTATCAAGTTTTGTCCATTCCTGCCATGAAAACACAGACTGCATTCAGTTTTCCTTTTATAGAGTGAACAACGCGGCTCAGGAGATTTGTACAAGCCGTTGCAAAAGAACCATTCCAACACTTGAATCTGCCAGCTGTAATTTTTCATTTGCTAACGTTTATTCTTATTTTGATAGTTTTTCACTCTAGGCTCATCTGCGTTGAGCCAGAGAAACACAGGAAAATCTGTCGTTTTTTTGACACTTTAAAAAGAATTGCAAAATCAGAAAGATGCCACAGTGGAGCTCTACCTTTTCCAGAGAAGATCCGATGAAATACTGAACACAGCTCAGTTACCAGAACGTTTACAAGATGGTAAGATATCTGCATATGTAGCCACAGTCTGTGAGCGAGTCTTCTCCAAAGCTGGACAGGTTATGTTTCATTGGAGCAGAATAAAGCCCCAAATTATAGAAAATAGTTTTTAAAATAAAAATAAGAAAAATCCTATTGATAGAAATAAAGTCTCAGAATACTGTCGCTGCCTTATTTCGTTTTCTATTTTTAATAGAGTAACATGCCATTTCTTTGAAGTTTCACTATAATTTTACGTTTCTCAATAGAATTTTATAATTGGCCAGTTATCTTAAAACAGGCAAAACATATTTTACTTAATAGTTTGTCCAGGCAAAGACAAGAATGACATTGATTTGCCATGACACTCGCAACCAACCGATGGCGCCGTTTGACTGTGTCAGAAGGCTCGACACATTGATCCACAGCTGGGTCAAATTGCCTTGATGTTTCATGAGGCCTTACATTAACCATCCCTCTTACAGTTTTTCTCCATTGGTTTGGCTCATTTCTTGAAACAGAAATTACATTCTCAAAACATGGACAAACTTCCAAACCACTCTGCAATTGTTTACAACAGAATGGCATTTCTCATTGGTTTCATCAAATTGCAAATATCTTAGTACATGTCTCAGTGTCTCAGTCCATCTTTCAAATAATTAAGTACATGTAGCCTTCATTCATAGCGTTCCTACCACCTTACTCTCCTTTCCTCAAGCCTATTGTGGAGTTTTTCTCCACTTGGAGGTGGAGAGTGTCTGAGCATCGGGCTCAAGATCAGATCAGAGGTCCCTGCTCCATGCAGAGGATATTACAGGAGATCAGTGTAGGGCATGGTTGGGACATGCACGCCGTTTCTTCCCTCATTGCATCATAAGGGAGAATATACGCTGTGATGTGGACGAGAATCTGTGTCCAGACAGACAGCAGCGTGAGGACGGCCAGCAGGGTGAGGACGATGGCCAGGAGAGGGAGGGTGAGGACATTGACCAGTGAAGAACTGTTAGTTGTTAAACTCAAGCACTATTTACAGCACTGTAGGCTGCAGATCATTTTCATTGTTTTTTGTTTGTGTTTAAATTATAAAGTATATTATGCTGTAAACATTTTCTTTTTGTTCTGATGTATGAAAGTTACTTTGTGTGAATGATAATGGTTCGAATTTCCTCGGCAGTATGAGTGCAATGTGTGCTGTTATACCTAAGAGGCTACTCTCACCCTAAAATTTCTTTTTTTCCAGTTTTGTGCAAAATTTTATTCTGTTAGCTCTACAAAAACAGTACAGTTACCATTGTCAATAAAGGACTGAGTTAAGACTGAAAGATGGACATGAGGGATATTTTAATGGTCCTCTGCTATAGTGATAAAACATCTAATCATTTTGACCTGCAGTGTTTACTCAATGCCAAAGGGACAAAGTATTTTGGAGGCACTGACTGTTTGGATGAGAAGGAAATTTAGTTTTGACACAGGAGTGAATTGCTTTGGGAGAGAGATGAGCTTTTGCAGGTGAACCATGGCGTTTTGCTGAACCATCCACATTATTTTGACAAAAGTACTAAGAGTGTTGAGAACGTCCGGTTTGATCAAGAAATGAGCCAAAGCAATTGAGAAGGATCTTTGCCATTTTGGTGGCACTGACTCTTTACATGGGAAAGGAATTTAGTTTTGAAGCACGAGTGAACAGTTTGGAGATATACATTTTGCAGCTATTGTGTTGTGCTAAACTGTAAGACTGTTCTGCCAAATGATCTTAGAGTTTTGAGAATGTAATTTCTGTTTCAAGAAATGAGCCAAACCAATGGAGAAAAACTGTAATATCAGTGTTGTATTGTGGGATTTTGTGCCAGTGACCAGATTGACAAGTTTGGTATTCACACAACATTTAAAGCAGAGATAAATGCATGTTAAAAAAAACTAGAAGGAGCTGCATTTCCAGAAGAAAATGCAGGGTTGAATGCTGTACTGCTGAATGAAAGCTGAATTTGCTGAAGAAATGGCTGAACTTTGCTTGAAAATCTTGAAAAACCAAAGGATCAAAAGTCATAGAAAGAATAAGCTGAAAAAGTTGAACATTGTAATAGTAGAATGGTTAAAATAGGTCAAAGATGTAGAAGGAGTTAAGCATGAAAGCTTAGGTTGATGAAAAAATGGCTGAACTGTTGAAAATTTAAAGATGTTGCTAAAATGGCTAAAAGTGCTAGCATTGGAATCAGCATCATCAACTGACTCAAAAAAACACATTGTTTGAGAGTATCATATTGGTAAAAGCTACATGTTCTAAGTTGATAAAAAAAATCCACTTTTTTCAAAATGGCGGCTTTTCTATTGATTTTATCTCCATAGCAACCATTTTATTTTTGGGTCACCGGGGGATGACGAACCAATCAACGTCAGTTTCAGACAAATCGGAAAAAGTAAACCTTTGGACATCCTTAGCAACGAAGTTTGTTTGCTAACCACGCCCACATTCCTTATATGTCCAGATCCAGTGCATTTCAATATGTTCAGTTCCAGCCATGGATTAAGTTTATTGCAATATTTGCTTCAGATTTTGTCATAAAAAGGCCACTAATATTAGGTTGTGTCAACATCCCATAATGATTTCTGAACGTTTTTTATAGTCCAAAGCCTTGTGATCATTTTAATGTTTGAATAGTGGCTGTAGCTAGAAGTATGTTGAAGTTATATTCATTTAAAGTAGCAAAGGCTTCAGATTTGAAAAAAACATAATAGCTGCCAAACAGTCTCCATCCCATAATGACTGCAAACCGTGTTGTTGTACTCCAAAGCACTTCTCATTTGACAGTAAAAGTAGAGTCACCTGCTCCAGCATTATTTTTGTCATTTACCCACTAACATGTATGGCGTAACAACATGACAGTCACTTCTCGTAACAGCCACCTAACTCATGGTGTGGGAATCAACACTTCCCATGAGCTTTAGCGGCCGTGGGCGGGGCTAAGGCCCAGGTCCTGAGCTTGTTCACAAAATGGCTGGAACACATGTTTGAACTGCCGCTTCCAGCTACGAGGAGGAAAATAAAAAATACATTAAAACTAACTTAGATTTGCTCCCACTGTTTTTTCTAACATACATTGAGTGTTTTTGTGTGTGTGCTTAAAGCTGCTGTGATCATTTTAACGTTTGAATGGTGTCTCTAGCTAAAATTGTGTGGAAGCTGTTATGGTTGGAAGTAGCAGAGGTTTTCATGATTGAAAAAAAGCTGAATTTGTGGATGAAATGGCTCAACTGTCCTGGAAAATCCCTAAAAGTTAAAGGATAAAAAGTCAAAACTTATGAGTAACCCCAACTCAAAGAAAATTTTTCCATGTAACGAAATCTAATTGAATTAGTCAAACTCAATTTTATCAAAAAAGGCAAGGTAAAAAACCATGCAGAAAAAGTCAAATGCCGGAATTGAACTCAGAACCTCAGTGTTATTAACCCACTCCCTTATCTGCTGAGCTAATACTTTTGTGACAACTCAATGCAGGTGGTATAAATTAATCAGGCTTGTCGTGTATCATCTTAATTGGAGAGGCCAAGTTGAAACGATTTCATACCACAGTTCGTTTTTTACGTAGAAAAAACAAACGAAAGTTTTCACTTTTGAAAGGTCGAAGTATTTGAAGGACCAAAAGTGGTGGAAAAACATTTGTCGAGGTGAAAAAATTGTAGAAGGAGTTAAACAAGGCCCGAAATTGTTGAAAAAAATGGCTGAATTAATGAAAATTTGAAGATTTGAAGAAAAGGAATGAACTGAACTGTTTCATACGATGGTTAAAGTAAGTAAAATCCTGTAAAAGGAGCTAAGCACAAGGATTCTCCATGTATTTAAATGAAGCAAAAATCTTGGAAAATCCTGGAAAATCTTGGAATATCTTGAAAAGTTCAAAGATTTGAAAGACCAAAAGTAGTAGCTGAAAGGAATAAGCTGACAGGGTTGAACATTGTAATAGTAGAATGATTAAAATAAGTGAAAGTTTGAAGAAGTTTAAAATTGCCTCACATTTTGGCACAAAATGGCCACCAAACTCTAGGTGGTGTTGCCATCCCATAATAGTTTTGAGCCTTATATTGAAGTCCAAAGCCTTGCGAACATTTCAATGTTTGAACGGTGTCTCTAGCTGAAAGCATGTTGAAATTACAATGGTTAAAACAAAAAAGGTTTTCAAGGATCATCCTTGTATTTAAATGGAGCAAAAATCTTGGAAAATCCTGGAATATCTTAAAAAGTTCAATGATTTGAATGACCAAAAGTAATAACTGTAATAAGTTGAAAGAGTTGAACATTTTAAAAGTAAAATGGTAAAAAATTTTGAAGCGTCCGAACCGGGAGTCGAACCGGGCGCCTCGTGCGTCATAACTTCCCAATGCATTTTAATAGGGCAAAAATTCCCGGAAAAACTGGAATATCTTAAAAAGTACAAGGATTAGAAGTACCAAAAGTCATAGCAATAATAAGATGAAAAAGCTGAACATTTTAAAAGTTGAATGGTAAAAATCGGTTAAAAATTGTAGGAGGAGTTAAGTGTCAAAAAACGGCGGAAGATAGTATAAATAATAAATAAAGAGAAACAGGAAAACAAAGGGTTGAATGCTTTACAGCATTCAACCAATAAATAAAGAGAAACAGGAAAACAAAGGGTTGAATGCTTTACAGCATTCAACCAATGAAGATTCCTCTGACCATCACACCTCACTGAACTGTCTTTTGAAAATCTCAAGTCTTAGTCCATGAGATGAGACATTAGTGGGTTACTCCACTTGGGTACACGCATGCAGCTAAAGTGGATTTATCAAGTCCAACTTGTTTTTCAACCATCTGGAGTTCTGATGTGGATCTTTGAACACCACATTGGTAAAACTCAGAAGAAAGCCAAGCAGCATATAACTTTACAACACTTTATTTAAATCTTTATTATCTCATTTTAACAATGCTCTTGATATTCAAGCAGCAAAAATCAAGTAAAAAAAAGTGACAGAACACTGAGAACTTTGTTTTTGAGAAAAAACATGGATACGAGGAAGAACCTGAGCCAGACAGCAGAACACAGAGGTGAAGGTGGACAAAGACAACAAGGACAGAGTGACAGACAGGAGTTAGGGACGAGCTGGTGGATCTTCCAGCAGGTCAGACTCAAACAGTGCAGGTGACAAGTGCTCCAACTGATGCAGTTCAACAAAAAAATAAAATAAACATAAGTGCCAATGATAGTGGTGCTCAGGTCAGGAGCCCAACACTGCCCCCGCCCCGCCTTCAGGGCAGAGTGGAGGATTGGACCACGACTGGATCAGGGATCAATCCCTTCTGCTGCCACGAAGGAAATCTGAGCTCATCTTTAAAAGTCAAACAAATCAGACGATACAAACACGGTCATGATCAGAGGTAGAGGCTGTTCAGGGCACCTTTTACACGTTCACTTCAGATCAGTAAGGATTCCAGAAGAGCTGGTCAGAAAACACAGGAACCTGCTGGTCGTCAGAGCCGAAATCTACAACAGAGCAGACAGACGCTAAGACGACAAAAGAATCACGACATTAAACCAGGCATTATCCAGATTAAACAGCAAAAACAAAAACCCAGCAGCTTCTTCTGCATCCTGTTAAAAAACAAAAAACAAAAAAAACTGAAACAGAACGGCTTCAAAGAATGCTCGGCCCACAAATGCAGACATTCAAGTTTATGCAAATGTCCATGCACGGTACTACTGTAGCGAATTGTAGTCTTGTAGGATCTGCAACCAGCAAGCAACCAAATTATGTTAATATTACCCAGCAGGGATTTAAAAAAAATACATGTTTAAATTATAGTTTATGTTCAGCTTCCGTCTCTGCTGCACCGTTCACTCAATTGTAAAACCTGAGTGTCGACATTCAGCTACTCCAACTCAGTTTATGCATCCAATGCAATTCCAGCGGATTCTGGTGTGGAGGAAAGCAGAAATGCAACACTTTACGTTGATGCTCTGCATACTTTATGCTAATCCGCTGATTCACGTTGATTGTGTAAAGATTTAGGGTTTGTCAAAAAGCGCGTCACTCAAGTGTTGCTGGTGACATTTGAGGTTTGCAAAAAATAAATAAAAATTTAACTTTCAGTAAAGAAAAATTCAGGTCACCTGTAAATATCTGGTTGAAATAAAGTTAAATCAAAAACCATGTGCAAATTCAGACATTTCAGCCGCTAAAGCTAAAGAATTTTAAGGTGAGAATGAATCAGAAGTTCCTCAGCTCTGCAGAACCTGTAGGAACTTTCTGGTTCTTCAGTTTTCATTAGAAGCATGAAACATGAGAAAAGTTCAGATTCAAAAGTGTGACGGAAGGTTATTTTACACCAGGAATGTTGGGGTCCTCATCCTGTTGTCAATGTGAGGGAACTAAGGACCCCTAGACCCGTGTTTTCCAACCCTTGTCCTCGGGGAACACTGTCCAGCAAGTTTTCCATGTTGTCCTGCTTATGCACACCTGATTCAGCTCATCAGGCTCTGCAGACGCCTGATGTTGGGAAACGCTGCCCTGGAACGTGCAGAGTCAGGTGAACTCACCTGGCATGTGATCAGTTTCCATCAGGAGGCGGGGCCAGTCACTCTTGTCATCGGGGATCAGCAGACTCCTGTGGGAGTAGCCAAGGCCTGGAGGGGAGCGGAGAGGCCGGCAGGCTGTCTGCATCTGAAATAAAATAAAAGAAAATTGCAGAAACATCTCCCGTCAGTCTGAGGACTCGACATTTTTATGTCAATGAGCGTAGAACCGCTTTATATTTCAAAGCCTATGAAAGTGGGAAGAAACAAGAACGAGGAGGAAACTCCAGAAGAAGCTGAATGTTTCATACCAGAATATTTCAAGGCACGAAGGGTCAAAAACAGAGACGGGAGCAGACGATGTGAAGTGAGAACGTTTCTCAGCGCTGAGCAGAGTTAACGCATCAGTTACCGGTGAGGTCGGGACAGTCCAGGCTCCGGCTGGCTCCTCGCAGGCGGCGGAAAATGGACACACAGAGAAGACTTTAGAGGACGCAGGAGCACGATTCCCTCTCTGCTCGTCTCCTCCGTCCTCGCAAAGGTCAGACGTCATCTTCGCTAGCTGGCTTTGCCTGCAGGACAAGAGGTGAAAATGTCCTCATTTGTAAAAAAAACAACAACAAAAATTTCCTTACACACCTGATCCAGGTTTGATTTATCAGAACTTTTTTTTTTTTTTTTTAAATTGTTCAGGCTAGGAAGGTTCAAAGTCTGAGGCCTGCGTTAGTTTCCACCGGCCAACTGGCACCTTTCGGAAATCAGTCATTTGCAACCTGGGCGATTGCTAAAAATCTGGTTGTACAGGTTGTGATTCGCTGAATTGAATGAAGCTGTTGTGAACCTGTGGCAACACTGTTGCTGACTTCAGCAACACTTTCTAGCTCATCTTTTAAAAGTTGACTTAGAAAAAGGTTGGCATTGAGAACCATCTCCAAGAAAGTTTAAAACTTCCCGTTTGTCAACAAGATCCAAAACAACCGGCTGGCTACTAGGTCGAGAAACTGGCTGAGGGGTTCAACATCATGAGGCTCTAGAGACAAGACATGCTGCTCAAGAAAGACAAATTTGGAGTCAACAGTTCCAATGAGATTAAGCAACTCGGAGTGTTTTAACATTTTCAAGAGAACCTGTGAGTTGAAAGAAATACCACAAAAGAAAGTTACATGATGGCAACACTGATTCTAAACACTGCAAACCTTTACTGACCAACGAGGAAATGGTGGAGAATATTTATCGTAAGAAGCAGCAAGAGTTTGCAAATGTTCGTCCAGGTCATGACACTGTGGGCCAAGAGCTTCTTGACCTTCAAAGCCTTGAAGGCCAAATGTGAGGGAGAGAAAAGTTTCTCTGATCAAAGCCACTAGAGCACTTCTGAATAAAATAAAACTGGCATTTTACTGTTCATGTGATTAACATCCAGAAGTTTACAGAGAGCAATTAATGGTGAACATTATCTGACATTTACTATTAAAAAAAAAAGATGGTAAAGGCATTTTTAGCTTAATTATATTTAGGGTGTTCAAATATGAAATTCAGTCATTTTGGTAAACAAATTTAGAATAAAATTTAGAACAAATGTAATTGCCATTGCAATTAAATTTCTATTAAATAGTCAATTTGCATTTAATGTAATTATAAGGGTTCAAAGAAATAAAGGCTGAATGGTTTGCCTCTATATTCACCTCACCAAATCTGGGCCTCTGCAAAGTTTGGACACCCCTGGTTCAGGCAGTGCAGCTGGATGCTGCAGCTGCCTGCCAGTAGAGGGCAGTATAATCACTCCCTTGTAAAAGAGCTGCAACGTTCTCATTAATTTCTGCTCAACCTACCCTGTCAAAGGAAAAAAACAAACCAAAAGAACACAAAATAGTGAAAATGGAATGTTTGAGTTAAGGAGGTCCTGTCTGATGATTTGTTTGCCGATTTTCTGGATTTGATTATGGAATTTGCAATGATTGGTCACCGATTGCCTTGGCAACAATGCGCAACCGCACCGTTTCAGCGTTAACCCGGTTTGTAGAACTTCAGGCTTGTTTGCGAGGTTCTTGACTAACTGAACAACAGGAGCAGAAGGAAGTCTCTAGGAGCTTGGTCTGATCTCCAGTTGGAACAGCAGTGAGGAAATGATCCGAAGCAAAACCAACTGAGGTCCTCATACTCAAACCAACCGCCTGCTAATGAAGCGGGTTTGAATCCTCAGAATACACCTGATCCATGTGCAGTTTGGGGCTGAAGACCTGAACCCCAGGCAGCGGGTGGAGCTAACGGATCAGAAATGTAAGTAAAAGCATGGATGTTCTGATCTCCACCTACAGCTGCTCCACTGGGTCAGGTGTCTCGTCCGGTTGGCCTACAGATGGAGGGTCCCACAGGTGGAGCGCCCGCCTCCACAGACGAACCTGCATGTCCCAGGACCGCCGACTGTACTTTTTGTACTTGTTGGGAGTGGATGGGTGAAGCTTTGGGTCCCTCAGGTGTCTTGAGAGAGAAAAAACATTTTTTTTTCCCTTTTTCTTTTCAAAGTAGGTTGGTGGGCGTGGCTTGTTAGCCACCTGTCAACTGCAGTTTCCTTACTTTGGCACCTGCTGCAGGTAGTTCAGATAGCCGGTGGTGTTCTTGCCATACTGAATCTGTTTCTGCCGCCGCTTCAGAACCGCAGCGTTGGTCTCAGAGTTGGCCGGGTCAGGCAGGCGGGGGTAACAACGGCCAAACGGGGGCCTACAGGGCAAACATGCAGAAACCTTCAGCGCATTTGTGAAAAGCATTTAAGCTTGTTTTTTAAAAAATAAAAAAAATAAAAATAAAAAAACTCTGGACAGCTGCAGAATCCATTCTGTGTGGCGTCATCTATGCACTTCAGAGACTAAGACTTTGGCCTAACCCAAATTCTTCCCCTACCCCTCCGGCTCCTCCCTAGTCATCCATTTGTAAGGGTAGGGGTGTCCCAAATAGTTTTCTGAATGGGAAGTTCATGTTGCGCCACGGGGGAGAAGCTCATTTCTTCTCATGGGTGTGCTCTGAAGCACAGAAGTTTACATTTAATTGCAAGTAATGAGGTTTTCCTTTAGGATGACTTTTTAGATCCATAAAACAGATGTTATGCATTTTAGCTACTCGCCAACGTGGATGACCAGCGAATATTGATTATGTCATCGAGTCATAGTAACGTTTAGTTTGAAGACACTTTCTATAACTCTGTTTGGAGGGCTAAATTTAGGGAGAAGCCATAGGGGTAGGGAAATAACTTATTCTGCCTCATTGCACTGAATATGCAGAGAGATGGGATTCAAACTCAAAAGACCAACTTTGAGTTCACAAGCTTGGGAACACTGTTCATTAGTTTCTTAGCTCCATTGTTGTCAGGTCTAATAAACTTGTCACAATGTTTATGCTTTAGTAATGCAGAAACACCAACAGCCACAAACAATCTAGGAGATTTTCAATTCTAGGGCTGCTATGATTCTGGTTCATTTTGAACAGCACGATCACCCCACTGCTGTTTTTCCACATCAAAATATTTAAAAGGGTCCATTTTTAAAAATGGTAAATGGCATATTTATATAGCGCTTTCCCTTTCCCTGAAGGCTCGGAGCGCTTTAAAGTCAGTCCCATTCACACACAGATGGCAGCGCCGCTGCCGCACACTGACACTAAACTATGTTGAGGGTTCATTGACAAGGTGGGGTTCAGTGTCTTGCCCAAGGACACTTTGACACATGTGCAGGAATTGAACCTGCAATCTTAGAGGTTGACCGCCGCCCCAATTAGAACACTGTACGGTCACAGGACTTTGCCAAATTCAAAGTGTTTCCACACATTGGATGATCAGTTTTTGCTGACACACGTTTTTTCTGCTATGATGGAACTTTGTCGTTTTTACGTTACAGTAAAATAAACAGACCATGTCTCGATCCAAATGGTGTTGTCCAAAAATCGATCATCAATTTATCATTTTAAAAATCATTTTCTAAATGGTGTAGGTTAATTTGATTCAGCCTCACAGAGCGATCTGGTTGGATCGTAAGAATAGAAATTGATGAATCATCACACCTCCAATACTTGTGTGGCCGTGGTGCAGCGGTAGGGCGGTCGACCGTTGATTGGAATATTGCAGGTTCCATTCCTGCCTTGCCCGACCGTGTTTAAGTGTCCTTGGGCAAGAAACTGAACCCTACGGTGTTTGGCAGTGGTCCCAAGCTTGTGAATGGGTTTGTGACTGTAAAGCGCTTTGGGCCTTCGAGGAAGGTAGAAAAGCGCTACACAAGTACGCGTCATTTTCCAAACAAACTTCACATAGACATTAATCTGTGCCAGTGGTGCGTGCTGGTTTATGCCCAACCTCTTGTCCACGTCATCCGTCCCCACGGCCACGCTGCTGGTGGACGCTTTAAGGATGCAGCGCTCCAGGATGGATGATCTGCGGACAGAACCCGAATGTTTCTGCGGACAGAACCCGAATGTTTCTGAAGAGCCTCTTCAGTAGCTTAAGTCAGAGATAGTAAGAACCTGCGAGGTTTGCTGCTGTGCGCTCGTTCACGTCCTCGCAGGCCGCCGAGTGCCGGTGGAGACGGGATCGGAGAGGCGTTACTGCAAAGAAAAAAAACATTTCTACAGCAATACTGCCCCCCAGAGGCACTTCAGTATTTACCCCAACAGGAGTTCCCATTTGTTGCTGTAGAGGGAAGAATTTACAGTACCAACAGCTCTGAGGTGTCCTACCTGACCAAACTGTCATAGACAGAGCTGCATTCTGGGAGGAGCCACGGTTCAGTGGCAGAGTATCCTGAAGGGGGCAGCAGTGGGTCGGAGAGGCTGTTCCACATGGCCGAGGACCAGCCCTTCACACAGACGCATGACCACGGGCTGAAGGACAAGCTGAGACGACAGCAGCAACATCAGACCCGTAGACAGGAACTGAACCAGAACTTCTGCTTTACGCCGTTTAAAGAACTGTTGTTTGGAACATATCAAAATACAAACAGCGGAAATGCATAGAAAGAGATAAATGTGACTTCAAATATTTCAGTGAGCTTCTGCTCTGTATTGAGACTGTTCTTCCCCTCCTAAGATTAGCAATAATGTTCTTAAAAACTGTCATTGTGTCGATTGACATGCCTCTGCTTTACCAACACCAGGCACGTTCTGATCCACAAACCAGGAGTTCAACCATCTTTAAGACCTTAAAGGACCTCAACCAAGCATGAAAACATTTGAAAATAAACGGTTTTACAATAATTACTAAAGGTTGGAGTTCTGTTTATTTAACGTCAGTCTTGACTACATCTACATCTGATAAAATTAAAGCAAGAGGCATAAAAGTTATATGGGGGGGGGGGGGGGGCTATGGAAGCAGCAACTTCACTTCCAGGCTGATAGGAAGAGACTGCAAAGGTGACCAAAAAGACCGTCTGCCTTCAGTAGCCTCCATCTACAGGCTGCAGGTCCCACCGTCTCCACAGAGCCAGAAACATTCTGAAGGACAACGCTCATCCCGGTGTCCATCTCCTCAGCCTGCAGGAAGGCGTTCCAGGTCCACATCAGGGACAGTTTCTTTTGTCACTGCGTTGAACATTGAAACATGATTCCAGCATGGTTTGTTTGTAATTCTATTCATTTGTGGATCATTTCTTTTATTGAGCAATTTTACGGGAACAGTTTTTATACCCGTTCCTGTGAAGGAGAATGAAAGGCAGGAACGTTTCCCACACACTTCCCTGCACAGCAGGAACATCAGGATTCTTAGTTCCTTTGGGTCACAAGAGCTAAATCATCCAACAGATGTTTCGTATGGAACCCTTAAGTCAAGAACAAAGTTTACGATAAAATAATCACAAATGCAGATAAACTTTACACAAAGCTGGTTGGAAAAAAAAAAAAAGCATTTAACTGCAGTTTTTCCAGGTTTTTAGAAGCTTCCATGCTTGGTTTCATGATAAACCCATATTTGCGTTGTGTGTTGATTTTTTAAATATTATTTAAAGAAGCATTAGCCCTTTTATTATAGGCCAGACTGACCAGAGCCCGAACATCAAAATAATCCAACATCAGTTCATCAATCAAGTTTGTGGGATTTTACACGACGATTCACCAAAGAAAAGTTTAACCTGTAAAGTGTTTAAAATGTAAAACCTCAGACCACTGAATTGCTCAGTCAGACTTTCATTTGGGACAAAACGCACTCATTAGGTTAGAAAACAGCACTTCCTCCCAGCCAGAACAGTCTTTTAGGCCAGTGACGTCAATAACGTTTGCTGATCGGAGAACAGCTACAGAGAGACTGAGAACAAAGTTCTGGTTCCGGTTCGTACCTGGAGGACAACAGCGGGCTCTGCGCTGCGGGTTCCACTCCACTCGTTGACATCTCAGCTCTTCTCTTCAGGCGGACAGACGCCGTCGAAGCGCTTTCACACCTTCTTAATGAGCATCACCTGTGAGGGGGCGGGGCCAGCCACCTGCACCCGCCTCACCTGAGCCGCTTCCGGCCCGAGGGGCTCGCGTGAAATGTATGCCCCAAATCCATCGATCCATCTAAATCCAACGACTGAATATGACTCCTGGCAGAAAATATGGCTCCTCTCAGAAAGTGGAATTGATCACAAACGCCTTAAAGTTTCCTCAGAGGAAAATCATGTTTTTTTTTAGTTTTTGACATGTTCGTGTGGCATTTTTCATATGAAAGAGAACAACTGTAAAAAAAAACAAAAATTGCAAAAATTTCATTTTTGCATCTCAGAGTATTTCTCCTTTTAAATCGATGTCGATCAAACTGTCGCAAAGACGCTCGGTTGGAATTAATGAGCTGTTGTGATCAATGAGTTCATTGATCACAACAGCTCATTAATTCCAACCGAGCGTCTTTGCGACAGTGAGTTATATCACTATTATATATAACTCATTGGTTGTGATGTCACAACGGCCCAAGAGCGCACGCGCATTGCGCAAGCTCCCTGATCTGCCCCGTCCAGCGTGCACAAGCTAAGGTGAGAGAGGAGAGAAGATGGCACAGTGCTGCATTTCACACATTTACGTATTTTGAGTGCGATCAAGGCTGGATTTGGTTGTTGGCCCCACGTATTTAACCTGAAATAGAAACTCAAGACCCATCTTTTTAATTTGGTTTTAACATGACTTTGGTAGTTGCCTGATTCTTTTATTATTTTATTTATTAATGGATTTATTAATTCATCTATTTTCTTTACTTAATACATTTTTTTAAATTATATGAGGACTATTATCATTATTATCTTTTAATACCCGTTTTATTTTTCATTATATTCATGATATTTAAAGTTAATTTTACTTATTGTATTTTAATTGCTATTATTGTTATATCTTATTTTTAGTATTGTTATTTTATTGTAATTTATATTCTGATGTTTCATAATCCAGTGTTTCGTCTTGGGGATCCATTTTAAGCCCATCGTAAATTTGGGCTGTACAATTGAATTGAATTGGAGAACTACCGGCTCCGCCTCTAGGGGGTGCTGTTGCTGCGGTGCTCGTTTTCATAGGGTCGGCTGGGGTCCCGCTCTGTGGTCTAAATGCTGTTGCAATGACCCTCGTGGTGAGGTTGGGCCTTGCAACATATGGATTCCTATTATGTCATTTCTGCACTGCAAAACCACGCCAAATTTTTTTTAACCTGCAGTTTTTGTTCAGGGTTATATTGGGGGAACTGGGTGGGTGGAAGGAGGAATCTGGTGAGGGAGGGGTCCCATCAGTGTGTGATTCTCCTGTGTTTTCTATTTTAATTGATTTTTATATTTTATGACTATTTTATTTGCTTTTATGTCAAAAGCTTTTGCTTTCAAATAAAATGACAGGCTTTATACAAATAAAGTTTGAATTTAAAGTTCCCAAATGTGTTCTCTCTCTGATCAAGTTTTAAGGCTTGCATTGTCACTGTGTAATTTCAAAAACTGTAGAATTTCAATGAGGTCAGTCTTTCCACACGTAACAGGCGCTGATCTGCCTGGTTGCAATTTAGTTCGGGTTGGGCATCCGTTTACCCAAAGTAATCTGCGTTGTGTTCTTGTTCTGCTGGACAAATGAAGAGAGTCTGGACCCAAACATCTGCTGAACGCTGCCCTTATTATTCATGAATGCAGCAGAATCTGTACATATCAAACAAAAAATAAAGAAAACTCGCTGACATGCAGTTCCCTGCTCAAACACATGGGGTTGCAGTGTCCTGTTGAGCAGAAAACGAGAAACCTGTCCACACCTGTCCTCTACAAAGTGTAATCCTTGTTACACTAACTTGAAATTGATTTATAAAGTATTGGATAAATTGGCTCCAGATCCTCTGATCCTCAGCAAAAAAAACCCCACACATTTCCAGGCCTCAGCAGCATGTCTGTGTTTCACCCACGAAAACAAACATCCAAACTTTTGCAAAGATGGATGTGCATATTGGGATAATGCACACTTTGTCGGCCATTAACCCTTAGCTAGAAGATCACAGAGTTGTTTTGCATGATATAAGCTCTTTAAAAGTACACTTGGAAGTAGATTGTGCAGTCAGATTGAGAAGTCAAATTGTACTAATTCGAGTGCACATGTTGCGTTCACCATTTTGTAAAGCTGTTCAAATTTCGAAAATCAAGTGGTTTAGAAATTATTTGTGAAAAATTAGTGTGTATGGATGCTCGCTACTAAATTAGCGTGTGTAGACCACAATGCAATTGAACAATTTTTGAGAGCAAAAATGTGTTTGTTTTGTTTTGTATGAACACTCAATGATTTCATCATCAGAGCACAGTGGATTCATAAATAGCCTTCATGCATTGCTCATATTGATTAGATTTTAACTTTGTGAAATCAGTGACATCATATTTGCCGTTTTAAAATAATTAAGTCAGCAAGGTGTCCTAATTACTTTTAAAATCTGGGACATTGGATAGTCCCACACTTATGATTTTATTAGTAGTTAGAGAGTAGGGTGGGAATTCGGACATAGCCAGTGAATTGTCTGAACTCAATGAGTTATTTCGCTAGAGGAGACACGCCCGCTTTAGAAGCCTGGCCGACGGTGGTGGAGTGCAACGCCATCTTGGTGAGGTCGACGACGCCCACATGACAATGATGCATATATTCTTTGGTGGCATCTAAGTAGCTTTTATATAATTTATATTTATTCATATTTCTATATATTTATACATAAAAAATAAACACATGATAAATGTATATAATTTTTATATATATACATCATTTGATGCTTTTAAATAAGAGAAACAGTCAGCCTTAAAAGCTCAAACTTTAATGAAAAATGCATTGTTGCAGGACTTCTTATAAATAAAATAAATATTACAAAGAATTTTTAAAAATAATTTTTAAACATTTCGAAGTTTTAGACCTCTTTGACATTTAATTTAAATTATTTAGAAAAGCCCAACAATAATTATAATAATAAAAAACAACAATATATTAATAATAAGTCAATAATACTAATAAATAACAAAATATAAATAATAATTCAATAATAATAATAATTAATAACAATATATAAATGATAAGTCAATAATAATAATAAATAACAAAATATAAATAATAAGTCAATAATAATAATAATAATAATAATGAAACGATCAATAATAATAATAATAAATCAATAGTAAGTCAATAATAATATTAAATGATAACAATAAATCAATAATAGGTAAATAAT